>JAQQZT010000036.1:32428649-32443276 GCA_030068275.1 Clarias platycephalus | reverse complement strand
TAACGTTATGGGGCAATAAAATGAAGTCAGCTGACCACCTGAATGTACTGAATCACCAGGTTATCACATCTATGGAGTGTTTATTCCAATATTCCAGGTGAAATCATTTTCACACATGAACTGGACACCACAGTTCACAAATTACTTTCTGTTTACAATTCAACAAATTCAACAATAACACCAACTCTATGACACAATACAATTCAATTTCAGATATTTTTTCCCATTAAATCAATGGATCATATAAATTGATCCAATTCATTCAACCATTAAAGCCCCACTAAAGAAACACCTCATCTTTAACAAACACCTCCTCCATGTTTGTTTTTCTCATTCGTACCCAAAATGTGCGACCTCATTGCCTGGGAGGTGAAAAAGCTTTTGATGTCACTTAGCGCCGAAAAGTTAAACTGTGATGAAGAAAAAAAAACACACACCTTCCTACAGGGTTATGTGTAAAATGTGCACTGAAAAGAACGAGGGGGAAAAAAAAAAACTGTTGAGAGTGAAAGCAGACTTGAGGTGTTAAAAACAAAAAAAAAAGAGCAAGCGATTACTTTGTGGTGTTTTTGCAGCACAGTTTCCCTACAACAAAAGAGTGTGTAAATACACCAACAAGACAAAAACATAAAAACAATATCGGTAGTATTAAAGTGCCATCCTTGTCAGTGGAAATGTGTGGATGTGTGTCTTTTTTGAAGAACATCAGGCAGAAGGAGAAGAAGCACTTTCTAATCTGAGGACCAGCGCTTAAAGATTGAGAAGTGTGTGTATGTGAGCGTGTGTGTAATAAAGGGAAGAGGGTGTGAAAGGAAGAGATGCCTGGTGAAAGAAATGATGATTGCGTGCTGAAGACAGCAGATGATTAAGGAAAGCGTAGAGTTTATTCCTCTGTTATCTCCACTCCTGCGTTTCCAGTTACGAGCGTTGGAGATCTAATTAAGAAGGAAAGATATTTTGGTCTTATCAGCCTCAACACACACACACACGCACACACACACACACACACACACACACAGGCTGAGTACTTCAGGAACATCGCTCTTTGTGAAGTGTGAGTGAAAATGCTGCAATGCTACGTCATAAAAAGAATTAACAGTGTTTAAAAATATGTATAATCTTCAGGTTGCCAGATTGGTATTTTTTTCTTTCTCAACACTGATAAATTTGATGTTAAACAGCTATTAAGCTTGTGTTTGTATCAGAATGTAGCTTTGTTAGGTCTTAAGCACTAAAGGTTGTTGATTAACCCTGTCTACTTGGCCAAAGATTATCCCCGCCCCTATTCCTATACCCAGAAAACAAGGGGTTAACCCGTTAACATTCTCACAAAAAAAAGCAATGGAAATATTATTTCTTGCATTTTTTTAATTTCCTTGAGATAATAATAGCACATTTAAAAAAAAAAATTATTTTCACTTTTAACAGAATGGAACCTTGGATTACGAGCATAATTCGTTCCGGAAGCAGGTTCGTATTCCAAAACACAAGAAATAATTAAAACTCAAATTATTCGTTCCACAGTCCCCCCCAAAAAATACATAAAAATAATTAACACAAAATATTAAGTACAACCTGGACTTTACCTTAAAAAAAAAAAAAGTTAAAATAAATCCCGACAGATAAGTGTTTCCGTTTGTGCGCGGCGGCGCTGTGCGTGTGTGTGTGTGTGAATCAAAGGAAAGCTCCCCTCTTCCCCTTCTCGTCTTACACAGTTACCCTTCCTCCACTCTTTTCACACACGCACGCACACAACGGAAACACTGTTTTATCGGAAAAAATATACAAGAAATCTCTGTAATGACACTCGATTGAGCGACACACTAACGGAATCACTGCTGTAAAGTAAAAATAAAACAAATTAACCTGCACTTTACCTTTGAAAAGAATCGCGGCAGAGCAGTGTTTCTGTGTAGAGCAGAGAGAAAGAGTGTGTGTGTGTGTCTGTGTGTGTCTGTGAAGGTCAAAGTAGGAGGAGTCTGTGTGTGTCTATGTGTGTATGTCCAATGATGCGCACGTACACAGACACAAAGAGCAGGCTGAGCCTTGAGCAGAGAGAGAAAATGGATCTTTAACCTCTCACACACGCATACAGACAAAATAAAATATGTTTTACACACACACATGTGGTCACAGTGTTATAGTAAACAGTACACGCGTGCACGGATGTTCATTATACCAGTAAGAGACGCGCACTAAGACCCAGCAGGGGAGACGGTTACCCACAATTCCGCAGCGCAAGAGAGAGAAAAAAACCTTGGCTCAGTTGTGATCATGTGATGCTTGGCGTCAAAACAAGAAGCGCATGCGTGATACATGATACTTAGTACTCGTAAACCAAGACTTGTTCGTTTTCCAAGTGAAAATTTATTAAAAAATCTTTGCTCGTCTTGCGTTACTCGCAATCCGAGGTTTCACTGTATATCCCTCTTCCAAATGGTTGAGACGTCACTTCATGGTAAAAATCAAAAGAACGCACTAACATGGTAACGTTTTGTCATAGCACAAATGCTATTGCGCATTAGATCCACTTTATTCCCCAAGTCATGGTATAAAGCAATTTAAAAGACATGCTGTTTAAAGGCACAACATTGAATGAATATTTTTAAACATAGCGTACCTCAACCAAGTGGTAGAGATGGCTCAATCAAGTTCAACACGTGTTCTAATAAGATATAATGATGTCACCAGAATGTTAAACAGTTACACTGTATTTACTCAAATTGGCTCAGTAATTAGCTTTCTACCTAACACTCAACACTAAATATTCCCGCAGTGCTCTCAGACTGATGACATGACCCACCTGACCTGACCTGACACACCGTAGCTGTATTTACGCTGTGGATTTATAACTCGCCTGTGTCCATTTCGGCTCCTCGGGTGCCGTTACAGGCCATCAATCGCGTGTTATTGATTTTATATTAACGGAGATGAAGGTCATTGACGGTGACACGCTTTTAGACACTGAGATCAATGTGGTGACGAATATTTCCTGCAGCCTGTGAAATATAGAACTAATCCAATTTGTAAGGTAAAAAGGAGAACAGTCGTGCACTACAGGATGAGACTCTGTGTTCACGTTACAACCTGTAATGTGATTGATTTTATCTTATAAACAATAATTATTCTGAGAGGAATATTATTGGATATTCCAGACTAAGAAACCTTTTCTATTTTAAAGTAATAAATGCTAGCATTTTCCAGCATCATTTGTTTGTATATTAATGCATTTATTTTAAGACGTTTTGGCACTTTTAATGTTAGCAGTGATTATAATCAAAAGTTAAATGAAATAATTTTTGTATGGATCAGTTTTTCTTTGCCACCTTTCTTAATGATGTTTCGGGTGCCAGGTTTCTTTAGCTGCTTTAAACACTGCAAAAACATATACAGTATCTAGCATGTGAAATATCCTTGAATCTAGCCAAACTCATTCATAATTCCTTCGTTTTTTTTTTTTTTTTTTTGCTTTATCACCAGACAATTTTGCTTCTTTCAGGAAATAAATTCCTGAAACTGAAAAGACATTTTTGCTTATATTTTTTGTAAAATTTGATTAGAAAGGAACTTCATAATCTTATTTTAATAAATTGTAGAAATTTGTACTTTACAATATTTTTACTGGCTAAGATATTTTTTTTTCTCTGGCTTTGGTTGGGGCAAACAATTTTGTGAAAGAAGTATTGATTTAAATGAAAAACATTCCATAGTAATAATAAGGATGCTTACAGTAGGTTAGTGGAAGATGGTGGCTGACTAAATACTTTTTTGCCCCACTATAGATAGACATATTTTTACTTCATCAGTTGTTCTTTTTGCTTGTGTACACAAATTTTTTTTTGACTTGAAATCATGTGTACGTTTGTCATAATCTTACATTAAACTGTAGATTAATTTGGCTAGATTTAAGATATTTTTGCTAGTTACAATATCAATATATGTTTTGTGTATGACCTGTTAACTGCGACTGTGGAGTGTAACATCAGAAATAAATGGCGTACACACACACACACACACACACACACACGTAAACAGTTTACATATATATAGCTACAGTAAGTGTTGATGAATCGTGAACAATTTCTCAAGGTTGATGTGCTAACTTTGGCGTAAAGCTAGCAGTTTTGTTAGCATGCTAATATCCAAAGGAAGGGAAATCGCAGTAGTCAGGAATGTGAGAGCGTCCGTGGCAGTAATGGAAGAGTGGGATGTTTTGGGAAAGTCTCAGGATTTGATAAGGAGGGAGGGAGGGAGGGATCTTATAACCTGAGACTGTTAGGCATCAACGTGCTAGACCACAAATCAAGTCTCAACATCATTTCTGAAGGATTATTGAAGGCTCTGGCAACTCAAAATTACCTCAGTATAGGACGGGATGCACATCAGTGGTGTACAAAACAACGTGCTGATAATGCCACTGTAGAACAGCATGCTCACGCGCACACACACACACACACACACACACACACACACACACGCTTTAAATCCACGTGTAATCTTTCCCTGACAAGTGTGTGAACAATTTCAGTCCTGCTTTCACTCCTTTCCTCTGTTTTTTCCGTCCTCGTCCGGCTCTTTCGCTTTAGCCTGTATGTTTTGAGTTTTAGAAAAAAAAAACAGGCAAATCCAGCGAGAGGGCTTTTTGATGGAAACGCTCCGAGTCTGAAGAATACACACAAGCGTCGTATTGTCCACCGGGACGAGTGTGTGAAAAGCAGTGAGCCTCTTATCGGCGCCCAACAGCTCTGGAATTCAGCGCCATGATAAAGTGGCATGGCGGGAAAACCTTACAAGGCTGGCATGCTCCGAAAACGGATTAGGTTTATTTTTTTCCCTTGTTGACATAAGCTTCCTGGAAAAAAAAACAACCCGTAATCAATCAGACCGGCGTTATGAGAGCTGTGAGATTAAACCACTCCTTTTAATCCTGACACTGGACCATTTATTACGCTGGTGAAATGTACAGCATTAGTGTGTGTGTGTGTGTGTGTGTGTGTGTGTGTGTGTGTATACACCATGAAAGAATACGAGCAGAAATCATACATGTTTACATGACTGTGATGTCGTCCTGATCAAAATCTTACTTAAAAATATAGCTGATATTATATTTATATCTTCTTACGTTTTCTTCACAACACAGTGCTGTTCTGGATTCCGATTGATCAGATTCATTTTCTAAATAAACACCAGCTCTGGCGGATTTTATATGATGAGGTTTTTCCCTACGGAGATTTGATTTAACATGTTAGGAAGGAGTCTCCAGTGTCAGAGCTTTGTAACACTGTAACGGTTTTCTGATTTCTTCAGGATAGTATATTTTTCCTTCTGTCTAAATGATGTTTTATATGTGTGTATCCGTGTGTGTATCTTAGTATGCAGCTGTGCAGCTATGTGTGAGTGTGTATATCTCTCAGCAGATGTGTGTTTCCCCTTGAGGAGCCACACAGAAATAATGGCCAGCTGGAGGTCCCATAGGATAATAATAAGGACAGTGGTGTCTTTGGAGTGTGGAAGAGGGATGAGGCTGGTCCCCTGTGAGTAGAGGAGAGGCACGTGCGGGATTCCTTTAGAGTGTGGAAGAGAGATGAGAATGGTTTCTTTAGGAGTGTGTGGGAAAGGGACTTTGGGTGTGAGTGTGGAAGAAACATGAGAATGGTGGGTCTTTATAGTGAGGGACGAAGATGACCCTTCTGAGTTTGGAATAGGGGTGAGAATGTGGAAGGAGTATGATGGCACACATTTGTGAGAGTGGCAGGGATGTGAAATGAGGATGGTTCATTAAGCAACATTTAAAATCTGTGTTTCATTTGGATAACAAGCTCTGACTTTCCTTTTTTTATTTTTTTTCCCCCATCAGACATATCTGGTGTGACCAAGAACGTTTTACTTGTTTCTTCATGTGTTTTTTTTTTTTTTTTTTTTTTTACATTTTTTTAATTACTATTTTATTTTATTTTTTAAAATCTTAAGAGCACTGAGATTTTCATGCCATTTAAGGAAGCCAAAAGTGTAACCTTCTGAGAAAGTTCCTATAAACGAACACAAAAGCAGTCGCACTGATGTTCTAGGGGCGGGGCTTTTACATATTTAGAGTTAATGGCGCCAAAAGCGTACAACGAGAATCGACAAGATCAGCACAACTATAACAGCTTTACTTTCTACAAAATTGATATTATAACAAAAATAAGTAACTAATAGCAAATATAAATGTATTTATTAATAATATTTCTTTAAACTGTTTTTTTTTTCAATTAAAAAAATATTTTAAAAAAAGACATTGATCAGCTTGTGTTTTGTTAGGTATTTACTTAAAATAATAATTTTGTAGAAAGTAAAGCTGTTATGGATGTGTTGAACTCATGGATGCTCGTTTTCTGCTCTCGGCGGCATTAACTTTAAATGTGTTAAAGCCCCGCCCATAAATGCCCCATGCAGCTGCTGTCAAATTGGTTTATATGCAGTTTCTCAGAGGGTTACACTTTTGGCTTCCTTAAATGGGGCCATTAAAACTGGCACGCTCTTCAGATAAAAAAGAAATAGTAATCAATACGATAAAATACAACGTGAAGAAACAAGTAAAAAAGGCAGCACTCCCTTTTTCTTTTCTGTTTCGGAAACAGGAATTCAGAAAACAATTGGTCACAGCCAAATCGAATAGATGTTTTTTTTAAGCATGGCATACCTCAACCAAGTGGTAGAGATGGCTTAATCAGGTTAAGTTCAACACATGTTCTAATAAGATGACTCAAAATGTGGTCTAGTAAATATTTGACCTGAATGTTGAAAGGGATTAAAATCAGTCCCTTCAAGTGTGAAAGAGGGATGAGGATAAACATTTTGAAGGGTGCATTCTCAAAAAAGGAAGGATGAGTATGGACCTTTCAGATTACAAAACCCTTCAATGTGAGAGAGACATGTGTATGAACCTTTCTTAATTTGAAAGAGAGATAAGGTTGAACTCCTTAGAGTGTATTAGAGGTATAAAGTGAGTTCCACTGATGCCTGAGAGGTGGGTGAAGGTGGGCTGTTGTCAGTGGAGAAGAAAAAGGATGTAATTTGTGAGTGTGGTAAAGAAGTAATAATCCTTAAGAGTAAGGAAGAGGGATGAGGACGGTCCCTTCGAGGGTGAAAGAAGGATGAGGATGTTCACTTTGGCAGGAGCAACAGGAATGAGACTGAACCATCAAAAGTCTAATAGAGAATTGACTCAGATTGTGAGAGAGGGATGAGGATAGAACTCCAGTTGTGAGACAGATGAGGAGGAACTCACTGGTTTGTTATTGAAGCATGTTGTACACTGTGAGAGAAGGATGATAATGGACCATCTAAGATTGCAAGAGAGAGATGTTGATGGTCCCTTCAGACTATAAATGGTAATGAACGGTCCCTTCAGAGCCGTGGTTACAAAACATTGGCTCATATTATATAGATTCATTATATACAGACTGATATATTTCAAGCATTTTTCTTTTTTTCTTTTATTTAGATAAATGATGCCTTACAGCTAATGAAAACCCACTATTTAGTGTCTCAGAAAATTTGAATATTGTGAAAAAGTTCAATATTGAAGACACGTAGCGTCACACACTAATCAGCTAATTAACTCAAAACACCCGCAGAGGTTTCCTGAGCATTTAAATAGTCCCTCAGTCTGGTCCAGTAGGCTGGCTGTTTACAGAGTGCTGTATCCAAGCACATTAACAGAAAGTTGAATGGAAGAAAAGAAATGAGGTAGAAAAAGGTGAACAAGCAACAAGGAAAAGCGCAGCCTTGAGAGAATTGTGAAACGAAGCCCATTGAAGATTTTGGAGGAGATTCAACAGAAGTGGACTGCAGCTGGAGTCAGCACTTCAAAAGTCACCACTCAGACGTATAAGGACAGGACACAGGCTACAACTGTCTCATTGCTTCTGTCAAGCCACTCTTGAACCAGAGACAATGTCAGAGGACAAAAAGGACTGGACTGTTGCTCAGTGCACCAAAGTCCTCTTATCAGATAAAAGTAAATTTTGCATTTCATTGGGAAATCAAGGTCCCGGAGTCTGGAGGAAGAGAGGAGAGGCACAGAATCCAAGTTGCTTGAGGTCCACATCTGCTGGTGTTGGTCCACTGTGTTTTATCAGGTCCAAGGTCAGCGCAGCGTCGAACAGGAGGTTTTAGAGCACTTCATGCTTCCCTTTGCTGACCAGCTTTCTGGAAATGCTGATTTTATTTTCCAGCAGGACTTGGCATCTGCTCATACTTCCAAAAGTACTAATACACCTGGTTTAAGGACCATGGTATCCCTGTGCTCGATTAGCCAGCAAATTTGCCCGACCTTAACCATGTAGAGAATCTATGGAGTATTGTGAAGAGAAAGATGTGAGACACCATACCCGACAACGCAGAAGAGCTGTAGGCTGCTTTCAGAGCAACCTGGTCTTCCATACAGTTACCCCTCAGCAGTGTCACAGACTGATAGCCTCCAGGTCATGCCGCATTGCTGCAGTAATTCATGCAAAGGGAGCCCCGTCCAAGTACATTCAAGTACATCGGGTGGTGGACTTCATTTTATTGCCACATAACGTTGCTGAGTCTAGACCTTAGCAACTAAAGCAACCCCAGATCATAACACTGTCTCCAGAGGCTTGTACAGTGGACACTAGGCATGATGGGTGCATCGCCTCATGCGCTTCCCTTCTTACCCTGATGTGCCACTAACCACACGTGGTTTTCACAACTATTAAGTCGCAATCCCACGAGTTCTCATCACATTGTGTGTGTATGGAAATGCTTTAGTTTAACTTCTTAAGTGATCTCCATTCATGATTTTTTTCTGACCACAATCCTTCCACAAAGTTGACGATTCCGCACTATTACCTTACATTGTTTAATAATGTGTTGAAAAGTTTTAACCGAATTTCAAATCTCCTTAATTGTTTTACAGTAGCAATAATTTGATCCTTCTGAAATGGAGACTTTTTTTGGGGGGCCAGGTAGTGTATAATATATAAAGATAGACAAATTAGTTCAATATTAAATAAAAATGCAATAAAAAAAAAAATAAACCAATGGGACTTACATGAAATCTGCTACCTGAGTGACAGATTTCTATAAACCGTGGTCCTACGTATGCGACAACCTTTTTGTCCACCGTGATCATTGTGATTTTATAGATAATTTATACTTCAGATTAAAAGGGTGGAAACAGCTGGTGATACAGGCTGGTGATACTTCTCACTTCAGATTGGCCTTCATGGTCTATACAACTCAGTGAAGACCGCAAGCCTACAAAGATGATGTAGACCACTTCCTATAAAGGGTCCCTGAAATAAGAAGCTCATGATTTCTGTCATAATTCCGCCTTCAGATAGAGTGAGTGTAGAGGAAATAACACAAACAAACAACAACCAGATAGTATGTGATTTCTGCCCAGAAATGCAAATGTTTAATGTTTAATTGTTTTCAATGACACATGAACATGCTGGTTTACCACTCAGGGTAATAAAGTGATGTGTAAATGGTAAAACAAATGATCAGTAGCATTCATTTATGCGCATATACGCTATGATTTATAAATAATGCATATTGGGAATTGGGTCAGGATGGCCTGTCACTTTTGAAAAAGTGGGTCCCTAGGAAAAGGTTTGGGAACCACTGCTTTAGAGCATGCTAGAGATACAAAGGTAGACCTGTTGGAGTCTGAGGGAAGGATGGTCTGGTTGGCAGATTTCGGTTGATCTCGAGTTGCTGTATTGTCAATATGGGAGACAGAACAGAAGAAGACTGAAATTTGTGAGTGTGGAAAGGAAGTGAAGTGAGACATCTTCCATCAGAGTGAGGAGGCGATATAACTACAGTCGCTTTAAGGGTGAGAGAGTGAAAAAAAAAAGGGTTGAGGATAGTTTTATCCTTGGAGCGTGATAAGGAGGGGTCCAATGAGGATGAGTGTAACACGTAAAGAGGAATAAAGATAGGCAGCTCAGACTGGGACAGAAGTATTAGGATAGTTCCTGCAGATAGCAAGAAGGATAAGATTGTAAGAGAGGGGTGAGGATGGACCTTTCAAATTGCAAAAAGGGATGAGGATGGATCGTTCAGATTGTGAAAGAGGTTGTGTGTGTGTGAGAGAGAGAGAGAGATCTTTGAGTTTGGAAGAAAAGGATTATGATAGTCACTTCAAAATCCAATAGAAGCGATGGGGATGTGAGGATGACGATGATGAAAAAGAATGGAAGATGAATAGGGATGGTGCTTTCAGAGTATGAAAGAGTGACGATTTCTTTGGAGGACAAACCTGGAATGTTTGAGGATTTCGATCCTTTTAGAGTGTGAAAAAAGGAAATAGTATGGATGGAGGTCAGAATATAAAATAACGAGCTTAAACAAATAAACTAATACATTAAAATATATACATCTGCTTTTTAAACAAGCAAAAATATACATTTTGGTTCGTGATAACGGGCTCTTTGTTACCGCTGCCACTGTTAAACTTGGTACGACATGCTTCATTTAGATACAATTAAGAAATTTAATTGCATTCTGCGTGTTAATTTAGACCGTGGCATCGTCCTCGCTGCATGCTCCAATAAAACCAAGGTCTTTCAACTGGACTGAGAGTACGAGCCACTGTGACTGTCCGCCTAATTACACGCTAATTATCATTAGTATCTGTAAAGTGATATTTTGCATATATTCTATATTTTATCACTGTGTCACATTACAAACTACAAATGAATAAAAAGTATGGCATGTAATGTTTATATTCCATATAAAACTAAAATGATGTTTAGAAAAAATCAATTATGATAAATGATAATTTAACTTAAATAATTTCCTGGATCTGTCCCAATGCACTCACCTTGTGCAAACACAGCAGCAGCAAGATGGTTTGGATTTTTCGCATCTTGGATGCTTTTTTTTTTTTTTTTTGCTTCAGTGTCTTATAAGAGGAGAAAATCCAGAGTATTTACATGTCCGTTAGGAAACGCCATTACTGGAACGACCTGCATAGAAATGGGAGGCGTATATTTAATTAAATAGATAAAAGAATCTACACAAATTAAACTATTATCAAGGACTCACATACTGCCTATAAATATGTTTAATCACGATAAGTTAATGTAAAATAATGTAATTAATCTGACAAATTCCTAAACAAAATTCATATTATGTTACACACAAAATACAGAACAGTTTAAGCATCATGCTTGTTTATAATTATCTTCTGAATACAATGTAATATAAAATTATAAAAAAAAAAACATCAAGTTGAAATGAATGAAATAATTGCAGTAAATAAATGAATAAATAAATAAATAACCATGACTAATTATGATAGTTAAATTTATCAAAATATGTAATAAATAATATTGAAATCATTTAAACTTTTATAAAGCAGTGTAATCTTTATGATTGATATTAATGTTTGATATTTTTAGAGATGCAACACATTCACTTCCTGTTTAATTAGTCAATCTATTATAATCTTTCATAATATACCAGCTCATCATACGTTTCCATTTCAGAGCGTGCAGTGAAGCCAACCACAATAACCAGACAATCCGTCAAACAAAATTGTTATAAGGAACTTTTATTCTTTTCCAGTTAATATGATTGTAGTAGTTTATGAAGTTTTTATATCCTAAATGTTTGAGGTATTCCTTAATATTAGAAAAAAATCCTATAAATTTACAAGCAAGAGCTGCCACGCTGAAACCTCCAACTACAGACAGTTAATGTTGTCAAACAAAAGAAATACAGCAATATTTTACATTTAGAAATTACTATTATTTAAAAGAAATGATTATTAAATAAAATACATTAAAAAATGCCTTAAAATGCATCAATCAATCATTAAATCAATTAATCAATCAATCAATGGATCAATAATAGCAGTGGGTTTCATCTAATAAGATCGCGGTACAAATGATAATATACGGACTAAATGGAAAAGTAAGTTCTAAATAAAACTGAAATATGAAACAACAGTTAATATTTCTCCAAATAAACACACCTATAGTTTTTTATGCAATAACAAAAATGCAATGGATTGTAAATAATAATAATAATAATAATAATAATAATAATAATAACTAAACCAGTAAATAAACATGGATTAAAAATAAACAGGCAATTATGGTAAAAATTTGCGCTCATACTGTACTGCCTTGTAGCTTGTGTGATGACGTAAAGACAAAGCAATTTAAATTTAAAGCCGTGACATAAATAAAAGCCATTCAGCTGATGTTAATGTATGATAAGGTCCTAAAGTGCTTTTCAAAGAAACTGAATATCGACCGGATTAAAACATGAACAAGTAAAAATATTTCAAAATGTCCATGACTTGAACCAATTAATTTTTTGTGTTGAAAAACATCCTGAGTTTATGTTAAACTCTCATGTGAGATCATTTTGAAATTCTAAAGTTTACGTGTGTAAAATAATTTAATGTATAATATCATAGGGTTTAGGGAAATACATATAATAAATATAATATTCGGGATTGACATTAAATTAAAAAGACACCATGGGAGACAATAAAATGCAAAAAGACTTCTTTAAAAGATTATAACTGTCTTCTGTAGGTGTGTGTCAGGTGTAATGTAGTGCAGATCTCACCTTCAGAGGAGTGAAAGATGTTAGAAAAGTCTTCCTGACTCCTCATGCAGGTGACTCTCGGAAGAAAACTCGACAGTGCTGATGAGGAGTAAAAGCCAGTGATGTGTCGGTGAGTTTCAGCGTGGTGGCATGTTGCACAAGTCAGATGGAACAGTGCTGTGGATCTGACGTGAGGAGATGCGAGTTCTCTTTACTGTTCCTGAGCGAATCCTTGGTGAGCAGGTGCCATGTTCTGCTGTTAGAGCTCCGGTGATGCGCGGCGGAGAGCTGCAAGCATCCCTCTGTGAAGTCTTCTCACTCACACAGCAGATCTGGAGCTCAGCAACACTGTTCAAGCATTTAACTCTTTACAAACCTCCATCCTGGGTTGCCAGATTGGACCTGATGCTTCGGTCCTAAAAACTACATTCAGTTTACAGTCTTTTATTATTATTTTTTCCTCTGTTACTCCTACAGACACAGTTTTGGATGCTTTTTGCTTACAGTTTCTTTAATGCATGAGAAACATTCTTGTGTACATCAGATAGATTAAGTAGATTGTTTTATTGTGTTACACACGTCCCGTTAGGAGCTCCAACCTGTGATTGCAGGAGCTATGACTTGCTGTGCATTTATCTAACAAATTTCACCATACAAATTTTTGTATCCATTAGAGTGTATTATTTAGTAGTTCAGTGCACCGGCTTGGATTTAGCCATGAATTTATTATCTAGAAGCACATTATTTTATTTAATATAAAGCACAATATTTAGACATTGAGTGCTACAATATTTAGTAATTTAGTTTTAGAATTCAGATGTTTTATCCCAGAACTTGATTTTAGTCATCTATTAGAGAAATCTATTTAGTAGTTTAGTGCACAGGGTCGAATTTAGCTATTTTAGTGGACCTGCTGCCGTTTTTTTGTAGTGTTCCAGTAGTTACAGCTCAAAGCTCTTCACATCGACACTAAACAAGGATTTGTCATTTTGAACCTAACGATCCATTACAGAGAGTCCAACTTATAGCTTCCAACATTGCTATGTTGTTTGTATAGTTATAATCTAGGCTTTAAAATTTCGTGCATGGTTGAATTTTATGCTAATAGCCAGGATTCACAGTAAACAAATAAATGAAATAAAAATACCCTAAATTAACTTACTAGTAAAGTACGTGATCCAATTTGTCAATGTTAGAAAGACACATTTAGTCTGATTGTTACTAAAGGCGGATACATCTGACATATATCTGGTCAATCTGGCAACTCTGTATGTGTCTGTATGGAGAAAGTCATAAAACCAGAATATTGTTACAGTTAACAGCCTCAGTGTTGGATGAAGACCTAAAGAGGTCAATTTTTGTGTCAAATTTCATTCTGGTCTTTTATTAATTATACAAAATAAGTGAAAAAATGAAGTGACACTGTATGGATTAATGAAACACAACAGGATACGAGTTACTAAACATTGTAATTGTAAGAGATTTTTAACAGTTTGTCCAAAGATTCATGAAGATTAGAAATGTAATTTTGTATTTATATTGAATATTTTTGTCATTAAATTGTCACTTAGAATGTGTTTGCAAAATGATATTTTAATGAGTGAAAATGACTAAATGGTCAATTTTACACTTGTTTATGGAGGTATAAAAGTTACATTAATGACTATTTTCTAAATAGACTTTACCATTTGAGTTTGTAGTTTGGTAACTTCACATTCAACATGTTTGTGAACAGCACCACCATGTGGCTGAAGACATCAATTACCACCACTGCTACTTGATTTGCAGTGAAAGGCTTATATGACTAGTCATGACCTTAAAAGAAGAAAAAGAGGGAGAAATACATTTCAATAGAGTACAATATATATTGTACTCTATTGAGGCGGCACAGTGGTGTAGTGGTTAGCACTGTCACCTTGCACCTCCAGGGTCCGGGTTTGATTCCCGGCCAGACTCGGTTCTCTGTGTGCATGGAGTTTGCATGTTCTCCCCGTGTTTAGTGGGTTTCCTCCGGGTACTCCGGTTTCCTCCCACAGTCCAAAGACATG
>JAQQZT010000036.1:32257470-32268875 GCA_030068275.1 Clarias platycephalus | reverse complement strand
GTGAATTTTAACACGCTGGAGTCGTTTTAAGACAAAACTTCATCTTTATCTGATCTACTTTTTCCATTTCTCATCTGGGATTCTCACTCCGATTACCGAACAGGGAGTGTATTTGTCTGACGACGAAAATGTAAAACAAGGTGTAAGATACTCAACCTTACAAAATGTGATTTCTGCTGTACAGAAAGACAGACAGACATGTACGTGGGCTTCAACCTGAAATAATAATATCACTGATTACATTAAAACTCATCAGATTATTTCTACTACAGTATGTAGAGTGAGTTAGTTATCTCTATGTTATCAGTGGAAGCCATACTATTTGTTTTTATGTGGATTGTTCCACGTCTCTTCTGCGTCCCTCCGCAGGTGTATGCTGTGGAGGCGAGCTCGGTGGCTGAACACACTGAGAAACTGGTGAAACTGAACCGGTGTGACGATGTTGTGACTGTGTTTCGCTCCAGAGCTGAAGATCTCACGCTTCCGTCCAAGGTGGACGTTCTGGTCTCAGAGTGGATGGGGAACTGCCTACTGGTATAAACACACAAGCTTTATAGAAAATACACTCTGTGTCAACATTAAATATTCTTCCTTTGATCTATAAATTGGTCTATAATTCATAAGTGATCTCAATTCTAAGCCAAAGATGTTTTATTTCTATTTCTCTAAAAATCACACAGCTCTTAATTTGTAATTGCTGATGAATACTGGTCTGTGATTGGCTTCCCGAGTGTCACATGATCCAGCTCCACTACAGGAAACACAGAACCCGACTGAAATACACATTCATCTGCACTTTTATAACACAATGTAAAAATATTTGTACTTTTTCTTGTCTTTGGTCTGAAAATGTTATTTCCTAATTGTATCTGCATAGAAAAGTAAAAACGGCGGAGAAATAGTGATCAGCGATTTTGTGAAGCTTTTTAAAAATCCAGTTAAATTCAGCGGTAAGCTGCTGTAGTATAATATTGTAGAAGTCTTTAGTAGTTTTCAGCATTGTCTTGAACTTTCTCAAACATTTGACAACATTTATAGAGCATTCCAGACGTTTATGGAATTTTCGCGAACTTACTTATAACATTCCAGAATTTTCCAGAACATATCAAAATAAGAGTTTTTTAGAATTCTCTTGAATTTCTATAACTTTCTAAAACATTTATAGCAGTTTAGATACAAAAAATGTGAACTCAACTATTCAAAAACAAAAGTTTAAAGGAAATTGTACCCATTTTACAACTTACATGGACAAAAATTGTGTTACATTGTTTAATCAAACAGAGCTACGTGTAATAGGAACACTGTGCAGGAGCATTTTGTATAGACAGAATTTTTAACCACAGATCATCTATTTAAACGGACACGAGTGTGGTAATGCTTCCTTTAGAATGGCTCAGACTATGATGTGTTACGATGGTGTGTTAATTAGTTAGATGACAGTCCTGGTGTGATCCCAGGCGCGTCTCGTCCTTTCCTCATTTGCTTATCCGGTGTCACAGCTTGAGTTCATGGTGGAGTCTGTGCTCCGTGTGCGGGACCGCTGGCTGAAGGACGGAGGCACGATGTGGCCGTCCTCCACGTCCCTGAGCCTCGTTCCCTGTCAGGCCCAGGATTACTAAAAATGGAATTCTGGGAAAATCTCTACGGTCTGGACTTCAGCTGTCTGCAGTAAGTAAAAGCCAGTCGACCATCCTGAGGCAACACGCAGTCAAAACACACGCTGGATATTAACCATATTATTTTATATTCATATCACAACAATTGCCTTTTGCACTGAGCGCAAACTCATTACATTCCTCACAAAGCACACACACATACACACATATACACACATAAATCTGTCCTGATGTCAGTTAGTTACAGTGGGTTTGGGGAACAAGAACTTTTTCCTAATTGGTTAGTGCTTTTGAGATGGGATTAAAAGGTTAGCGTTCCAGTAAAAGTGAGAAAAGAAGGAGAAGGCACTAAAATTCAGTTATGAATCATGATTCTTTTCAATTCAATTCCGTGTCAGTTCAGTTTTTATTTATATAGTGCTTTTAACAATGTTTATTGTGGCAAAGAAGCTTTACAGAATAAAAAAAAAAATGTCATCTGAGATAGCAGTAGGAAGAAACCTTGAGAGGAACCCGACTCAACAGGGAACCCATCCTCATTTGGGTGATAACGGATAGCAGGGATTGATCTGCAGTCATACTGTGTGTTAGGAGGCTGGAAGTTCACTCCTTTTGTCTGCTGATTCACGTATTTCGACATTGACTTCAAAATCTATTTTAAAATATATATATTTTACATTCATAACAGAGATGAACCAGTCAATCGGCCAGTGAGGAGAATTGGCTGCTTTTCAGTGTGATTGGCCGTGACCGGTGATCAGCTGATCAGCCTCAGATATAAATGATTCTGTACCGAGAGCAGAAGCTTCTGAGTGTCGCAACACAAACACATTTTTTTGGAGTTACATTATCAAACATCGCATGAGTTAAAAGCCTCCGACCTGCCTTTTTCTTCAAACTCTGTGAGCGAATCAGTTTCAAACCCGCTCACTACACACACTTAAACCGGTCTCAAAACACCCGAGTGCTAATTAATTGAAAATCGTGTGCGTGAGGATCCCCGCATGTTCAAGTTCAGGTTCACGTTGAGCTTTAAGACTTTGGAGGTGTTCGAGGTGATAAAACATCGCCATTTCTTTATAATCCTACAGGTGTCGCACTCTGAACTATTCCCACACTGGCATCTCATACGCGCTCAGTAACAATGTAGCTTTAAATTTTTATTTAATTTGAAGTTAAAGTTAATCTCTTGTATTTGAAGTTGGTTTGTATTGTTTAAATGCTGTGCTTTTTAAGTGAGAAAACTGATGGCTACGTTTAATTACTCATAAACCATTTTTAAAGGTTCAGAATTGTAACAAAATCAGGAAAACATATGATAACGAATTGGGATATCAAATCGGATTGGGAGTATTGTATTGGGAGGTGACTGGTGATTTCCGTCACTAGAAGGCAATAATTAATTTGTTGTTGAATAAGTAATTAATGTGTGTGTGTGTGTGTCTGTGTGTGTGTCTGTGTGTGAGTTCTTCTCCAAGCCAAAATTCAGCCATCAGCTTGACCATGATGACTGTCTCTCCACCCCGTGTGATGTCATCACCCTGGACATGCACACACTCAGGGTGTCGGATCTCGAGGTGAGAATGTTTATCTGCAGCCTTTGTTTAGAAACAGATTCTTCTCTTTTCTTGCTTGCTGTTTTCTTCCTAACTGTACGCAGACAGTTATAAAATGATTTGTCACGCGATCCAGGAAAGTATAGAGTGACAGCAAGCTCCAGGCCAACACCACCCACAGCCAGCTCGCTAATATTCGAACGTGTAACTAATAAATAAAGACCTGTCCACTTTTAGGATGTTTTTTGGTACACTACATGTCATGACGTTCCACTTAAAATCAAGAAACACCGGACCGCACGCCGAGTCCGTCTGTCCTTCGCTACGTTAACTCATAGGAATATAAAGTCTGAGTGGTTATAAATGCAGATCTAAATCACATAGATCATATGATCACTGCATTGTGACTTTACACATTTCAATTAATGGTTAAATTGAAAATTTTGTTTTAGTTAGTTTTAGACCAATTTATTAATTGATCTATTATAATTATTCCATAACGGTAAGCCGCCTATAAACAAAACAAAACTATAACATATTCTATAACAATTTTGAATGAAGAATGCAGGTGAGGCTTTTTTGTAACAATCAACAGAATCGAACATAAAAAGTAATTGATAATACCTTATCATAATATTAATAACTATTAGTAATATAAATTTTCTTTTTTTATTCTATATTTCACTTTTTACTTTATTATATCTTAGATTGGATTAGATTCAACTTCATTGTCACTGCACATGTAGATACAAGGCAACGAAATACAGTAAGCATCTAAGTCGAAAGTGCATTTTCGCAGTGCTGAATAATTTGCATATATAAACAGTATAGTGAGGTAGATAAATTACAGTGAGTGCGATGATTTAGATGCATGCAATGAAGAAGAGATTGTATACTATGATAAAGAATTTGCATATGTTAACTGTACACAGAAAGCGTTATATACACTAAGTGCAATTAAGGAAGATATATAGCATAATAAAAATAATTTGCATATGTAAATAATACACTAAGTTATGTACAGTGAGTGCAATGATGGTTATAGATGGTTGCCTTGAAGGAACATATTGTATACCATGGTTATGATATTGTGGTTGAGAAGGTTATATACAAGTGTGCAACTTGTTATTGAGAGTGGAATGAGGTAGGTGTGCTCAGAAAGTCATGAACTGACAATTTCACCTTAAATCAAATAAATAATAATAATAATAATAATAACTAATCCTTTAGGTCGACTCACTGGAAGCAGACTCTGTTCATGTTGGACAGACCATTCAGAGTTGAGCAAAGTGACTGTGTGGGCGGCGCCATCACGCTACAGAGAAATCCAATTTGGAGGCGGCACATGTCAATCACTATAGAGTGGAGTATGAAGAGGAGGAACGATACGGCTTTCTTTGAGGTAAAGCAAAATTCACAAGCCGAACTAATTGTAAAAGCCGTAGAGAGTTTGATAGAAGTGAGACCAGGAAGTGAGAACATGTTCTTTACATTCTATATGTAAATATACATATTTAAAAAGTATGAGGTGTGAGTCTGAAATTAATCACAAAGCTTAATGTTGGAAAGCTCTTTTAGTGAACAGTAAGGAAAGCGCTCATGGGAGTAAAGCTATAGGAATATAATAAACGGTTTTGTGGGGACAGTGACTGTGCTTCATCACAGCACCTTGTAGTAGATGTAAAGTAATTAGAAGATGTAATCTTTATTTATTCGTTAAGGAGACTGAAGTGTTGCTTAGTAACAAACCTGTGAATATAATCCTATATATCAGACCATGTTTAAAAATGTGTAGTAACTCTCTCAGAATTTTCATAATGTAAATCTAATATACAATGCTCAGCATAAATAAGTACAACCCCTTTGAATAGTAAGATCTTAATCAGCATCTCAATGAACACAAGAACATTTTTGACACAATTGAGTTTAATAGAACATTCGTTTAGCTGATTACATGAAAGTAAGGTTAATAATATAACTTGGGTTACAAAATCTTTGTATAAACTCAAATTTGTTTAACTCAAATTAGTTGATGCAAAAATGAATGCACCCCACAACAAAAACTACTACATCTAGTATTTTGTATGACCTCCATGATTTGTAAGGACTGCACCAAGTCTTCTAGGCATGGAATGAACAAGTTGGTGACAAATTCTTCAAGAACATCCTCTTTTAGAGCCTGGATGCTGGAGAGAGTGATGCTCAACTTGTCTCTTCAGAATTCCCTTTAGGTGTTCGATTGAGTTCAGATCAGGAGACATACTTGATCACTTTGACCGTGTTTTTCTCCAGAAACGCTACAATGGCTTTTGATGTGTGTTTTGCATCATTGTCATGTTGTAAAAGTGCATGGCGACCATGGGCATGGAGTGATGGTAACATCTTCTCATCTTCTAGAGCAGTACATCTGTGAATTCATGATACCATCAATGAAATGCAGCTCTCCAAAACAGCAGCACACATGCAGCCCCATAGACGGACACTGCCACCACCATGTTTCACTGTGGGCACCATGCATTTTTGCTTGTACTCCTTTACGACGCCATACAATTTTGAAGCCATCAGTTCCAAAACATGTACTGTATCTTGGTCACTCCAGAGTACAGAGTTCTAGTAGTCTACTTTTTCAGCCTGGGCTCTGGCAAATTCTAGGCAGCCTTTTTTGTGCCTGGCCTTCAGAGGCTTCCTTCGTGGACGACAGCCATGCATACCATTCCTCTGCAGTGTACGCCGTATTGTGTCATGGGAAACAATCACCGCAGTTTGGTTTTTAACTTTTTTAGCTAACTGCAGTGAACTTGCATGGCGATGTTCTTCAACCCTTCTTATCAGAAGATGCTCCTGACGTTGCTCCTGTTAACCGCCATGGACGGCCTGGACGTCTCTGTGAGATGGTTGCAAAGATTGCATCTTTGTTAAATTTTTGTAACACTTTTGCTACAGTATTCTGACTGATAAGTAAAGCTTTGTTGATCTTCTTTTAGCCTTCACCTTTTTTGTGTAAAGAAATTATTGTCCTTCTCAGATCTTGTGACATTTCTCTTCCATGCTGTGCCATTGGTGACAGCATAAAATGGGAAGGGGTATTCTTCGTTAAGTGACGCCCTTTTATAATCAACTGTCTACTAGTCAGAATAGTTAGACTCACCTGTAGTTGAATTCTTTGGTAAGTACGATTTTGTTGTCTAAAATGTAGCTTTCATTTGGGTGTATTCATTTTTGCAACATGGTCTTAAATTCATTTTTTAGGAAAAAATACTTTTTGCTGTGTACTAATTTACAAATCTTGTTTGCAATTAATGGCCCATTTGTGGGAGAATTTTGTAGTATACTGTAGTCTCCCATAGAAAATGCTAATTCAGATTTCTGACAAATCTCTTGGGGTGTACTCATTTATTCTGAGCACTGTATACAAAAAAATTATAAAACTGCTCTTCATACATATGGAACCTTACAATACTGCCCTGATAAAATATAAAAAAAAATAATTGTTGTATATTTCATTATTGTTTTGTGTGTTTATTTAAACAGAAAAAGTCTAAGCGTTTCCTGATGTGGAGGTGACCCTCAGCGCTGACACACACCCACTGGACTGTTCACTTTTATTATTTTTACTTCTTTAGTCATCAAACTACTATTTTGTAATCTTGATATTGACTCAGTCAATACACTTCTCCAACGTGTATAATGTGTCATCATGTGTTCTCTTTAAATGCTGATAAATATTAAATATGAACAAACATTACTGTAGTAACAATAAACCAAACTCATATTTTATTTCCATTAGCTTTTACACATTTAGTAAATCAGGGCCTGAATATTTGGGAATATCTATGATGACTCCAATGTCAAGAAGTTATAGCTTTACTTTATCATGTATTGACACTGAAAACTGCTCCTTAATACAATCTTAAATCACCAAAAATAACTTCTTAAATTATTATTATTATACATTTTAAAATCCATTTACACAGAACATCCAACATGTGCATCAGCTGTTACTATAGAAACAATAACATTAAAACAAGTACATGTAACGATTTACACCTGCACTACAGCCAAGGATGCAAAACTTATTAAAAAACCTTTTAACCAATCAGAATTGAGAATTTAACTGCATATGTAGATCTGCTAATCTTTCTTTTAAAATCGTCCTTGGGGTTTATGACGTTGTAGTGATGGCAAATATGAGGGACTAGCCGAGACATTATTATCACAATACTAATGTGCTAATTTGATTTGTATTGCGAAATACAATTTTAGAAACATCCTGATTCAATATTATTTAATTATATAATTCATTATACAATTCTACACAAACTTAGCAAATAATTTGGATGCTGTGCTGGCTGCCAATATGTGAACTGCCACCTCAAATGCAAACCTACCTAAAAATTTTAATTAATTAAAAAGAAAGAACAATTTTGCAGTCATAAATTACCACACAGAAGAATCACAATACATGAATTAATTGATATTTCCCCAATCTCTAGTGATTAGATAGCTCTACACTAAATTACATCATAAATATACAGTATAATCTCTTGAATAAGCAATGATAATATAAGCATAATGCCATACATGTACTATTTAAACAAAGACAAATTTTAAAATATGAATTCTATCTTCTGCAACAGAAACAGCATGAACGACATTTTATCAATGGGTCAAATGTGCAAACCTGCAAACAGTGAAATATAGATTTAATTAGCTATGCTACATCACCTACTGCGCTGGTTGGTGCAGTTAAAAAATTAACACATTAAAGCTGTAATGCAAAATACAACACGACATGCAGCTTGTATGTCAGAAAGAATAAAAAATACATTTTAAAGAAAATTTAAAACCTCATTCCCTAAACTAAATTCTCCACAATGTAAATGTACAATTTTAGATTTAGTGTCTGTCAACGTACTAACAATAAAAAAAATAAAAATAATTGTGTGTTCATTAGAAGAATCTAAACATCAGTGTTATAATCATATTTTAACCATTCAAAACACTAATCATCACTAAGCCTTACTGTACGTCCTTTATAAAGGTTCATCAGACGTGATCAGTGTTCATAATCAGTTTCTTCAGTTTTTCACCGCACCTACAATGCAATAAGCAACCAGCTTGTAGCTTCAAGCAGCAAAGTGCAATAAATATGAGTTTTAATGTTGCCACGGTGGTTTTATCTCTCACACAGACTCGCTGGTGTGAATCTCACACACTTTCGTTCATAAACATGGACAAATTAACTATTAAAGTTAATAATCAGAGTGCAAGCTTTGAATGTGCAAATAACACACACAGGTTGTAAAAATGCTGGCTATACTCAGTTAATTAGATTTACACCAAAGCTTACACTCTAAGCTTTGGTGTGAACTCTAACTCAACGTGCGTGTAACACATCTCTGCTGATTGACTGCATTCAGGGGAACAGGAACAAACAAATAAATAAATAAAGGGGGTGTAGGAATAAAAGCCAAGAAATGACACGTACATAAAAAGTCAGTTTCCTCCCTCGGCGCTACTCCTGGTTCTGGTTTTCGACCGAGTGCTGACATCAGACGTGTAGCGCGTCGCCGAAGTTGCCACGTGCGGCCGAAACGGGGGGTCACGAGCGTTGTTCTTCCTTTTTCTCACCTCTTCCTCTTCTTCCTCCTCATCTTCCTCCAGCTCGTCTTCCTCGACTCCGTGAACACTTTCCTCTCTCTGATGCTTCTCGCAGTGACTCTCGAAAGTGGCCATGTCTGTGAAAATGACGTTGCAGACCCTGCAGTGAAACACAAACTCGGTGTCATGGAGCTCGCTTTGCAGTTCAGAAGTGCAAGCGAAAGCACCGCAGCAAACGCTGCATGTGTGTGTGACTGCATCATGTGTATCTCTGTGAAGCTTCTCATGCTGCCTGAGTGCCGAAACAGTCCTGAAGCTTTCACGGCACGTGGCGCAGGCGTGTCGGCCCTCTCCGGCCTCGACGGCCTGATGGGAGAGGAGGTGAGCGGCGGTGCGGAACGCCTCGCTGCACTTGTCACATTTATACGGCCTCTCGCCGGTGTGCTTCCTCACGTGCACGATGAGACCGGACTTCTGCGTGAATGACTTGCCACATGCGCTGCACTTGAAGGGCTTCTCGCCCGTGTGGAGCCGCCGATGGGTCTCCAGGTGCGACCCACGCCCAAAACACCTGCCACAATCCGCGCACTTGAAGGGCTTTTCACCCACATGGACAGCCATGTGGCGCACCAGCTGGGACGGCCGAGAGAACACCTTGGCGCATGCATGCTTCCTGCACCTGTACCTGCTCCGCTCGTGCTTCCTCACAGTGGTTCGTGTGCATACGTGGAGCGCAAGGTGTGACGGAGTGACAAAGTTCTTACTGCAAGTCAGACACTTGTACGGTTTATCTGCTTTACTGAAGCGCCTTCCCAAGGGTGTTCCAGGGTCAGGGGTCAAGCGTGCATCATGTCCTGGGGTCTCAGAACCAGGAGGTCCCAAGTGTGTGTCAGATTCGGTTGTATCCTCTTCCTTAATAGCTCCAGGAGAATGATGTGTTAAAGCGCATGAGCTTTCACCTGCCATCTCTGTCACACTTTCATGCATGGAGCCGCATCACATGAGGTCGCATTTGATCCCTGGTGCAAATTATCCGAGACACAAGGCTTGCGTTCAGATTTTATTATTAATTGAATTCATCAGTATTAATAAGAATCAATACTAATATAAATTAGACAGACATGATTAATGCACAATTAGACACCACCTACATGTGAACTCTCTCACACTCAATCACTCAGACATTGTCTAAACCACTTTATCCTGTATACAGGGTCTCAATGTCTATCCCGGGAGACTTAGGGCACGAGGCGATGCACACCTTGGACAGGGTGCCAATCCATCCCAGGGCACACACGCACTCATTCACACACTATGGACAATTTGGGAACACCAATTAGCCTAATCTGCATGTCTTTGAACTGTAGGAGGAAACCCACCAAGCACGGGGAGAGCATGCAAACACACAGAGAACTGACCCCGAGGTGGGAATCGAACCCGGACTCTGCTGGGTCGAGGCGACAGTGATAAGCACTACGCCACCGTTCTGCACAATAACTGCCTAGATGTGAACTGAGATCAGTTATTTCAAAGGTGTTTATCATCATCAATCAAAATAACTACGTAAGAATGATATCCCGAGTGATGGAATGATCATGGAAGCTACTGGTGGTGACATGCAGGATGTAATGATTCATCTGAAGAGAAGCACTCAGTGTACAGCCACACATGCAGGTTAAAAAGGTTTGGATGTAGCTTTCAGATAAAAACACACACTGTATCACAGCAGCAGATGAATCTCATGCACTTTGCGTTGTGAGATTTGAAATGAATCAGGTTTAATCCTCAAACCTACACCCAGCATCACCCACTGCCTGCGGTCTGGGCCGTGTCCCAAATCAAAAGCCAGTGAGTCCTCACATCACAAACTGAAAGTAACTGCCGTGGAGACACGTCTTCCTCTGTGGATATACAGCAGCACTAACAGCTCCAGAGGTTTCTACTGCCCCCTGCTGGACTGATATGAATATAACACAGGAGAAGGAGGAGGATTATTGTTTTTTTATTATAAAATATACAATTTAAAGACATACACAAAATGTATATAAAAAAAGATTTCAAGAAATCTGCTTTGTAAAAATATTTATTGTTAAACATGCAATGTAAATAACATTTTATATATCTGAGCTATAATTGTTCTTCTCTTTTTACATTTTGAGAAACTTGTTTATTTCCCTTTAACATTTGTAACATCTATTTATCTAAATGATATAAATTTAAAGTATTTAAATACATACATTTAATATACACTAATCAGCCATAACATTATGATAACCTGCCTAATATTGAGTAGCTTCATATTTTGTCCCATCAGTGTACAGTTATTATTATTATTATTATTATTATTATTACTAGTAGTAGTAGTAGTACTAGTTTACACATTTATATTTGTAGATATTATATATAAATTTATATATATTTCATGATTTAGGTAATGAGTAGTTGTGTAAGCATTTCACTGCATATCACTCTGTGTATGGTTGTGAAGATGACAAACTGACTACAACAGTTGATGTTAATTGATGTTAATATGGAGTCCAGGTAGTTATTAGAGACTCAGGTAGACTTGTAGGAAATTACAGTCCTGAACTATCGAGCAACTGCAGCCAAGTCAAGTCCTCAGAGAAACAGC
>JAQQZT010000036.1:32220228-32242297 GCA_030068275.1 Clarias platycephalus | reverse complement strand
GTGGCTTTTGTAAAGTATCGGTTCAGGCACCGTTTTGGCACCGGTACCGTTTTAAAAGTATCGATTTGGCACCGGTACCGAAAAAAAACCCAAACGATACCCAACCCTAGTTAGGGCGACAGCAAATGTTTATTAATTCCATTTCTTTACTTACAGATTTGCCATGTGTATTTAGTTCCAAACACCTTGCAATTTTTGACCCTCAAAAGCTGATGTTTGATGATGAACAAGAGGGCTACCGCTGGTCCCTGGATGATGAAGAGGACAGAAATAATCTTTTGGAATATGCAGATCAATTTAAACCTTTTCAGGATATTGTCAATCTACTCTGTGATGGAAATTGTGCATGGGAAAAGGTCATCAATGAGTGTAATTTCCAAGGAACACTTTTTCGGTTTCCCCTGCGTCAAGAGGCCTCAGAGATTTCTGCCAATTTATATGACTCCAGGAAAGCTACTCAGCTTTTTGATAGCTTCATTCCAGATGCAGACATTAGTGTTCTGTTTCTGAGATCAGTCACCTCCATTTCTTTGCTGCATATTGACTCAAATGGCAGTGTCACCATTAGGATGGAAGTTACTGCATCATCTCCACCCAGCACTTTTCTGGATTTTCAGGAAACTGAGGACGTCAGACGAAACTGTGTTCAAGGCAAGACGAGCTTTAAAACAGTGACATGTAGTTCATCAAGTCAGGAAAATACAACCAGCAAATGGCTTGTCACAGCCTGTCAGTTAATGGAAGGGCGTGTATGTGAGATTGACACACTTGCTGGAAAACTAAGTTTTTACCCTCAAGTCGATGTAGCATTTCAGTGCGATGAAGGCAGAGCATGTGATGGTGGACGACTGAGCTGCTTTCTGCCTCTTCCAAACAATGAAACAAACAGGACAGGACTCCCTGTTCATATTAATGCATGCTTTGGTCTGACAGACAACCGAAGGTACATCAAGTGGCAGGAAGAGGATCAAAGGAATGATGAATCTGCAGAATGGAATGAGCTGCTAATTAAGGAGGTTCTTCCTTATGTTTATCTTAAGATAATCCAAGATGCTATCCAACTATCAAAAAAGTCAATGCTTCCTGTAAGCGCTGTGTACGATCTTTGGCCTGATCTGAGACAGACGGAACACAGGCCACAATGGCATAAAGTAACAGAAGACTTTTTTCGAAGATTATTTAAAACTCCAGAAATCTTTTCCCTAGCTAAAAATAAGGAAAAATGGGTGACAGCTTCAGATGCCGTTTTTCCAATTAATGATACCGACACTGATATAATGCATGCAGTTGTCCGGTTATTGATCGAGGAAGGAGAAAACCTTGTTACTGCCCCTGAACATGTTCTGCTCAGCATAAATAAAACCTTCCCAAACCCTGACACTCTGAAATGGGTGACGCCAAGTTTTGTTAGATCCGTGCTCCACAGAAGTGAGATTGAATCCATCAGTAGGGATGAAAAACTGTCCATCTTGGAGTATGTGCTCAGTGATGGGAAGTATGAAGAACTAAAAGGTCTGCAGCTTTTGCCACTCAGTGATGGAAGTTTCAGGTCATTCTCAAACCAGGAGGAGGACACTGCTTTGATTGAAAATGAGAACTTTTCACGGTAAGCTCTGTTCCATGACTCTTGTGAATATTTACTGTATGTTTTGTGTTTTGTTAAAGTAATATGTAAACTCTGCTGTATCTAGCGTGCTGCTGCCGTTTTGCAAAGACAAATTTTTGCCTCGTGATCTGAGCAACACCACAGCCAAACATCTAAGGAAAATGGCCATGACAAGTAAGTAAATCATCATGTATTCTGTATTACTGTGTAAAATTATTTTTGAGGATCCTGGTCATTTCACAGAATCTTTTAATGGCAATTCAGCATTCCTTACCAACAAAACTAAACTGTTTCCATGTTGATGGTTTTTGCTACATTCTTATTTTTTTTTAGCATACTCAAATACATTTTTATAGGTGTTTTAACATTATTCTAATAACAGCATTCACTTATTGCTATAACTCCTGAAGTACAGTTATCAGAAATGCACTTATAAATAAGTATATTAAAACAAGACTGATGCAGAAATAATAAACATTTGTAGCTTGTACTTTTCTCACTTAAAATTAAATGTAAGCCTTAAGTATTTTAAAGCATGGATTAAGGATTTGTGAAAATGTTAGTATATTGTCATATTAACAATTGTTTGCATGCTCTGTTTAATTCTAGATTCAAAAATGTATCGACTTATTAATTTAGATGCAAACAATGTCGCTGCATTTGCCAAAAAACACATACCCAGAGACTGGAAAGAGGCTACCAGTCATGTGAAGTGGAATTCTCTGAAAGATGATCATCCACCAAAGGCATGGCTGAAAGAATTCTGGAGGTTTCTGAACACTTACTGGACAGATCTACGGGAATTTATTGGCATGCCTTTAATACCACTGGAACCTCTTCAACAAGTAGGCAGTACCGTAATGTTAGCAAGATTGGAGGAGAAATCCACATTGATTTTCCAGTGCAGCAGAGAGTCCACCCTGCCAGATCAAATTCAAAAAGTGGTGAAGGCTGTTGGAGGTTCTGTCATTAAAAAAGATGAGTGTCTGAAACACCACGACATTGGAAGTTATGTCCTAACACCATCATCAAGAAGCTTCCTCCAAATCCTTTTAAATGTGGACAAGGACAAGGTCATCAGTGGCATTTCCTCTGCTTCAATTCACGAAAAAGAAGAGTTTAAAAACTATATGTCTTCTTTGGACTGTCTCTCTGAGGAAGAACATTGTTTTTTGTCAGCTCTGCCCATTTTCAGGTTGATGTCTGAAACATATGTTGCCATTGAATCAAAACAAGCAGTTATTTTAAAGTCTAACCCAACCATTCCAAAGGGCTTACCTGTGCCTGACACCATAGTTCAGTGTGCTAATGAAGCTGACCGCAGGCTTTTGATTCTTCTGAAGGTTGATCTTCTGGATGCTGCACAGTTAGCCAGTTACTTGGTAGACTGCATTGATAACATGAGTTTCACGAAAGAGGCTGAACAAAAAACAATGACTTGGATATTAAATCATGGACATCTGCTGTTTTCTCAAAGTGAGGAATTGCTCAGGAAAACCAAGAATCTCAGTTTCATTCTAACAGACCAGGGTGAACGCAAAGGACCATCAAGTGTTTTTGATCCCACAAACAAAACCTTTGTTGACCTTTTTGAGGAGGACTTATTCCCATTAAAAATTTACAGGTCACCAGAGATGCTACAAAGCTTAAAACAACTTGGTCTACAGACTAAAGAAGATGAATTATCCCCAGCACATGTACTCCATGTTGCTTCACAAATTCAAAAGCTCCAAATTCACTCACGAAACAGGGCTTTTAAAAAGGCTGATGTTCTTGTAAGGGTATTGAATGGAAATGACTTGCTCTCAAAATTCTCTGAGGAAGACAGACTAAAGCTTCTTCAGTTGCAGTGGGTTCCTTGCGAAAATTTAAATTCAATAAAAAGTAAAAACAGCCAGAAAAGGGGCTTCTACAAGCCAATTGAAATAAGAGCTTCAAAATATTCTGCAATTGTAGGGCATGTCATGCCAATTGCTCCAGACCTAAATGAGAGTCTCTGTCAAAAACTTGACCTTTTCAGTTCTCCTCCAGCTGAAAAGGTTTTAGAGAATCTGTATGTACTGGCGTCATTAGCTCCAACCATGATCAGTCCAGATTCAGATTATGTGTTCAAAAAGAAGCTACACAGCACATATCAATTCATGCAAGAAAACATTGAACAGTTCAGAAAGGAGATGAACAATAAATGCATTCCTTGGCTCTGGAGCCAGACTGAGTTTGTGTCACCTCGAGAAGTAGTTCTCACCTATCCAGCTGAACTAGATCTTAGCCTTTACATAAAGAAAGTGGCAGATGAATTTCTACAATATGACATCCTGCTAAGAAAATGTGGTGTAAAGGAAACACTTTCTGATGAAGAAATCGAAGCCATACTCTGTGACATCAAAGAAAACATTGATGACAGGACTCCACCTTATGGGGACACCACTGAACTTAAAGTGTCAATAGCCATCCTTGACTGGATGCGAAAAAATGAAAAGTCTTTGAAGGACAGTACACCTGTACCAGTCATGGCACAAAACCAAAAATTCACCTTACAGCCGTTGAAAAATACAGTTTTTTGTGATATCAGTGATGAAGGGTTAGATGACCTGACACAAGATAAGGAGGAGTTCTATGTCATCCATGAGGAGGTGCTATCTGTCACTGCAAAATGGCTGAAGATTCCTTTCCTAAGTACACGTATTTTGAAACCCCAGTTAATTGGAAGTGAGGAAGAACATGAGGGGATTGAGCAGTGCGGTCAAACAGAGCCAATAACTCAAAGGATCAAAAATATCCTCAAAGAGTATGATGATGAAAGTGACATCTTTAAAGAACTCATACAAAATGCTGAAGATGCTGGTGCAAGTACATGTGGGTTTATGCTGGACTTCAGATCACACCCTTCTGAAGGACTTATTGATGATGGTATGGCTCTATGCAATGGTCCCTGCCTTTGGGCATTCAACAATGAACTGTTCTCAGAGGAAGATTGGAAAAACATTGTTAGAGTTGGCTCTGCATCAAAAGAAAACAAATTTGAGAAAATTGGAAAGTTTGGACTAGGATTCAATGCCGTTTACCACTTAACAGATATTCCATCTATTCTTAGTGGAAGAACGCTTCTGATTCTTGACCCAAATATAACACATTTGGAGAAGCACATACATAAATCAAATCCTGGAATTAAACTTGACTTGTTCCAAGAGAGACTGTTTAGGAGGTTTCCTGGGCAGTTCAGGTCTTATCAGGGGATCTTTGGTTGTGATCTGTCAAACACCAACCAGAACTATTACAGTGGAACTCTGATTAAACTACCATTTCGCACAGAAGAGGAGGCCAACAATTCAGAAATTAGCTCCAAGGTGTATGACAAAAAGCGCATAGATGCATTTCAGCAACACTTGACAGATGGTTCTCTAACTCCATTGTTATTTCTTAAGCACATAACGTCATTGTCTCTACAAATCTTTGAACAAGACAATAGCCCTTTGAACACTGAGACAGTCCTGAAAATAATCAAAGAGGTAATATGTTCGATTAAAATCTCAAATGAAAGTCATCTACATAACATTAGTGAAGCTTTAAAAAGTCTTGACACAAAGTGCCATAACATTGTTGATTGTCTTGCTGCCAACATAGTCAAAATAATCTGTGAGCGTGACATAAGTACTTGTGCCAAGTACTGGCTTGTTTATTCATGTTTTGGAACAAAGAATTCATTAAGGATGTTTCAGAGAGAAATGTTCCACAGGAAATTTTCTTTACCAATTGGAGGAGTTGCTGTACCTCTACAAAGAGAATCAGACAATATGTGGTCACCGGATGAAAGAGGTATAGATAGCCAGGCTTTTTGTTTTCTTCCTCTTCCAATTGAAACAGGCCTCCCAGTTCACATCAATGGATCTTTTGCAGTCACATCAAACAGGAAGGCTCTGTGGGAAATTGGTAAAAAAATGGAGTGGAACAAAGCAATACTCCAAGATGCAGTTACTGCTTCCTACATCACCGCTCTGCTTGAACTGAAGAAAATGGCTCAACATGGGAATCTTAAAAACTATGAATACTACACATTCTGGCCTGATACTGAAAAAGTAAACAAAGCATTTCAACCTTTGGTTAGTGCATTTTACTCTGCCATTGTACAGAGCTCAAATGTCAGATCTCTGGAGCTCTTGAATAATGAGACAACCTGGTGCTCTTTTGACAATGCAAGATTTCTTCATCCAGCTATTCAAGAAAATGAGAAAGTGGGAAAACTTGCCATGGGAGTATTCCTGAAATACACAGAACCAAACTATTGTCCAGTTAATTTGCCAGCCTGGGCAAGAAATAATTTAATTAATTGTGGCTTTACTGAGTTGATAGAAGAGAGAACATTTAGCTGGTCTGACTTTTATCGAGTCGTTTTCAAGAACTTGAACAGAATGGATGCAAAAACCAGGAATGATCTCATATTGAATGCCATAGACTTAAATGATCATGAGGTTGACAAATTGCTAACAAATAATGCTTGCTTTCCCACAAAGAAAGTAGGAACTCTTCAGTTCATCCACAGATTGGTGTACCCTCATGGTAACGTAGCATGCTTGTATGGCCCAGAAGAGGGACGTTTTCTTGACGGGACTAATAATGACTACTTTACTCCAGAAAGGCTTTTTCGACTGTCAGGTTTGGGAATGTTGACTGATGAACTCACATTAGAGGAGGTTATTGAGAGAACAAAGACAATCCCCAACGTTTGGGCTAAAGACAAAAAAAAAGCGTACAAACATCTTCAGTGTCTCTTTGACTCAATGAAAAAACACTGTCACGTTGATTCATTGCACTGGGAAACCCTAAAGCATACATCATTTCTTCCTGCTCTGGGAACCAATCAACAAAATGAAGTGGTAACAATGCTTAAAAAGCCATCTAAAATCTATGAGTCCCAGTGCTGCCACTTGGTGAACATGACAGAATTTACTGTTGATCGATCAAATCTACGCTTAATCTCAGATGACTCAGTTCTCATAAAATTGGGTGTGATGAAGAACCCACCAATTGAGACAGTACTCAGACAACTTAAAGAAGCACACCATCGTGTAAAATCAATTGAAAATTCCATGCTCTTTAACATTGCCAGAAGCTGTTATGACTATCTCAACAAATATTTATTGGATGATGGTGATTCCACTGCAATTATTGAACATGCACAATCAATGCCATTTATTTTGATTGAAGATTGCTTTGTAAATACGCAATCAGTGGCCATGGGTGGTGAATTTGAGGAAAAGCCATACCTCTATGTTCTTCCCACCATTCTGTCCAAATTTGAGAACCTTTGGAACTGTGTTGGCATTAAAAGACAGTTTGCAGCAGAACAATTTGTTGCTGTGCTTAAAGAAATGAGTACTTTTTCAAGACCATTATCAAAAAGAGACCTTAATGTCTGTCTTTCCATACTTATAAAGGGACTGTATGGAACTGTAGACGGAATGTCTGAGGACTGTCTAATACCTGACGAAAAAGGTGTGCTGACAAGTGCAAGCAAGCTGAAATTTAATGACACTCCTTGGATGCCAGTGCAAGCTGGAGTAAGAATTTGCCATGAATTCATACCTCGCGAGATTGCCTGCTATTTTGGTGTAGTAACAACAAGACACCATACACTAAAGAATAATTTAGTTAGTGAGTTTTCACCCTTCGTTAAGGAGTTTGGACAACAGGAGAAATTAACCATGCGAATAAAAAACATAATTGAAGCCTATCCAGCCAAAAAAGATATCCTGAAAGAACTAATTCAGAATGCTGATGATGCAGAGGCAACAGAAATCCACTTTATATGGGACAAACGAAAGCATGGAACTGAAAAAACATTTGGAGAAAAATGGAAGTTGCTTCAAGGCCCAGCACTTTGTGTGTACAACAACAAGAAATTCTCAGATGAAGACCTGATTGGTGTTCAGCAATTAGGAGAAGGAGGAAAACATGGCACTTTGGGTAGAACTGGGAAATATGGTCTTGGATTTAATTCTGTTTACCATCTGACTGACTGTCCCTCTATATTATCTGGTGATGAATATCTCTGCATATCGGATCCAAACCTGAAATATGTGGAAGCTGGAACAAAGGAGTCACCCGGCTGCATGTATTTAATGGATGAAAATTTTAAAAAGTCTTTCCAGGATGTTTACCAGACCTTTCTTCCAGAAAAATTTCCTCTTCATTCTGGAACCATGTTCAGACTTCCACTCAGGACAGAGGAAATGGCAGCCACATCGGAAATATCGCTACGTGTAGTTAGTGATTATGACATGAATGAACTTTTCCAGGCTTTGTCAACAGATCCAGAGGAATTTATTCTATTCTTGAAGCACATCACAAAAATTCACTTTCATGAAATCAACAAGGGTGGAAATGAAGTCAATAATTTCTATATTGAGAAAAAAGTCACAGAGGGTACACTGGAGCAAAGGGCAGATTTTCATAACCATGTTCGCAGTTCCCTCAAATCTGGGATAATAAGGCCATGCCAAGCTTTCTCTAGAGTTATTATCACATCAGGTAAAAATCAAAGCCAATGGATTATTGCAGAGCAATTTGGAGCACTTTTGCTAAATCAAAAAGAAGCTACATCCAGTGCTAAAGTACCTCAGGCAGCCCTGGCAGCTTGTTTACACACAAAAGCTAAAGAAAGTGAATTTCATGGAAAGGCATTTTGCTCTTTACCATTGCCAGGAAAAACTGGTCTCCCTGTCCATGTGAATGGAAACTTTGAAGTGGATCATTCTAGGCGGGATCTGTGGAAAGAAGATGCTGAGAGCTTAAAGACCAAATGGAATCAATCACTGCAATTGAAGATCATTGCACCTCTGTACGCTGAGCTCCTAAAATATATGTGTACAAACTTAAAAAAGGGTGAACCGAAAATGTTAACCCATCTCAAATCACATCTGAACTTTTGCTTAAGCTTCTTTCCCGGTGTCTCGAAAGCTGTTAGTCAAACTTGGCATGATATGATCAATGAAGTCTACAGATTAATCAGTCGATTAAACCTTCCAGTGATACCAACTCTTAAAAGTGTTACAGACACCTCTTTGTATCACTCTGAGAAAAAGTACACATTTAACTGGTCAACTGTTTCAAAGCCAAACTCAACAGATTCACCGTTTTTTTTGGAAGACAGCCACGATAGCATTCTGCAAATTTTAGAGGGGACTGGAATGAACTTGGTACCGTATTCATGGAAAATCAAAAGAATCATGGAGAATTTCAAGAGTGCAGGTGTGAATGTGGCTGAAGTTAGTCCTTTATCAGTGATCAATTATTTAAAGAAGAAGAGAATGAATGAGCCTTCACAAATTCCTAATGACCTACCATTACCCATCAACCAGACACTAATAAAAGATTCACGAAGTTGTTCAACACTCTTGAAATTTTGTCTAAGCAATGTTAAAGAGTCAGATAAGAAGTTAATTGACCTTAATGGACTACCTCTCCTCCTCACCAATGATCAGATGTTGAGGAAGTTCAACTCTGATTCTCCAAAGCTATACTCAATATTTGCTGACATTTTTCAGGAACACAAGTCCGAATTTGCAGAACGGTCTGTTAATACTGAACTTGCCACAATTCTGCGAAAGGGAAACTATATCGTGGAATTAACCATCCCAGTAGCAGCAAAGTTCATTGGGCCAGTTCTTCGACAACATCTTCAGCACTCACGGATCAATGATGCAAATGGGCTTCATACAGCAGGAAAAGAAGCAAAAGAATGGCTTAAGAAACTGTGGTCTTATTTTTACCATGAAGTAAAAATTAAGGCTTTCCAAAATGGAGATACAAATCAGGTCTTTAATGAAATAAAGAAACACTTCTCTGGCAGTCACATTTTGCCTGTCATTTATCCAGATCAAAAAGAAACATGTTTTCTACAAAAACTTGGAAATCTACAGACTATTATTCCTCCTTTACAATACATGAATAAATTAGAAAACATTACTGGGATTCTCATTAAACTGGGATCCATGACATTAGACCGCGACTTCTTCCTTCAGTTTGACAATTTTTTGTCCAAACATGTCCATCCAGAACTTTTAGATACCAAAGACAGCTGGGCGGTACTTAAGCAGTTAGACACAATACCACATTCACGGTTTGAGCTGCTTTCTGGCGATGAAAGTGACAAACTTCAATACTTCCTTCAATCTGGCATCAGCTACTCTAAAGATACAAACGAATATCAGAGAATGTTTAAATCATTGCCCTTGTTTCAGACAATATGTGGAAAGCGGCAAAGGATCGATTTTCACAGGAATGTATTTATTCTGAATTCTGAATTTCAAAATACATTTTCAGGCTTGTACTCATTTGATGACAGCAACAGCATTTTTCTCAAATACAACCTTGTAAATGAAAGCCTACCAAAATGCCTGAACATTAAGATTTTAAATGACCTGGAGTACTGTGCCAATTTCATAATTCCTTTTGTACACAAGCTTACACAAACCAAGCTTCTTGATTTAATAAGGCTGTTAGTTGAACTGAGCCAAAGAACTGACTATGGAAAATATAAAGACAGCTTTGCCTCAGCCTTGGGAAATATCAAATTTATTCCTGACATCAATGGCTGTTTTCAAGTGGTCTCATACTTCTTTGATGACACTGTAACGCTGTATAAAGTTATGCTTCCAATGGAGAGGTTTGTTCCACATACCTTTTGGAAGCAATTTCAAAATAGTAAAGAAGCACAATCCCTTTTGAAGGATCTTGGACTAAAGCATAAAGTAACTGAAGAGGAGGTAATCAATTTTGCCTACCAAATTGAATCAGATGCTAGGGGTAACACTGAACTGGAGGTTCTTAAAAACAGATCTGCAATGTTGCTCAGGACAGCACTTCGTTTGAGTGCAGTAAAACAATCAAAATTAATGCAAAGAATCGCAATCATAAAATTTATCCTGGCTGTGCAGATTGAGCCAAAACTGTGTGCTTATCACAAAGCATTTGCACAAGAAAGGGACGTGGTTGCCATCAAAGGATCACTCCTTGAAAGGGACCTTAATCATCAATATCTCATATGGACTGTCATGCCAATACTGCCATCAAGGGATTTTACTACAAAAGAGTTAGATACCCTCAGGAACGTTGGTGCCTTGGATGAACCATCGTCAGAGGAAGTCATGCAGAACCTAAAAAATATCTGTAGTTCTCAATGCAGAACAGAAGAGTTGGTAGAGACAAGAGCTACAGTGTTCAAGAACTCATATGCCTACCTCCAATCTGTAACTTTTAATGAGTCTTTTTTGGCAGATCTCCCTCTTGTTCTTGTTGAAAATGACAAAAATCTTGTGAAAGCTAGTCAAGTAGTCCTGACACTACCATCTGCTAATGAGTTTAGGCCATACCTTTACCCCATACAATCAAAACATGCAGTGTTTGCAGACTTTTTCAAGAAGATTGGTGTTGAAGAAAAGCCTACTGTCATGCAATTATGCATTGTACTCAACGAAATCTATACAGAGTGCTGTGATAAGACAACACTTCAACCAAACCAGTTGGTAACTGTTAAACGTGTTGTGCAGCAGCTTTTCTGTCTGTTAAAAGAGCAGGGAAATATAATTCCTCTTCAAAAAAGATCACTATACCTCCCATCAACAGATGGAAGACTCTATGAATCCAGCACATTGTTTTTCAATGACACCTTTTTTCAGGCCAACAGACTGGAGGATTCACTAAAAACAAAGCTGAAGCTACTTGTAAAATTGAAACAGTGTCACCTTGAAGATGACCACTATGAACATCAAAAGCTGTTGCAGTCGCTTCCTAAAGAAATGCGTCCCGATCTGCTTTCTCGAGTCATTTCTGTGAACCTGGTTAGTGAAAATGTTGAACATTGCGATTATGGCCAGTCATGTGAATTGAGCAGTTGGTTTCATAAACATCTATCCTCTCATGAGTTCCATCATGGTCTTATGTGTCTGATTAGAGAACAAAGCAAGGGCACCATTTCACAGAATGAAGCTGCAGACTTGTGCGAAAGTACATTTGGTAAAATTAAAATCATCTGTTGCAAGGCTTTACACACTCAACTTTTCTTAAATCTCCAGCCACTACAAGGTACTGAGACAGAAACACAGGTTTATGTGAAAAAGCAGCAAGATGAATGTGTTTTCTATCTGAAACACAATGATAACATGACTGCCAAAGTGGTGAATGAGGTCAACATGTATCTTATCAAAGAAATCAACGCTCTTCTGGAAAACAGTTTAAATTCATCATGCCTACTAGTCCTTGGACAAGTTCTATTATGTGAAAACATGAAGGAGGTTGAAGCAATCCTGGAACAAAATGGAATTCATAACACTGTAAGTGATGAATTGGGACTTGGTTCCCTTCCAAATCCTGGAAGTCCCATACCAGAGGAATGGCATGATTTCCTTGATATGGACCCCCTGAACAGTTTTGAAAAAGGGGAGTATGTTGGGTTTAGTAATGATGAATTGGAAAATGAATTTGTTTTTGCCATTGTTGTGGAGTGTCTGGATGAGCATCCAGGACAGGACAGGCGAAATCCTTCAAGATATAGAATACAAATTGGGAATGAAAAGATAATTGAAGTTAGTTCTCTTGATCTTTATCAGTTTAAGAGAGAAAAAAGACCATCTACAGTTGGAAATGTTACCAGCACAGACATAGACATTTTGCCTGTACTTTCGCAGGCTGAATCTTCACGTTCTATACCATCACAGGCTAAGCCTTCTCGGCCTATACCAACCTCAAAGAAGCCCTTACCTCAGACATTGGGGGAGGTTAAAACAGAGATTGATGAGAGTTTGGAACAGATCTGGAAGATGTCAAACGAGGACAAAACAAAGGCTATTAGACGTCTGTACTTAAGGTGGCATCCAGACAAGAACCCAGACAACACAGAGCTTGCTAATGAAGCATTTAAATATTTACAGAACAGAATTGTAGAGCTACAGCAAGGAAAGACCCAACACAAAACATCAACTGATCCAAACACACCACATGGGCCAGACTTCAGAGACTTCTATCATAGTTGGAACTTCCAGGCTGGGTGTCACAAAAAGGGACGGGAGCGATTCTATCAGAAAAATTACAGACGGCAATATAATTTTTGGTCACATTTCAGAGAAACGCCAAGACCAAACAAAGAGGAAGCTAAGCGGTGGTACAGACAAGCCGAGTGTGATCTTCTTGCTTCTCAGAGTGACATTGAATACAATGCAAGCCCAGAGTGGTGTCTATTTAAAGTGCATCAGGCAGTGGAAAAAGCTCTAATAGCTACAGAATTCAGAAGGAATGGACAGCATCCTGGGACTGCATCTACCATTACAGGCCTGGCCCTGAAGATATCACAGTATGCTAGCTACCTTTATGATTTGCCCCATGTTGTGAATCAGCTGAGGGCACTTGGTGTTGAAGCCAAACGAACTCAATATCCAAACTACCACCCATCTCCCCACATTCCAAACGAACAGTTCAAAATTGAAGATGCACAAAAGGCAGTGAAGTTAGCAACACAGCTGATGCTGAAACTGGAACGCTATATTACTGATTAATTGACGTATGTTTTAATATATAAATATGTTTTTGGTACCCTGAGCAATTTTCTTGTACTTATTCATTATTTTTACTCACTGAATGTTGATGTACTGTAACTATGCAGACTAATACTCTTTACAGAACTATTTACAGTTTACTCCTGTGATAAAAACTCTTTTTATTCAGCCCTAGATAATACTTAGTATGTTTAACATGGCACTATCTCTTTTAAGTTCTAGTATAACAGAAAATTGTAAAACGCTAGAATAAAAAATTTAATGAAAAAGGCTTGTGTAGATCTTATATTGCATAAAGAATAAAACAAATTAAAATTGTGCAAAGCTATTGTTTTGTTTATATTTCTTTGCTATAATCTTAAGACTACATACAACCTAAATTCCACATGGCCATTTCTCATTGATATTGTTGCACTTGCAGAAGTCCAATGACCATACCAAACACTTTGCCGACATACTCAGCAGGTTGCATTGAGGATGTATTTCAAGTTTGATTTAAATCAGTATAATGAATACATAATGTAATACAATCACTTGAGTGAACCACCTTCACCTCCTTACAACGAATTTATGTGTGGTGGCCGTACTGTTTCTAAATGCCAACATGTTTTGCAATTAATTATAATGATTTGAGCAGGTATGGCTAAATAGTCCAAAACCTATTTTCATTTATTTCAGCATTTTGTCCCCCCCAAGATATATCCAAGATATATGCCTGGTTTTGTCTGAAAAAATTCTAAAAGTCAGAAAACAATGGTTAACAATGGGCGGTCCATCAGTGAACCACTGAAGTTTCATCATAATAGCTCAATGTTAGCCCTGCAGTAAACCCCAGTCTTGGGTTAGAGCTGAGAACAGAAAGGTGAAATAACAATTACGAGCACAAATAAATATGATTAAATAACATTTTATGTGATATATTACTTTCTGCCAGCTGAGACTAAAACAATTAAATAAATACACAAAACTAACTGTGGAAAAGGAAGATTTTTTTGACTATAGATGTGAAACAAACCACAATTGTCTTCCATGTTCTTTCTGACAAACGGATGAAACCCACATTCACAAAAATGCAGCCAAAGCCTACACCCAGTGACTTGTGTAACACATACAGAACATACATACTGTACTTACAAACACTACAATATTTGCACAAAATGAAATATACGTATTGTATACAGACATATTAATCTTTTGGTCTCAAACCCAATGTGTAGCAAACCAAAACAACAGACTGGCCTAAATGTTCTAAACTGTAAATTCTTATCTAAAAAAATATCATTATATTATTATTTGCTGTTTCTCAATTAAGTTTTTCACCCAACTGAGCAACTAAACATTATACATCATGAAATAATTGTATGTTAAGTTAAAGTACTTAATGTAAAATTATGTTTCAATAATTTTAAACAAGATTGTATATCTGTAACGAGTTTTACTCTGAGCTATGTTAAACTATTGTTTATAAATTTAGTAATTAGCTTTTTTTTTAAAGGTCTATCTAATACACTTAGACCTTAAAACATTGACCTATCTTTTCAATTTAAAGTCAACCAGATGCTTAATAAATATTGGAATATTGGGAAATTTTGTCAAAGTTTGCCTACTGTTTTGTTTTGGGTAAACTAACAATTAAGCTATTATGCTATTTTGCATGTGCTTTAAATAATAATGTTTTCTCTTAGTTAAGCTGGAGACTATAAAAGTTGTAAGCTAAGCTGGAAGAGGTTTATAGCTTTAAACGCCTTGTGAGCATGACAGCAGACAGAAATCTCTCTTTTTATTTAGTCACCTGTTGGTACTTCATGGGACAGCTATAAATTTGATAAGATATTACTTTTTTGCTACATAGACTAGACTTCAGCTCAGAGCTAATGCAGACAGAATTATAGGGATTTGGCCACCACCACTACTGAAGAGGAAAACCAAAGAGCTTGGATTGGACTGAACAGAACTACACCACATGTAAATATCTGCACCACAATTTTACAATGTGGCACCCGGCGAGCCTAACGATTTGACTTGGGAATGAGAGTTGTGCTTCAATAATGCCACATGGCTGCTTTGATAGTAACTGTCAGAACATTTTTCTTTTATTTGGTACTAGAGGTTCACTTTGGTTAAGAAGAGTAAATGGGAGAAAATTGGAGTAAACATGGGAGGATGCGCTTTATTGCAAGAGTAACTACAGTGGAGATTCAGAAACATTGCTAGACCTGCTTAAAACAGAGACTGAACAAGCCCAAACTGGCAGTGTGTGGACAGGCCTGCGCTTCCTCAATAGACCATGGTTTTGGGTGAATGGGAAGCCACTGGGGAGCCTGGTGTCAGTGCCTTCATGCCCAGTTGAGGTCTATCGCTGAGGCGCGTATAACTTCAACGCGCACATCTGGGAGAACAGAGACTGTAACGAGAAGCTTAATTGTCTCTGCTTTTACTAAAGGTGAGGAAACTTTCTTCAAGAGCTCATTCAGATCAAGAAATTTGTAAATATATTTGACCTTATAATAAAAATATATATGACCTTAAACTCTTAAATCTGAAAATTTGTCTCATTGAAATATAGATGCCAGTGTGCCAAATTTAGATAATGTAGATGTGGATGTTTTTTATCGCTTATGTTAAACCATTTAACCATTTTAATTATGAATAAATGTTTCGTGTGTGGATAAATGGTTGTTGTTCACTTATTTTGGGGGAAAAGAAAGCTTGGATAAGAAAGGAAAGTGTTTTAACATCATTCTAGAGTGACTCACATCTTTCCAGTTGATATTTGAAAGGGAAATGAGTTACACTTTGTTAGCTTTCAGTCGATATTTGAATGGAAAATCTGTGTGCGTCTGACGTTTTAATTAAATGACTTTGTGTAAATTGTGTGACTTGTAGCCTGGAAAATAAAGAGGTTTTTTAGCAAAATTATACATGCCATGTATTACACATTATTTATTGAAGTTTAAAATTTACCAACTGAAATAAGAGTTAATTTAAGAAGATGGCAAAAAAAAAGACTTTAAAGGAATCCAGCACCCTGTGGTCAACAGTGAATATTTGACCATGAAGGACAATGGGTTGTGGATGTGGTTTAGATAAACTCTTGAAAATAAATGCGATAAACCAGTGTTTACCCAAATTCTGTCCATGTTCTGTTCAGCAGGCATAAACACATGCAGGTGTAACAATTTAATTAAGCTAAAAAATATATATAGACATTGATGCCATGTCTCAAACACAAAAAATTAGAGGTCGCTTGTTGATTAACACTCACTCACCTTCTATACTGCTTTATTCTGTATTCATGGTCACAGGGACCTGGAGCCTATCCCAGGAGACTTAGGGCATGAGGCAGGGTACACCCTGGACAGGGTGCCAATCCATCGCAGGGCACATACATACACACACTCACACACCCATTGACACACTACAGGCTATTTGGGAACACCAATTAGCCTAACCTGCATATCTTTGGATTGTGGGAGGAAACCGGAGAACCCGGAGGAAACTCAACAAGCACGGGGAGAACATGCAAACTCCATGCACACAGGGACAGGAATTGAGCCTGACTGTAATTTTTACTAATTATTTAGAAGTCCACATCAAATAGAACATATATTAGATAAATATAGATAGAATTAAAACTCATTTTTAATGTAGACTCAGTCACCCAATGATCTGTAATATAAATATCTAAAAAAATTAGGATTTTATAAACGGTTCATGCTTTTGAGTATATGCTGAACTTCCAATGAAGGTATAAAGTTTGATATACTTCTAATATATTTGCTTTTAACTACTTGTATGTGCATGCATGATGAATGCTTTGCGTATTCTTCGTGTGATGTGTAGCATTAACACTTAAATGGTGGAAAGTGTAGAGGAGAAGTTGTGTGACCAGATCCTCAATCACTCTCATCTGTATGATGTCTTTACTGCTACACAGTGACAAATATGGATGTTAAAACATTCATATTGATAAATATTATTTTTTATTTCAACATGGAAACTACTGTAAGTCCTTCCGGTGTAGCAATGTTTGTTTTTCTTCATGCAAAACTGATTAATTTCTCTGGTCTGCACTGTGACAAATACATTCATGATGTTACCAACTGACTATGTAAATGCATGGTTTAACAGCAAGCATTTTTCAGCGGTAAATATGAACATTTCCTAATCCTCAAACTAGGGATCAAAAAATATATAATTATTAAGTAATTAATATCAAGTCACATTTATCCCCACAGAGGAAATTACTTCACAAGACAGGCATAGAGTTTCCCAGTGTCATGGACCTCACTATGTAGCCCATTAAAAATCCATTGGAATTTCCATGTGAACTGTAAATAATTAAGTGTCTGTTTTTTCCCCTCTGGTCTTACAGAATTTTGGCATAATTGGTGTTTTTTTCTTTTGCCTTTTTATTTTCAAGTATTGTCCTTGAAATTTAAAATTATCAGGAAAAGAACATTTTCAGGCAAAGACTGTCTAATTTAAAAACTTCACAACAGTGACCACTCATGTAACATTCAATCAGAGGAGACAGGACACAGGTGCATGCGTTCGCGGTGTATTTTATTTCGGCAATCTAAAATAAAATGTAAAAATCACTCAAATATTGCTCAACATTTTAAAATAATGATTCTTTTACAATACAAACACTGTAGTAAGATTTCAGATTGGATGTCCATCTGAACAAAAAATTATAATTTTTTTTTTATGGCACTGTACACCAACCAACCAGAGCATTACAGCGCAAAAACTTTTTGCTCAGTTTTGTATAGGTTGGACATTGGCAGCAGATCCTTTGGGTGCTGTCACAAATTATTAACCTGCCAGGGTTAGAGCACTACTGGTGATTATTCCTTTTCTCTGCATTTGAATACATTAAAGAATGTTGATCACATTTAAAAACCAGCACTTTGTCTTTAAGCTTTTAAAAAAAAAAAAAAAAAAAATCTAGACAATTTTTTTTTTTGCTGCAATTGTCATTTCCACTTGTGTTGGTGGTCTTCCTATTTAGGACATTTCCTGTGTCGACCATTCTGTCTAAGCTCCACTATAAAAGGGAGCTGTGGAGCATGTGTTCCTGTGAGGTTTTACTGAGTTTACGGATTCCTTCTATGCTTCCCACCTTACCTTTGAGACCCTGAACTAACCTGATTGTCTGTCAGAGGGGATAAGGTGGCAAACAATCTTTAAATGACAAACCAAACAAAACAGGAACAAAACAGGAACAATGGGAGTTGGCTTTCCTTTGAAGCATGCTATAAACAAAACCATTAATCAAATACACAGACTAGGGACTAAACAAACTGATATACAATACAGACAAGGGATACAAACCAGATGAGACAAGACATCAAACAGGCTAGAGGACTAAACACAAGGGACTAAACACACACAAGACAGGCTTGGCTATACTAGCTGCTAAGCTAGATGGTAGCTAAAAAGACTAATTGCTAAACAGTCTAGTAGCCAGAGACCCAAGGGATGAACAGACTGGGTACACAGCAGACTAGGTATGATACAGACTAAGCACTATAAAAGGTTAGTGGCTAAACAGGTTAGTAGCTAAACAGACTAAGATCTAAACAGACGAGGAGACTAAACAGTCTAAGATCTAAGCAGGTTAGTATTTATACAGACTAAGAACTAAACATGCAAAGGAGGTTACTTACGCATGAGCGTAAACACAAAAGGCTAATTCTCCTAGAGGCTAATCCTGCTAGGAGACACAGAGACATACTAAATTAAGACAGATGCAAACTTAAAGAGCTCCATAATCCAAATGCCAACTATAACCAAACAAACTAAAACAGAACCAAACAAATACCCACTTAACAGAACTATCACATTATTGCTCGACCCAGTTTCCCAGAACAACCAGCTATTTATAACATAACTAATGAGCTACCTAGTTCAGGTGAGCACCCGCATCACCTGACCGAGGTGCCTTCTGGGAAACTGAGTCTACCAACAAAAACTACAAAACAAAAACAATGCCCTCTAGTGGTGAACCCTCACACCTCTGGCTCTATTTTGACCTGGTTTTGGTCATTTCTAACCATTTGATAGAAATATGGTTTTAAAAAAATGCTTGTTTCATGTTCTCATTATTGAACAGTGTATGAATATAAAATTCTGATTAATTCAACACAATCTGAATAATTCAATCAATTAATTAGATAATTAGAAAAATAATTAGATCAATCAATTCATTGCATCATTCACTGAATTCTGGTGGTGTTTTTTTTTTCTCCCCGTTGTGTTGTGATTGTGTGCACCTGTTTTGTTTGAATTTGTGCTTAGTTGGTCTATTTAAATCCTGTTGTGCTTTTATGTAGTTGCAAAATCATGGTGTTACGCCCCGGTCTTGGTCGAGCCGGAACAGGAGTGGGGAAAAAAAAAAAAAAAAAAAGGGGGGTGAGACCAAAAGTGCATTTGCTTAGTGTTTATTTACACAAAGTAGAAAAGAATAAGCAAATCCCCAAAAGGTGGCTGTAAGCTTCAGAAGCCGACAAGGCCAAAACAATAAATAAAATTCCCTCTACCTAACAACTTCCCTGCACCAAAAATAAAGAAACAGAAATACAAGCTTCTTCCCTTACTCCCTAACTAACCACAAACAAAAAAATTAAAAAACAAAGGGCAAACAAAATGGCATCAACTCCTTACTAAGCCACTCAATAAGGAATTAAATACAAATATATACAAAAGTATTTACAAACCAAATCAAAGAGGGCAAACACAAAAGCGTAGTCAAAACAAGCAAAAGTGTCATACACAGAATAACATTCAGGATCAAGCATAGGATGAACAGTAAGCAAAAACACGGTCTATAGCAGGCTGGTTTGAAGGCCTTAAGTAGGCCTCTGGGTCTCCTGTAGGACCAATCATCACGGAGGAGGCGGAAGCAACAAAGGACAGGCAGAGCAGCAACCAATAGATTTCAGGCAATGGCAGATATCCAATATCGTAACACATGGTTATTTACATGTGCATTTACCAAGCAGGCTATTCTTCTAACTTTGTACATGCTTTATTTATGTTCCTAGGTAGACTTCTTGGTTTTTATTCTGGACTAATTACTTCCATACATTTTTATGATTATAGATTATCCTTACCTCTTGTTGCCTGCCTATATTTTTTTTCTGATGAAAACATCAATAATAAATTCCACATTGTTTGCGCATACTGTTGGTTTTGTTGAACTGATGATGGTCTTGTGCTGATGCTAATTTGTATGTGATTTAAATTTCTTCTCAGTCATGCTAAAGTCAGAAAGTTGTGAGTTGTTCAGGTGGAGGTACGAGTACATGTTTACTGAGCTTCAACACATCTCAGCCATGATGAGATCTTTCTTTTTAATCTGTCTCCTGTTTGCAGTTTATGGGATAGCTGTAAGTGTGGTAAGAGAATACTTTTATGTTAAACAGTCAATGCACTGGACTACAGCTCAGAACTACTGCAGAGAGAAATATAAGGATTTAGCCACCATCACTTCAGAAGAAGAAAATCAGAACGCTATAACACTTTCAGGAACCAATAATTTTCTGGTTTGGATTGGGCTGAACAGAACTGTGTCACAAGTAAACATCTGGCAGTGGTCTGATGGAGAAGAAGTACAGTTCACAAACTGGCACAAGGACGAGCCCAATGATAGTAATAAGAAATGTGCTGTTATTGCACCTGATGGCTGGTATGATGCTGACTGTGGTGAAGGTCATTCTTCCATCTGTTATAGAATGTTCACATTGGTAAATGAAAGTAAAACATGGGAGAAAGCTCATGAGCATTGCAGGAGTAACTACACTGACTTGGCCGTTGTGGATTCAGAAACATTGCTAGACCTGCTTCAACCAGAGACTGAACAAGCCCAAACAGCCAGTGTGTGGACAGGACTGCGCTTCCTTCATGGAACATGGCTCTGGGTGAACAGGACACTGCTGGAGAGCCTGGTATCAATGCCTTCATGCCCAGTCGAGCCCTATCGGTGTGCGGCGTACAACTTCAACACACATATCTGGGAGAACAGAGACTGCCACGAAGAGCTTAATTTCCTCTGCTATGAATAATGGTGAGTAATAAACATCCAGATCATTGGCCAGGCTAGTTTAAGCTTTAATAATAATAATAATATAATGCTGTGATAATTGCTAGAAGTTTAAAATCTGCACTAAAAACCTAACCTAAAAAAATTATAATTAATATTAATTTTGTCCGTCCCTTTGATTTTCAATAACTATATATAATTCCTTTCAACAGATGACATTCTTCAAGTGAAATAAGAAGAATATGTACAATTAGAATTAGAATGTATTTAGACCTAGTTCTTATGTAGTATTGTTACAAGTAAATAGAAATTATTGTTAATTACAGTAGATATTGTTGCAGGTGTTGTTCAATTTCAAATAGTAATATGTTTATGTGAAACTATATCACACTCATGGGTAAATGATTGGTGGTTATTTTTACCTGGTGGTTATGGTTACTGAAAAAGTGTCTAAAATTGAAAAAAAATAATAATAATAATAATAATAAAAACATTTCCATACAAAGAACAGAGTTATTCATGACACTTTAAAAAGCCAAAATTAATTTATTTTAGAGTTAGTCACAGTTTGTTAGTTTATAGCTGGTAAATTTAAACTGTATTAACATACTTTTAAAAAAACACAATCTGATGCGCTTTTATTGTCTACTGTGTACTGCTTGTGTACATTGCATCACTTGTCCCCTAGCAAATAAATGAATTATAAATTAATTGTTAAGGAATTAATTGTAAAGGAATGCTGAAGGCGTCCAAAAAATGCATTAATCTCCTTTGAACAGTTGATATTGAAATGTTTCTGCTACTTCTGCTCTGTAAAGACTTCATAACGCCTCTAATCCGAGGTGCTGTTAATTGGTCATTTTTCAG
>JAQQZT010000036.1:32149846-32167667 GCA_030068275.1 Clarias platycephalus | reverse complement strand
CTTATGTTAAAGTTTGGGCACCCCTTGATAAATAACATATTTTGGTGATTTTTTTTAATTGAAAAGATGTTAATACAATCTCTCTTGGAAATGGATAAAAAATGCACAATATTTTCAGCAAACATTGATGCATAGTTACGTTTTATGTCATAAATAAAAATAAAAACATTATTGTGGCACTATGCAAAAGTTTGTGCACCATAAGAGTTCCAGAGTCTCAGATTCTTTTTACAAGGTTTCAGTCCTTAATCAGCTCGTTAGAGCTGATGCATGGCAACAGCTGTCATTAGTAAATGCCAATTTCAAAGCTTTACAAATACTTAGGCCCTTCAAAGCTTGTGCACACACTATCGGAAACTCAACAACCATGGGTTCCTCTAAGCAGCTGTGTAAGACTCTTGAAAGTTGAAAGTTATTTCATGGAGGAGAAGGCTACATGAAGATAGCAAAGCATTGTCAACTTGCAGTTTCCACAGTGAGAAATGCTAAGAGATGGCAGTTCAGGGGACCTGTGGAGGGCAAGAGGAGATCTGGAAGACCAAGAAAACTCTCGGACAGAACTGCTCGTATGCTGGTCAGAAAGACAAATCAAAACCCCCATTTGACTGAAAAAACCTGCAGGAAGATTTAGCAGACTCAGGAGTGGTTGGATTATGAGCATAATTCGTTCGGGAAGCGAGCTCGTATTTAAAAACACTTGTAAATCAAATTTAATTTTCCCATAAGAAATAATGGAAACTCAAATTATTCATTCCACAGCCCCAAAAATAAATACATAAAAATAATGAATACAAAATATAAAGTAAAAATAAAACGAACTAAATTTTTATATATTTTTTTTAAGTAAAAATAAATCCCGACAGATAAGTGTTTCCGTTTGTGTGCGCAGGCGCTGTGTATGTGTGTAAAGCTAAAGTAAGAAGAGAGGAGAAATCAGACCCTCCCCTCTTTTCGTCTTACACTGTAACTCTTCTTCCTCTTTAATGGAAAGACCGTTATATCGGAAAAATTAGCAAGGAACATCACTAACAACACTTGCGTGAGCGCACAGTAACGGAATCACTGCTGTAAAGTAAAATAAGCTAACAAATTAAACTGGACTTTACCTTTGAAAAGAATCACGACAGAACAGTGTTTCTATTGGAGCAGTGTGTGTGTGTGAAGGCGAGAGGAGGAGTGTGTCTGTGTGTGTAAAGGCGAGAGGAGGGGTGTGTGTATGGGTCATGGTGTCAAATGATGCGCACGCACACATAACGGCATGCTGACCCAGAAAGAGAGAGAGAAAATGGATCGTTAACTTTTTTTTAATTTTTTTTTATTTTGGGGGTATTTCCAATTTTCTCGTGTTGCGGAGCGCTCACAAACCTCGTTACTCACAATCCGAGGTTCCACTGTACAGTATAGTGTTTTTAATAGACTATGGATAGAATTAAAAGAAAATTAGGGAAATTAGTATGAAATGTGTAAAATCAAAGATCAATCAGCTAGTAATTTGCAGTTATATAATTTACATTAATAACACACAAAAGCCGAGATACACCTTGCGTACATGTACACTGAGTATATGTCGTACTTTGTGAAGAGCAGTGTACACACCTAAACATGTATCAACACCCAGAACAAATCTAAATTTTCAATTATTGATGCCAGAAAATTGGGAGTGAGAGAAGTAACACCTGACTATAGCTGGTGCTAAACAAAGTAGCTAGCTAATCTAATTTACTTGCAGGTCTGGCAAACATAAAATCTTAAAGATTATATGAATTTGTAGGGGCTATATTTCACCTGACTCCATTCGGTTGAGGAACTAGAGGTCGGTAACGGCTCCTTACAGACTCTTTTGGACGCTCTGTGAATTCTGTCATGTTTGTCAGCATCGTTGGCATCGGGAGGAAAATTGTTCAAATTTTTTTAATTTCAGCTGGCACCTCCCGACTAAATTTTTCGGTAATGCCTCTGTGTTTATAAGTGTCGTTATTGAGTTGTTATCTGTATGTATGTGTTATGTGTATTATTATTCTGAAGCATAGGCATCGCTTCCTTACCTGTTAGGCATCATTCAGCAGCCAAAAATCCACATATTACGTATGTTTTAAGGAAAATAATGACGATTAAATATCGTTATTATTGGATATATTACATGTAACATATTATATGTTAAAGTCTGATGCACTACAGAAATGTTTTAATCTAAAATCTCTGTGGTTTGATTGTTTCTATTATTATTTGCATAGTAAAGTCTGATGACAAATTTATCATATAATTTTTATTCCTAAAAAGTATGTGGTTTGGTCATTTCATTCAAAACTTTGGAAAACATGAGTAAAATTTCTTTCACAAATTTTAATTTCATTATAATAATTATACACCGAATTTCATCAAATTCAATCAAAATGTTTAAAATATTTACAATAAGAAACTTATTGTTAATCACAAAAATTCAGTCACCATCTATGATGCCAAAGGCGTTCTCCACATTGCAAATTCTCCACATGGATCTGTAAGTCCACGTCTACTGTTGAGCTTCATCAAATAAGTCCTCAAGGCGAAAGTGTCATCACTGAGGATAAAATAAGGCATGGGCTTGTCATCAATGGTCATGGGTTCTGGTGGAGTAAAGTGGATGGTACCATCCTTCATTCACTCATTCAGCTCACTGTCATTTAATAGCTGGGCATCTGACATATGTCCTATTCCTCCAGTTTTTATCCAGTTTTTTGACATTATCATATCATTAACACCTCGGTGATAGTTCGAAAGAGTCGGTAGCGCCGTTTCAATTTCACTTCATGATGGTAGTGATGGTACGGTTTTGTTATTCATTCTTTAGGACTCTGTATAACATTTTTTAAATTCCTTAACCAGTCTCTATTCAAACGTTATCATGTGCTAACAGTTCGTTACTGCCTTGTGTCGTTTATTTCTTTTAAACTACAGAAAAAACAGAAGAGACCTTTACTGCTAACTACACATCCCCATCACCAGGTAACCGCTTTGATTCAATACCCCTAAAATAATAAATACACAGACTGTGTTGATTTCTATAAAATTAAACTACTGGATTAGAGCAGTGAAGAGAGATGACAAAGTGATAATAATGCACACTGATTCTAAAGTCTGGAGTTTAAATTTAACTTGACGTATATACAAAATAATTCTTAATAGCATTCAAAGTGGTATGCATGGCATCACTAAACCACTTGTACTGATGCCCAGTGCAAGAAAAAACAACAAATCTATTATTATTAGCTAAGCTACACACAACAGTTAATGATTGAGGTAGCGTTTAATAATAATAACATTTAAATTAGCACTCTAGAATGTTTGGTTGGAACTGCCAAGACGAATATTTGTTCATTTATGAGAGGTGGCTGAACACCATTCTGGCGGACATTCACTCCTGATCCTGGGCACTCAAGGTTCACCCATGCCTGCGTGGACCAAATGCCAGTTTGTCTGATGCGATTCAATAGAAAAGCTGATGCAGCACAAATTGTGGAAAAAGTAAATGCCAGCCATGATAGAACATCACCAGAACCTAGTGCACCAGCTGGCAAAGAGCCCGAGGCTGCTTAGGTCAGCAGCCTCCAGTCCGATGAAGCTCACATGTGATGTGCTGGACAAACATGTCCAATCCGATACATGGAGGCGTCCCTAAAACCCGCAGTGCCTAAGCAGTAAGGCCAAAACCACCATGGTTACAGTATGTTGGAACATTATGGAGTAGGCTGTTCAAATCCCTGGAATTCAAGGAGTGAATGGTTCATCCATCAAAATACATAAAAATAGCCTTGTCCTTCTTGAACAGTTCTCTGCAAAGAGGAACCCTGTGGTGAGTCACCAAGAACAGACTGGTAGCTGTAGTTACTGCGAGAACTCACTCTACCAAGTATAGACTATACTGAGGAAGTGAGGAAATTTCAGTGAAGAGAAACACTCTCTTGGTTTTAAATATCTATTTCTAAAAATCAATCATATGGTTTGCTGTCTATTCATTGCATGTCCTATATATTTTTTTATGTTAAATATGGCAACATTTAGGAATAAGTTATCTCATACACATAAAATTAAAGTGAGAATTTTTTTTTTTTTTTAGATACTCAGACTATTAATATACTGCAAGTTGTGATTGTGGTCTCGGCACTCGGAGGATTGATTCTGCTTGTTGTCGTGATAATCATCTGTTTAAAATGCAGAAGGAAACGTAGCACTCATGGTAAGGAGAATTGATTCACATGTACACCTTCAGCTATTATTCATTTTAATCCTAATGTATGATTTTAGCCTTTTTGCATTTTTTGCAGACCACATTTACATGAACTACGAGGGGCATAAAGAAAACTCAAGGAGATGTACAAATAAGGTGACATGTGACCAGATGGAAATGAAATCATGAAATGAACTCCTTAAGACTTCCTTCTTGGTTAAATCTTCACAAAGTCACCTACCCTTTGCACAGCAAGAGCCGACCTAAAACACATGTGTGTGTCTTTGCGTGTGGTTTTGCAAGTGGTTATTTTAAGGGTCTTTTCTGTCTTATGCAGTTGCCAGGAAATTGTCTCTTCTGCAAGTGTGCTGTATGTCTTTCATTGTATTATTTATGTTGTATCTACAAGATTACACTTGATCTAAACACTTAAACATCTTTTATTCTCCAAACTAATTTTTATAGTATTTTAAAATTCAAGATTTAAGATCCAAAAATGTGAGGATTACAGGTGCAAAATGGAATGACATCAATATGAAGTGTGATAGGAGTCAAGGGTTGAGTGTGAGAAATAGGATTAATTGTAGGTTCAAAGTGTACTAACAGTTATGAAGTGTGATAATGATATGCAATAATGTATCGCACATGAATATTGCGATTTTAAATAAATGTAAATATTTAACCAGCAGCATAGTGGCATAGTGGTTAGCACTGTGGCCTTACACCTCTATGGTAGATGGTTTGAGTCCCGCCTCAAGTCTGTGTGTGGAGTTTGCGTGTTCTTCACCGTGCTTGGTGGGATTCTTGCAGATCATGTGTAGGGTAGAGTAGGCTAACTGGCATTTTCAAATTGCCCGTAGTGTGCGGGTGCATATTTGAGCCTGCTTGGCTATGCAATGGATTGCCACCCTCATTAACATTTTGGCCCCTTATCCAAAGAGACTTTTATCTCATTATACATCTGAGCAGTTAAGGCTCAGATTAAGGGCCTTGCTCAAGGAACAACTTGGTGGTCGTGGGATTTAAACCTGGGACCTTCCGAACCATAGGTCAATGCCTTGTACTCCAATAGCACTGAGCTACCCCTGACCTCTTGTGTCCTGAATCATCTGGGATAGGCTGCAGGCCCGCCGTACCCTATACAGGATAAGCAGTGTAATGAAATGAGTGATTTTAAATATTTTACCACTAGAAAAAAGATATGAGTGTTGAGATCATAGACCAGTTTCAGTTTCCTTCAGTTTTCAGTCCTTCCTTTTTCTAGAGAAGAGTTTTACAGTTTAATGCCAACTAGCAGGAAAAAAAAAGGATATCCTGTGGCATTTAGTAGAATCATTCTCTGGCTGAATGTTTTCCTCTAATCGACCAGCACACTGTGCAGTGTATGAAAAATATTTTACAAGACTGAGTGGTGTTTAGACAGCATCCTCCTCTCAGGTACAACATGAGCAGGGTCCAGTTCATGGACCCTCATGCTTAAGACAGAGCTGGACCTCCTGGTTAATTTGTGAATTATTTTTTTTCCCCCACCAACTTCAAGCTACAGACCCAACAGACCACCACTATGCTAGTTTTGACATGTTAGTGTCAAAACAGGTGACACTAGCATCACAGACATTGAAATACCTGAGCCTACTCAGAAAATATAGCCTCCTCTAGCCATACTTGTAAAGCACTACTGAGATCATTGTCCAATCCGGCTTGTTGTCTAAATGGACTCTCAGGTATTTGTACTCCAGAGAGAGGAGTGGATTTTCCAAAGTACACTACTAGTTGTTTTGTTTTCCTGATATTGACTCAAACACTGTTCCTAGGCCTGGAACAATTGTGCTCTCACTGATCAAAATGATCCAGACTTTGGCGTCAAATGTTCTTCAAAACGATCTCGGGGCTCAAAGGTTAAAATGCCCTAATTTTACACCAGATAACAAAGTAATCCACCGCTGACTGGTACTCTGAGGTGTCACCTCCATAAATCATCCAACAACTAAGTTGTCAGAGAACTTCTGAAGATGGCAGGACTATGTCTAATATCAGACATGCTTGTATAAAGGGTAAAAATGAAGGGAGACATGTAGTCCCTCACACATGCATTTTATGCAGTGTATATGTAAATGAGCTACTGCTGAACCACGCCCCTCTAGAGAACAGCCGAGCTGAGCAACAAGCCTGGGGAGAGGCATCATTGAAAAAGGGCAGGGAAAAAAAATTCCCCTCACATTTTTTTTTTGTACATGCACACTGGAAACCCAACTGAATGTCTAAGCATGCCTAAACAGTAAATTTGCATAACAGCTCCCCTTTAAAGACCTCTTGAAAATTAGTTTTTTATGAGTGTTTGTATTCGCTGGGTAAGTGTGTTCTAGTTAAACTACACAAGATCTGACTATTAATTTAAAAATAAAAAGCAAGGCAGTTCATACCACCCCCTTATTAAGTGAACTCTTTTAAAAACTAAGGCTTTTTCAATAATCTCTTAAGGACTTAATAGCTAAGTTTTAAGTTAAGTAGCTAATTAAGGACTTTAAGGTTTTTGTTCCTGAACCTTTAATTACAGCATAGTAATGATCGATATTAGATTATATTAGTGAGTTTGTGAAATTGTTTAAGCTTCTAAAAAACAATTGAAGTAATTATAATAATAGATAATGTAACAGAACTATGTTAGAAGAGTAAGTTAAGTGCATTATTACAGTCTTGTGGGTTTGGGCAAACCCCATAATTTGCTGATTTTGCAGTTAAAGTATACCTGCTGCAGCAAACAATTGTTTCTAATTATGCATCATCTATAACATCCATCCGACATCTGTACAGAGTCGTAGGGGGCTTGGAGCCTATCCAAGGGAACTTAGGGCACAAGGCACGATAAACCCTGAAAGGGGGGCAGGTGGGGAGTGTGCAAATAAATTAATAGAAATGGAATCCTAAGGCCACACTGACTAAAGATATTCACAAAAAATGGATGGATCTATTATACTTACGAATCGTGTGGCAGCCAGCAGCACAGAAAACACTGCACAGGTGTTTATTTTTTTAACATAAGTTGTCTTAGAAAGTGTAGGTGTACAACAAGAAAGTTTAACTGAAATACTTGGGGGTGGGGGGGACAGTAAAACTTTCATACTTTTTACACCCACGTTGACTGGTAACATGCCACCTACCTCCACACACGCATATACACACACAAACACACACACACACACACACACACACACACACACACGCACACGCAGATGCACTTCCTTTTTTTTTTTTTTTTTTTTAAATAGCTATTTATATGCACTGAGATATTGTGTAAAATATAAAATATTACATTATCATTATCTGCATTGAGGTTATCTGCATATGTTGAACTGGTACACTGAAGCGGAAACTTTCATAGACTAAAATGCTTTACTTCACCATTTAATTATTCATCTCAGTGAGTAATAGTTAAGGTTTTCATTCATTCTGGTTATGTTGGTGTAAGCAGTAGTAAGTCACTGGATGTTCCTGCACTGTCATGTTCTGTATATACAGGGTGTCTCAAAAAAGTTGACGTCATTTGAAATATGAATATCTGAGTGAATACACATCCTAGGCAAATGTAATAAAATAGGCTTCAGGTTGAAAAAAAAAGTGTATTTATCAAAATTCCAACAACATATTGTAACGGATATATATTTCACAAAGCTTCATAATTATTCAGTATGCGCCCGCCTGTGACCCGACACACGTCAATTCAGTAGTCCAGCTCCTGCCGAGCACTCTGTAGCGTTTCCTGTGTAACATTCTCCAGTGCCTCAATGATTCTATGTTTGAGTTCCTCTATGCTTTTAGGAAGAGGCGGGGATAAAGAGCAATCATTTCACATAGCAAAAAAAAATCACAAGGTGACAAGTCAGGTGAACATGGTGGCCATTTTGACAGCATATTGTCATTAGCACTGAAGGAGAAAGTAAAACATTAAAAAAAATTAAGAAAAAGTAAAACAGTAAAAACTTTGTTTTTACACATTAAACTTTGAGATCATTTGAGCGAGAACTGGCTATGTTGTTAGATGACAAAAGTATGTCATGTTTTTGGGACACCCTGTATTTTGTTCTCTATTTTATTGTCTGGCGCATTGCAAGTATTTTCCCAGCACTGAAACTTAAATACATGTGATTCACAGACAAAAAAAGCACCCACACAGCGTGGTGATGTAGATGTGGTTGGTAGTAATCTATAACACAACATAGTACACAACATGTACGCCATACCACAACATATATTACACGCATACCAATATATAGAATAGATATATTTATATTCATAGAGCACCATGGAGTCTTAGACACTTTTTTTTTTTTCTTTTGTAGAAACATTTATACATGTTTATTTTGACTTTTTTTTTAAAATCAGTCAAGACATATTAAAATTATTTAAAAGACCACTTTTCATACAAAAAAAAGAAGCAGGTGCCACATGGTCTGTGGCTGGTTCTTCAACTTGTGCCGACTTGTCTAGTCTCTTCCTGTCTTTAGCAGAGATGCTGCTGCACCAGCAAACCACTCTAAGCCACCACAGAGTTAAAAACGATCTTCAGTAGTGCTCCCTGCACTTCAAAAGAGCTGCTATAAATTGCATCTCTTTTGTCTGTCCAGTCCAGTTTGCTGTTTAGATGAATCCCCAGCTATTTATAAGAGTCCACACTCTCAACGTCCTTTTCCTGAATGTTCACTGGTGAACTGGTGTGAAGTTGGTCTTCCCCGCATTTATCTGGAGGAAGCTCCATTGACACCAGTCCACAAAGTTCTGGATCAGTCCTCTGTACTCCCTGTCATCATCCTCTGTAATCAGGCCAACAATGCAGAGTCGTCAGAGAACTTCTGCAGCCTGCTAAACTGAATATGAAGTCTGCAGTGTAGACAGTGAACTGCAGTGGAGCCAGGACCGTTCCCTGTGGGGCCCCAGTATTGCAGACAGTCATGTCAGACTCAGTCACTCAACAAAAAACTCACATGAATAATCAAATTATTATCCGTTTTAATTTTGACATCAACAATAAAGATGCTGTGAATCAATTATAAATTGTGCAAGTTAACAAGGTAAATTAGCTGGCTAGCTATTCATGTTTTCTAATTTAACCTAGTTAGCAGGTATCATATTGTGAATTCATTTGCATACTAAGATAGTTAGGTAAAAGCTAGCTAAAATTAATAAAAATAAAAATAAAAAAACTTTTTATATTTCTTTGCTTTAATTTATAATTTTCACACCTTTCATTCCCAAATTTCAAACAACTGGTGGCACAAAGAAGCTGTCACCTTTCACACTAAAAGGACTACCATGTCATTTTTTTTTTTTTTTTGTGTGTGTATAGTTCGAAAATTTTGGGATTGCGTTTTTTTGTAGTTCTCTATTTGTAATTTGACCATCACTTTTCCAGACCTTGGACTTAATGGAAATTTGGTAAGTGGACCTTTCAAATTTATATTTGAGTACCCCTGCTCTAGGTTGTTGATTTGAGGATCTGAAGATCAGGGTTCGAGCCCTGCTGTTAGTTTGTTACCACACCCCTCATTACCCAGTCACTGCATGCAGTGCCGGTTCCAAGACTTTTTAAATGGTAGGGTTGCATCAGAAAGGGCATCTGGTGTAAAAACCTGTGCCAAATTGTCTGCTGTGGTTACCCCCTGATAGGAACAACCGAACAAAAGTTTTTTTAAACAAGTAACTGATTGATTGATTGATTGATTGATTGATTGATTGATTGATTGATTGATGTTTAATGTTTAAAGATGTGAATGCTTTAAATGCTTTTTTTAAGTGCCTTCGCTCCCAACATTCTTCCATTTAACCAAAAAATAAGATAACTCTGTTAAACTGTCTGTAAACCTTTATAAATAGTTTAAAATACTAAAAAATGATATAAAGTAAAACCTGTCTCTTCTTACATAAATATGCAAATTACACACTCATTCTCCCTAGCACTTGTCCTGTACAGGGTCAGGGGAGGTCTGGAGTCTATACCACAGAATTCCGGCACATGCGGGTGGTGCCCTGGACAGGGTGCCAGTCTCTCTCAGGGCACAAATGCACACAGTCACTACGGGGAATTTGAAAATGTCAGTTAGCCTACCCTGCATGTCTTTGGACTGTGGGAAGAAACCCACAGAGCATGCAATATAAATGATCTAACAAATGATAGTGTAATACATATCCCTTTTTCTTTATTGTAAATCTGACAAAACATCTGTAAAAAAAATAATTTAAAAAATCTGCATTATCAACTGTAGAGGCTCTTCCACATTTAATGCTACTGTTTAATCAATATAATCAAGCATCATTCACTAGCAAGTTGGGCATTGGTGGCTCAGTGGTAGGTGTCTAACCTGCCATGCAGAAGGCTTAGAGTTGATTGCCAGCCAATGCCCAAACCCTTACCAGTAGAATCAGTGCCATTCCCAAGTGTGGATGAAATGGAAAGGTTACATCAGGAAGGGCATTCGGCATAAAACCTGTGCGAAGTTGTGTTTGTATCAGAAGGTCTGCTGTGGCGATACCGTGACAGAAGCAGCCAAAACCAAGCTAATTTCATTTATGTTTGTGATTCACTGTTTTTTTTATATTAAAATAATTTTATGTAAAAAACAGTGAATCAAAAACAAACAAACAAAAAAGCTTTTGCTGGGTTTTCACAGACTGGGTCACATTTATTAAACTATTTTCAAACAAATATGTAACTTCTGAAACCACTAGAGAGCACTGTAACAATACAGTATTATTATCCCAGTAATATTTTCTCATTCATCGTCTATACCGCCTTATCCTGTATTCAGGGTCGCGGGGGCCTCTGGAGCCTATCCCAGGAGACAGGGTGCCAATCCATCGCAGAGCACACACACATACACACTCACACACTCATTCCTACACTATGTGCAATTGGAGAATGCCAGTTAGCCTAATCTGCATGTCTTTGGACTGTGGGAGGACCCACCAAGCACGTGGAGAACATTCAAACTACATGCACACAGGCCCCGAGGTGGGAATCGAACCCAGACCTTGGAGGTGCAAGATGACAGTGCTAAACACTATGCCACTGTGCTGCCTCCAGTAATATACAATGAAGGCTAGAATATAATAAATATAAATTAATGTTTAGCTATGAAAATAAACTGAATGAACATTGCTTTATTATTATTTATTATTGTTAAGAAAATACAAATATATGCATAAAAAAGAGAAGAAAAATGAAAGTTCATCTGATGTCCCAACCTTTAGAGGAAAACAAAATATGACCATATCTATTCTATTTTACTATTATTATTATTATTATTATTATTATTATTATTATTATTATTTTATGGAAATAAACTGTAAAGTTGCTGTGTCTGTACATTGAAGATATTTGCGGAAAAAATAAACAAAATATTTGGGTAATATTTGCTGCAAGATGTTTTTTGTAATTTTTGTCTGTCTGTCTGTCTGTCTGTTTGTTTGAGCACGCATCACATAAAAACTATTGAACAAATTTTAATGAGGTTTTTACAGGTGTATTTGGGTGAGCTGGAGGTAAAATATAGATTTTGTTTCATCACAATTTTTTTCATGGGAAGTGAAGATATGCTCATTTAAAATTTAAATGGAAAACACCATCATATCATTAAAATTGACCTTGAAAAAAATCATTACTTAATTTCAAAATTCAAAAGATGATTATGAGGGTGCAATTAAATTTCACGTGAATTAAGTTGCATGCACGTCTAGTCATAAAATAAAATGAAACCAGGGAGAAGATAAATAAAATAGCTAAATAATTAATTATTTGTTATTTGATTTAAAATATTATGAAATTTGCATTCATGTATTAAAAATGTACAATGGATATCAATAAATAGTTGTTATTATTATTATTATTATTATTATTATTATTATTATTATTATTATTAACAGACTCTGGCGCACTATTTATTAACACATGTTGAATATCTCTTCTCCCACCGTCTTATAATTCCACCCTCTCCATAACCCTGCTCTCTCTCTCTCTCTCTCTCTCTCTCTCTCTCGTTGTTCCCACCCATATCCTGCTACACACGACTCATAGCTTTTATGAATTCTTATAAGATTCAGTTAATTGTATTTCTTATCCAGTGGATTTTCTTTGACTTCATGTATAAATAAAGTCTTGTTCTGGACAGAAGACAACAAGGGCTGTGTCTCAAATCTATGATAGAGTTAAACAAGTGGACGCGGAACGTGAGTACATGCTCTGTCTGTATGTTTTGTGTGTGTGTGTGGCTTGGGACAGAGACGGACAGCAGGGAATTTCTCCGGTGTGAAAGTTGTCCACATTGAACAGATTTTCAGCCTCAAGGTAAAGATTGTTAGATACTTAACCCATGTGAGCTTCTGAACTATGTTCATGTTTATGTCTGTAGATTTATAGATTCAGCACTTGTTGTTTGATTTATAAAATACACAGATGAATGAAATCAGTTCAACAATCTGCAGAGATTTATACAATGTTATAAACTGTTAAACATTTTTGAGTACTCAACTAAATTTTAAAGATCATGTTAAAGAGAATTTAAGAGAATTAAAAATATTATTGATTCTTTATTAATTTATTAGACAATAATCTGTCATCTTCAGAGATGAACTATCGTCATTATCTTCAGAGAACTTTTTCTTTTCAAAGAGGATGGAACACTGTTGTCTATGTAATGAAAAATATCTAATTGTATTTGTTTGTTCGTTTGCTTGTTTATAGGATTCAAAATTAAATTAAATGTATTATTGACTTATTCTGAAGTAAGCCTTTCATATATGTTCCTTTGTTAGAATGCAAGTGCCTGTATTATTCAAATATCTAAATATTTTTTTCCTAAATACAGTACTGCTAAAAAGTGTTGAGCACCCCCCACACACTTCATTTCTTATTATCATTTCTTCATATTAAGTGACATTTAATGATGTAGATTAAATTTAAATGAATGGGAACAAATGCTTTACTTTTACAGGCTGCTAAGTGCCTAAAGATACAATTTAAAAACTAGTTGTATGTAACGACCTCAGCAGCGACCTCATTTCCCCTCTTGTCTGTTCCAACCACTCAGCATCAGCAGTATACTAATCAACGTCCTGATCATCTGTCATCACTGCACCTGTTTCTCACTGGGTCAGGCCTTAAGTTAGATGATTTTTTTAATGCTCTAATGATTCATACTAGAGGTCTGCATTCCCATAGATTTTTTGCTATGCGGGAATAAATTTACAAATGAAACGCTGTAACGTCGGTAACTCTGGTGTAATGTGGACGGGAGCGGGCGGTCTAATAATATACCGTTCCCGACATCCTTTCTGAACAGCATATCTGGCAGATTTTATTTTTGTTTTCTGCTACACTTTTCCTAAGCTACCGTGTAGATAAAAAATGTCACATTTATATTTTGAACATATATATTTAGAATTTTGTACATTGTTTCTACAATTTTTTTTTCCTGCAACACATTTTCCATATTAACAGCATCTTGACAAGAAGAATAAAAATAAAATAAATTGTTGTACAACCTACAGTTTTTTGTTATCCCTCTCTTTCGGTTTAAATGTGAGATTCTAGAAACAGATAAGAATTTAGCGGGGACGGTCGGGTCGGGAAGAAAATTATTCTAAGCGGGCAGCGGGTGAACAAAGAGTGAATATATAGCGGGAGCGGGTGGGTGCGGAATGAAACCTCGCGGGAGCGGGACTAAAAAAACAGTCCCGCGCAGACCTCTAATTCATACTGTATGTCACTGTGTGGCTCAACCAACAAAAATACTCCTATAACTGAAAGCTTCTTCAGGAAGCTTGGAGAACTATTCCTCAATAAAACAAAAAGCAAAATCAGCTTCAGCTTCTAAGGAATCTAAGGAATGATGTGCCAAGACTTTTAAACAGTAATGTATAAATGAAATCCTTATTTCTAAAGTTCATTTCACTCAAAAACATGAATTTGTTTACATGTTTTCAGGCTCTGAAGTGATGAGGAACTCCTAAAATGAAGACAAACTGATTTCAGGACTTTGGGCTGGAATGTGAGTGTGTGTCTAATTAAATGAAAACCATGACAATTGAAGCAAATAATAAGTTTATGAATAATAAGTACACTCATAGAACAGGCCATATATCAATCATGCTATTTAACATGTAATAACTGTTCTTAGTCCACAGTCACCACCAAAAAAAACATCTGAAATAAACAAATGTTTTCATCATGTTTCAATCAACAAATCAATAAATCAATCAATTTGATTATGCATCTTTAAAAATAGCTGCTAAATTAAATTCCTATATTTTGAATTCAAATAATTAATGTAAAGAATTATTTTTATTTTTATTTTGTTTGCTATTAGAATTATGAAATTTTATTTTCATAAAATAAAACATCATTTTCAGAAGCAACATTTACAGAATTATGAGCAGTGTTGGGGGACTTTTCTTTTTAAAAGAATACAAAATTACTGTATTTAAAAAGTAATCAGTTACATTACAGCGTTACTTTCTGATAAAAGTAACTAGTTCGAGTACTTTTCCATTGCAGAAAATTAAAACTCTTTTGTGATTCCTCATGCATGTTGTTTTAGTCAAGACCTTTATAATTATTCTACCATAGTAAAATTCTACCATCATCACTCAGCGAAGTTTGGCCCATAATCTGTTATCTGTTATCTACTAATACCCCTATCTCACCTACGCGGTGGCCGTAAGTACTGTTCATCATGATTTACCGTGAGTTTTAGCGCTGTGATTAGGTTCCCATCTTTTCACACGTCGGTCCTTGCATAGTCAAACCGCATAGGTGACATAGGGGTTTAACAGCAGGAATAACAGAGGGGGCGGGTTATCGGGGGCGGGGCTTGTAGTACGACTTTCACAAACACACACTAACAGATTGGGAATGACTGCTGTCTGGCTCACGGATTACATTTTTGAAAAAAAAACCTAATGCGTTAGATTACTCGTTACATCAAAAAAGTAATCTTACTTAGTCTTGCGTTACACCCAACACTGGTGAAGAAAGTATTAGGATTAGGATTACACTGCCTTAAAACAATCTTCTCTGTTAACTTATTAAGGACCATTTTGAACAAGACTTAATTTGTGATCAAGTAACAATATGAAATACTTTACTTGTATAATAAAAAATTAAGTATCTGCAAATAATTTACAAGTATATCCTTTTTTTATCATCATCATCTCAGGTTAAGATGTTTGAGGTGACGTTGCCAAGATGCTTACAGCTCTGCATCTCCCTGGCCATCGTGTACAGCATTAATGGTTCGTGATTCAAAAGAGAGTGAAGCCTTGTGTATTTGATATTTTACGGCTCATGGATCATTGTGCTGCATGAGTATGATTACTGTGCTGTCTCTCAGGCAGGGTGGTGGGTCCTCCGCGGGTCGAGGGACAGGTGGATCAGCCCTTCACACTGAGCTGCACGCTAACCAAGTCCAAATCAGACCAGGTGAAACAGGTACGCTGGCTGGACATGAAGAATCAGACACTCATCTCGTATGTGCCGGGTCAGCCGGACAGCGTGAGCGGGCAGTACCATGTGGAGCTGGGTGAAGGCCCGAAAGATTCCAGCAAGGTGGTTATCAAACGCGTGGGCTATCGCGACGAAGGATGCTACACCTGCATCTTTGATGTTTATCCCTCAGGCTCCAAGGAAGGACACACATGTCTCACGGTCACTGGTGAGTCCCGCCGAATACAGCAAACTGCACCACACTGTGAACTACAGCACTATTTTAAAACACAGGTTTATTTAATGCACTTCTTATAATATGGTATCATTTCTATAGTAACAGCTCTTTCACAGGGATTCACATCATACAGTACATGAAAAGAACAAAAAGCGATTTATCTCCAGTGTTAGCATTTTTACGGGCCTGTGACACTTTGACACCATGAAGTTCCCACAGCATCCTAAAAACAGAAACAGAAAAATGTGCATTTATAAAAGTTTATATTTCCTAACCGGATCCCTGTCAGGTTCTTAATCTGGTTATCATGTTGTCACTAATTTTGTCTCAAGCACATGATCAAGTGCTCACCAAGTCCAATGAGATCAAACTGAGTTATTACTATATCTGGACAGCTCACACCACAGTCTTACCAGGTGCTTATCACACATATGGAATTGGATCCAGTATTTATACTAGATTCTCTGAATGTGACATAGATGCACTGATGCGTGTGCATCATAAACGTGGTGATCACCAGAAGAAAGTAACATGAACTTCTACAAATTGGCATGGACCTACCATGGTCAGAACACAAGCCTTAAGAGGGCTCCATGAGAACTCCTTTGACCACAGTTACGTCCCAATGACAACTCAGCCAGACTGCCATCCAGTCGTTCCTTCTGGGCCATTCTTGTAGTAGACCAATAATGTTAGTTATGCAATTAATTAGTTAATGCTGTCATTAATATGTCCTGATTAAGTTCCTCCTGCATCTTGCTTCGACAATGTCCTACCAGACTTTTATTTTTTAACACATCCAGCTTTTTTGACGTGGCAGCTCCACGTCAAAGAAGACAACACTGCGGCCTTACTGGTTTCTACTGCGATTCTGCCAACTCGTATTGTGTTCACCCACTTTATCTGTTTGTTTCTCATGTCATATAAGATGTATTTTAATGTTGTAAATTAATATTACTGGTACCACTTTTATAAAGGACTTCATTGTGAAAGAGATTCTTGATCTCAATGGGACTTCCTGGTAAAATAAGGGAAGAAAAATGATTTCAGTGGCAAATTGCTGTGCTACAAGAGTAATAAAACATGTGAAGATGTGCTGTTATATGAAAATAATCAACTTTTGGGATTGCACATGAATACACCTACAATACACCAACCCATCAATGAGTACTTTCCTAGAACAGTGCGTACTTGCTTAAATGAGAGAATCACTCCACTTCCACTCTGTGGAATAGTATGTAATAGTCTAAGCTACAAATCATTAAACATGTAGAGAGATGAGATTTTCCCCTATGCACATTCAGAGAAAGTAAAAAAAATTAAATTCTTTTTTAAACAAAAGCTGGACAGACTTTTGTGAAAATGCTTTCACAGAGATGAATAAATATCACTGTGGTGCTTCATAACCAGTACAGAGTAGTAATGTGCTGCAGATTTTTTGAGGCAGTGGAATGCTGGTCCTACTTACTATCTATACTGACTAGACTTTATATGAAACAAACCTGAGAGCATTTTTCTCCACAAGTAATGAAAACTATGTCTATCATCTCCAGATGTTTGTCCATATTTATGAATTTAGATGTTAGCACAGCATAAGGCATGAACTGAGCTTTCAGTTGAAACCTAAAGTGTTTTGGGAGGTTGTGTGTTGTATAAACAAAATTATCACAAATCTATCTGAGCAGATGGTAGTTTCCATTAAAGAGAAAAAAAAAATGAATTCATGCCACTAGATCATCCATCATCAGTCTTCATCCTTATTTACCTTTAACATAATCAGTCACACATCCACATCTGCTCCACATCTGCTCCTTGTATACTTTCCACTGGTGTCCCCCAAGGCTCAGTGCTCATCCCTCTATTATTTTTAGTCTATACCTGCTCTCTTGGTGAGATATATATA
>JAQQZT010000036.1:32097779-32108442 GCA_030068275.1 Clarias platycephalus | reverse complement strand
GGAGTACCCGGAGGAAACCCACCAAGCACGGGGAGAACATGCAAACAGAGACGGGAATCGAACCCGGACCCTGGAGGTGTTGGAAAACTGTAAAAGATTATTGATGCTTTGGCCTTGATACTCTGTAGTTTTACTGTTTCTGGTGTAAGTGCTAACCACTACACCAGCATAATCGCTTTGCATCTCCAGGATCCGGGTTCAATTCCTGCCAGAGTCTGTGTGCATGGAGTTTGGATTTTCTCCCTTTCCTTGGTGGGTTTCCTCTGAGTACTCCGGTTTCCAAAGACATGCAGATTCCCAAATTGCCTGTTGTGTGTGTATGAGCGTGTGAATGTTGACCAGAGGGCCTACCAAGGTCATAAAAGTAGGAATAAACACAGTGGTAATCATTGGCCTCCACCAAATTGGACTACAAAGGTTCCTAAAAGGATGGTGTGAGGCATGAGGTCATCAGCTCATTGTTGTGACTAATAGAGGTTTTTTTTTGTTAGTTTGTTTTTTAGACTTGGTTACTTCATTTGATTCGTTTCTTTTCCTGGACAAATGTTTACTCTGTGTATGCTGAATTGAATTTGCTTATACCTTAAATAAAGATTCTTTTCCTTAAGGACAGATGTGTTTCATGTCCAATTAATTGTCACATGCACCTTTAGGACACAGTGGAATTATTTTTTCTCATATCCCAGTTAGGAAGTTGAGCGGCCCTGAAGCAGATAGGTTTAAGGGTCTTGCTCAAGGGCTCAACAGTGGAAGCCTAGCGGTGTAGGAGTCCGATCCGTTACTCAGTAACCCACAGCCTTAACCGATTCAGCCACTACTGGCCTGTTTGTCTTACTCCTGCTATCTATAGAACTAATTTTGCTGCATTTGGAAGGCATGATGAACTTGGGTAATATTATGTAAAGAAAATGATGCAAAGAGATACAAGTACAACATTCAAGAGACACACAAGTGCTTGGGGATTTCTGAACATTTCTACAAACTTATGCGACCAGAGACGAGAGACCAAGCAGCCGTTGCATATGGGATATCTGTACTATGATAAGGAGCGTTACCCAAATTAAAACCGAGACTACTAAAGCTGCTGCTGATGCTGTTAATTTCAGTTTTTGTAATTTTAATGTTTTTACAATCGTAGTAATTCAGCAGTGCAACAAAATTACAAAAGTAGTTTGCTGCTACTTTCTGTGTTTACACACATTCGCATTCATGCACTGTATGGAGTACCATGTTGTGATGTCTCATGTGGTCTTGTATTGTATTATATTGCACCATGGTCCTGGGGTAGCATTGTTTCATTTCACAAAGAAATGCTGCAAAGTTGAAAGAAAAAAAATTAAAATAATTCAGAGATTATAGAACAGTCCTAATTTTAGGATAATAAGCACTGGATCTGGAGGAACCTCTGCCCTGCACATTTTAATGTTTTCTGTGCTTGATCACACCCACTTCTGTTCAGACAAGACTGTTAATAATGATTCAAGAGATTCAAATCTGCTTTATTGGCAAGAGAAATATTTACATTTGTAAGCTCTGAAATAAATCACAAGAGGATAACAGGAGTGGGATCTAAAACTCAGACAGCTTCGTCAGGCCAAAGAGGATGCCTATAGGAGTTGGGATAGGATCTTTTACAACCAGGCCAGGAACACACTAACAAGGGCAATCAGAGTGGCTAAGAGAAGCTACTCTGAAAAGCTGTAAAATCAGTTTTCTGCAAACGACCCTGCTTTAGTGTGGAAACGCCTGAAAACCATCACTAACTACAAGACGCCATCTCCCAACTCTGTAGGGAATCAACACCTGGTTGATGACCTATTGTAGATTTGAAACTGTTTTGCTGCATTTAATAAACATTACCTAAATCACCCAAATAGGGAATGCCTATAGGCAAAGGACGAAACATTACCGGTGTCAAATTCTGTAAAGATAAGCTCAAGACTCACCTTAGAAAAGGTCCTTGGAAATGTAGTCCCCGGGACCGTCTGTTCTCGAAGCAGTAAACAAACTCACACCTTCGGCACCGTACTAGGGGTACTGGCCTCGCAATGGGAGGCAGTCCTTTTATTATTTTATATTGCAAAACACTACAACTTAAGCAAACAAACGAGGTAGATTTATGGTGAATAGAAATAGCAAATAGTAAGCAAAAGTTAAATGGAAAATAAAAGAACACAAAGGCTTGTGAACTTAAATTAACAATGTATGCTAACACTGCCCCATAACCAAAGAACTGAAGAAGAACCCCTTCAGGAGTAAAACAGAACTCTCTTATACTCTTGTCCTGTGACTCATGTTCTAACAGCCTTATGCTACTAACCAATTAGCAGGCTTTGACCTTATACGGTAAATACTGGCACACAAAAGCTAAGACTAAATGCAACACCTTCTGCAAAATACATATTTTTATCTTAGGGCTGGCTTCCTGCCAAACTAAAAACACAATGTCCAGTTTTCGCAGACGTGACTCTATACCGCTCATCTTGAGGTGTGAAGAACATTGCTGGTAACCGCAGCCTTGCAGGTGTCATCACCCTCTCTCGGTACACGCGCTGCAGCCACGTCCGGTTGAGGGGCCTCTGTTGCATTGTCCCTCGATGGGCCTCTGTGCTTCTTCCCGTGTATTCGTCGCGTTTTCATCTCCGAAACATATTTCGCTTCATGTAATACATCTCCTAACTCAAGCTGGGACATATGACATCTCAACCCATTAATCGGTTCCACAACAAAACTCCCAGTCTCACACCACACTCCTGTCCTGACCCTCTTTCTACTCCACCATTACCACCCTCTCTGCCCCCCCCGCACTCCAGGTCTGTGAAAAGGATGTTCGCCAGATCTTTCTGAAACAGAAAGTTCCAGGCCCAGACGGCGTTACACCAGCCTGTCTGAAATCCTGTGCTGATCAGCTGGCTCCCATCTTCACACAGATCTTCAACTTCTTGTTGTTGTTGTTGTTGTTGGCCTTTCGATCTTCAACAGATCACTGAAATTATGTAAAGTCCCTTCGTGCTTTAAACGTTCCACAATCATCCCCATTACAAAAAAAAACTAAAATCACAGGACTTAATGACTACAGACCAGTCGCCCTAACATCTGTGGTCATGATGTCATTTGGAAGACTGGTGTTAGCCTATCTCAAGGACATCACTGGACCCTTACTGGACCCCCTGCAATTTGCTTATAGAGCAAACAGGTCTGTGGATGATGCAGTCAACATGGGACTGCACTTCATCCTTCAACATCTGGACAAATCAGGGGCTTATGCAAGGGTCTTGTTCATACACTTTTCATCAGCATTTAATATGATCATCCCAGCACTGCTTCAGACCAAACTAACCCAGCTCTCTGTTTGTAGCTCTATCTGTCACTGGATCACCAGCTTTCTAACAGACAGGCAGCGGACTGACAGAGACTGGGGAAATTCATGTCCAACAGCCACACCACCAATACTGGAGCCCCTTATGGATGCGTTCTCTCCACACTGCTCTTCTCCCTCTACACCAACGACTGCACCTCTACAGACCCCACTGTCAAGCTCCTGAAATTTGCAGATGACACTACAATGTACTAGTGGGACTTTCACATTGACTCCATTGTTAAAAAGGCCCATCAGAGGTTGTATTTCCAGCTGAAGAAGTTCAACCTGCCACAGGAGCTGCTCACACAGTTCTACTCAGCCGTCATTGAATCTGTCCTGCGCACTTCACTAACTGTCTGGTTTGGCTAAGCTACAAAAGCAGACATCAGAAGACTACAAAGGATGGTTCAGACTGCTGAAAGAATTATTGGCACTTCCCTGCCCACGCTCCAAGAACTGTATATATCCAGAGTGAAAAAAAGAGAAGTCCCGAATGCTTCTGTATATCAGATGGCAGAATGGAGAAGAGTGTGCAAGAGGGGTGTGACTGGTTTGTCACAATACTGGTGCCTTTGGGGATGAAGCGTGTGGTGTACATGTCTGTGATAAAGGTAAGAGAGACCCCAATGATCTTCTCGGGTGACCTCGCTGATAACAGACATCTAGAGTTTGGTTTTAGCCTAGCACAGACTCCTGCCAACTTACCATGCCTCTGCTTCCTGTCCCCGTAGCAAGCCGAGGGTCCATAGCTTTTCCTGCAGCTGGGGCAGCTAAGGTCCAAAAGTGTCTGGCAGCAGTACACTGGTTGCTCCAATGTCCATATACTATGTAAAAATGGGCTATAACACAAAATAAACAAAAGTAGCACCATTTTGAATCCACCAACTTGGATCACAACATTCCCAGTTGGTGCTTTATATATTGAGTACATATAATTTTAGCTAGTGGTTACAGATAAGCAGCCCAATGTTCTTAGATACCCCTGGATTCAACTTTATGATCCTCAGGGTTTTTTTTTTTGGTGTCAGAGAACTACAGTGTTATAAAATGGTTACCCCTCTGTCAGTATCAGTGACTTCATCTGCCAGTTCTGCAATTAGCCACAACTTCTATTGAGAGCCCTGAACAACCTACCACAGGTAGTCTTAGTCCCGGGATAAATGTCCCTGTTAGTTTTTATCATATTTAGTCAATATAAATTCCTTATACTATTTGTCACGTGACACTATTTTTGTTTAGTTAAGATTTAGACAACTAAAAGTTTGGACATTTTAGTCTAGTTTTAGTCAGAAGAACCATTAAGTATTTTTGTCTGGTTTTAGACAATAAAAACATAACATTTTAGCAATAAGATTATTATTAATAATTTTTAAAGGTTTTTCACAAAATAATTATCTTAAAATTTTAAAAGGTATCTTTTCAAATGTTGATGAAAAGACAGATATTTTATTAGTTTTATATTTTTTAAACCATATTTTAGTCACGTCTTTTTTCGTCAACGATATTGCATGCTGATTTTGTCACTGTTACTGTTCACTGATATCCATGACGTCTCGTCAACAAATATTTTTAGTCATTATAGACGAAATTATAGGGAGGTCTTGAGCAAAACCAGAGTGGTCTTCCTCCACATCCTGACGCTCTTGAACAACTATGTACTGCTGAACATGAAGCCTAGCATTAGCTAAACTCACCTTGTCAGGGTGCCTCAGTATAACTATAAGTGGCAACATGCCATGTTCGCATATAAAACATTAATTGTCTAAAATAATCTGTAAGCTAAAACATATTTTATTTTAAAAAAAAATAATAATAAAATACTAAGAGTAAAGAGTCCACAAATCGGCCATCTTCACCTTCCTAGTGCAGTTTAGCTTCAGTCCAGCATGGGGGAGGTGGGTGCGGGCTTTATAAAATCTCCATGAATGTTTTCAAGTATGCAATGTTACTTGTTGTCTCAACAAATTCCACGAGAAGAAGTTGGGCCAACAATACAATATTTAATTAATTTTACATTTATCTAGATCGAGGTTTTAAAGTGTATGAGGATGTTTCAGTACAAAATAAAACTGAGAGCCAACGACCGCTCAATAATAAGTGCGCTTAGCTGAGACAGGAGATGGAAGACAGTTATAGGGATGAACAGGGTTCCCAAAGAGAGCAGTCAATTGATCACATTCCAGAGCACCTCTCCCAGCCTGCATGTCATCATCCTGATAATCTTATTTGATCCACAATCATAAAGGAGCGTCTGTAAAATGAAGCTGCAGGAAACTTCACAAGGCATAAGACCAGATGCCTCGAAGTAAACCCCAAAAACAAGAGTGTTAATCGGCGATCGGTTAAACAAAGTGGACAGTTTTACAGCTTCACCCTGAGTTGGGGAGGAACCACCAAGTCACACTTTGACACTCTCCAGAGCACATGCCTTTCAATGAACAAAGGCATATGGCATGGACACTATTTTAAACCATCTTTAAAGTTTGCTAGTAGGGCAAAACGCATATACATATATTTACTTAGTATGTTTTATTCCTGTTTGTATGTTTGATTATTCTGCCTAACTTTAAAGGTGTAATCAGCATTTACAAACCGCTTTTATTAGATAATGGAAGCAATGAGTCAAAGAACGTTGGTGAACACGGGAAATTGGTAGCATGAACAGAGGTCATGCAAAATTATGTTATAAAAGGTATTAAAAACTCCAACCAGATGAGCCCCACTTGACACTGGGCTAATGTATGCACAAAAGGGGGAACCACGTGAGGCGTGGCTAAGCCCCACAACCACATCCGATTGGACCAATCACCCGTGGGATGGACTGACTTCAAAAGTTCAAAACGGCATGCTTGAGCAGAATCATCGCTCTCAGTCAAAAGATCACTACTACAACTGCAACCTAAAACCTCTTCCAAGCAGCTCGGGGTTCCTCCCTTGCGGGCGCTACACCGCCGCTGCTGGCGTCGTCCGCTCTTCAAGAACTCTCAACGAGACTTCATGCCAGAACTCCAAAGTCCTGCAACGAAGAAACCTAACCTAGAAAACGAAGTATCTATCTGATGGTGGAAACTACAAAGCACTTTTTGTAAATCGCTCTGGATGAGAGAGTCTGCTTAACCTCGCTCTTATATTAGCTTTCTGTTACTATCTCTTATGTTAACGGGTCGGTTCTGACCCGTGTCTTTAATCAGCCATATTACCCTCAAAACAATTATTTATCATATTTTTTTTCCCCTTACCTCTTGGTTACTTTGTTACGCTTCTGTGTCCATTAAAAGAATGTTTTTAATATATTCATGAGCTTTTACTTTAACAGCATACCTCTTGTTTTTTAATTTTAAAAAATTATTAAATGAACCACAAGAGAATTATTTAAATAAATAAAAGGTTGTTATGTTACTTGACTATTACTGAGAGGCATTAGAACACATCTCTTAAATAAATTTGTTATATATATTTTTTATTATAAAATTAATTACTATAGTAACATCTATGGTGTTACGGGTCAAATTTGACCCATATATATTTATTTAAAAGAAAAAGGCATTTAAAAAAAAATAACTTTAATATAAATGGAAAGATAAACAAGTAAATCTCAAAATGTGGATTTGCAAGGTCAAACAAACAACGAACAATCAAGCAAATCAAACCAATAGAAATGAGACACTAGTTCTAAAAAAAGTCTTTGTGTGCAAGAACATGCATGTGCATTTAGATGCATGTGTGGCAAAAAGTGACACTTTTAGTGTGTTCTTAAATATTTGCAAATGTGTGCAAATATATTTTTTGCAGTATAAGCAGAATACAATTGTCTTTCTGTCTTTAATGCAGACCTGACACCTCTTTCTTTTAGAATCAGTTGGCCTAAGTGGGGTTGTGGCTGTGTATGTTGATGTTGAGGCAGTGCTGGCTGAAGAGGGTGCTGGCACTGATGCTCTTTGTGTTGCTGATGGTGTGGAAGGAGTACTACGTGAGCTCTGGAGCTGTCTGACCAAGGGTGCAGCGGCTGGGTCCCAGGGCACCCATTCCCTTCGCTCTATGTGTGCCTTGACAAGTGAACTTCCTAACTCCTCAAGAAACATTGTCCGCTTGTTTTTTCTGGTTGAGTTCCACCGTAGGTGAATGTGGATCCACACGTTTTCCTTGATTTTTCTCAGGAATGCCACTTGCATGTTTGCCTGTGTAAATCTGCAGATTCCATGCATCACATGCTTTTGCATCACAGGCTGCCCAAATTTTTATGCCATATTTCCCTGGCTTACTAGGCATGTACTGACGGACTCCGTGCACTCAATCCGCGACCGGCACTAAGACCCGGAAGTAGCATGGTCGCGACCCAGGAAGCATAAAAGGAGACAAGATGGAGTTTCACATCGCTCAGTCATTGAGCCCATGCCGTTTCCGACGCTTTGCCGGGATTTTCGTGAGTATTCAATCAGGGTTTTCTTCCTGATTGAGTGTGTGTCGCTAGAAAGCCTAGAGTGGGCCGCGCCGGTTCTCTGTTTGGATTCAGACACAGTCCACTCCTATAATGAAATCACCAGTCAACTAAAACTCATCTTCGAACATCCTGCTGGTGAGGTGGAGACCGACACCAAGCTGTACCACCTGCGGCAGGGAGGGTCGTCCGTGAGCCGCTATACAGCCGACTTCTGGACCCTCGCTGTCCAGACCACCTAGGGAGTCTCCGCCCTCCGGACAACCTACTTACGAGTGACTGGCCTCCCGCAGTAAGGACAAGCTCACTGGACGAGAGCTTCCCGCTACGCTGGGGAGGTTTGATCCAGTTCGCCCTCTGAATCGATCAACGCCTGTTCTCTTGTCCGCTTCAGAGAGGGGCTCCGTGCCTAATGTGAGTCAGCGGCGCACCACAGAGCCATTTGCCCCCTCGCTTGGGAAACGCTCAGGCCCGGTGAGAAAGGAGAGCCACTCACAGGGTTCTCTTCAACTCTTCAGGGTTCTGATCCCCCCCGTGGCCCTCTCTACTCTCTATCTGCTACCAAGATGCAGGCGATGGAGGAGTACTTATCCAGCGCTCTCCACCAAGGCACCATCCCGCCCTCCTCCTCACCTGCCGCTGCGGGGTTCTTCTTTGTGAAGAAACAGTGCGGCGACCTTCGCCCGTGTGCCAACTATCGGGGGCTCAACAATATCACGATTAAAAACCAACACCCGTTGCCTCTTACCAACTCAGCCCTGGACGCCCTGAGCGATGAGTGGAAGACAGCCTTCATCAGCCCCCACTGAACATTATGAAAGCTTGGTTATTCCTTTTGGACTCTGCAATGTCCCCGCAGCCTTCCAACAATTCATCAATGACATCCTTAGAGACATGTTAGGCTGGTGGGCATTTGCTAACCTTGACGACATACTCATCTACTCCCGTACAGTCGAAGAACACATCCAACATGTCAGGGCGGTCCTCAAGAGATTGCTCGCCCACCAGCTATATTGTAAGTTGGAGAAATGCGCTTTTCACGAGTGCTCCACCATGTTCCTGGGTTTTGTCATCTTGTCCCAGGGTGTGGGACAAGAAGCTGGTCCGCAGAAGCTGGAAGTTGTGCGTCATTGGCCCCTACCCAAGACCCTCAAGAAAATTCTACAGTTTCTCGGGTTTGCGAACTTCTATCGTCGCTTTGTCCGGGACTACAGTACAGTTGCAGCACCTTTAACCGCCCTGACACGACCATCTTCTCACCCCTTCAAGCTCAACCCCGCCGCCGTCTCCGCCTTCCGGGAATTGTGTCACTGTTTCACCACCGCTCCAATCCTCCTTCCCCCCCGATGCAAGCAAGCCATTCGTTGTGGAGGTGGACACTTTGGATGTGGGCGCCGGGGCTGTTCTCTCCCAGCGAGGTCCAGACCAGAAACAACACCCATGTAGTTTCTTCTCCAAGAAATTTGACCCCACTCAGCAGTGATACAGAGTAGGGGACCACGAGCTACTGGCCATAAAGTGGGCCTTGGAGGAATGGCGTCACTGGCTCCAGGGCACCAGGGAGCCATTCATCAACTGGACCAACCACCAGAACCTGATCACCATCCGCAATTTGAAACAGCTAAACACCAGACAGGTGCGGTGGGCTCTGTTTTTCGAACATTATAATTTCCATCTTGATTACTTACTGTCCCAAGAACACCAAGGCAGATGCCCTCTCCAGACAGCTCGAGGAAGACGTCCCTCGGGCGGACCCCGCGCATGTTCTCCCGCCACGAGAGTCCGCCAGGTGTGCCGCCGGGACGACTCTACGTACCCAACGCCATGAGAGCGGGGCCACTCATTTCCCCTATCAGGACACCCCGGTACTCGCCGTACCCTCCTGTTCATCCGATGCGCCTTCTGGTGCCCATTTATGGCGAAGGATGTTGACAAGTTCGTCCAGGCATGCCCAGTATGCGCCAGGGCCAAGGATACCAACCAGGCGACGCCGGGGGACCTTCAACCACTTCCTAACCCCCGCCAGCCCTGGACGCACATTGCCGTAGACTTCATCACGGGCCTGCCGGTCTCTGAAGGAAAGAACACAATCCTCACCATCGTTGCTCGGTTCTCCAAGGCCGTGCACCTGGTGGCTCTCGCCGGAGTCCCGTCAGCTAAGAAGACAGCCGAGCTGATATTAGAACACGTAGTCCGCTTGCATGGGTTCCCAAAAGACATCGTCTCGGACAGGGGGCCCCAGTTCACCGCCCGGTTCTGGAATGCCTTCTGCCATCAATTCCACCTGTGGTCTATCATCCGGTTACCACCCCCAGACTAGCGATCAGACGGAACGGACCAACCAACAGGAGGACCATTTATTCTGGAGTTGGTAAAGGAGCTAAGTGCACACCAGAAAACGGCAAAGGCAGTATACTAAGCTGTTTATAAAGTAGACACTGTTTTTTTTTAAATGAATTACTGTAAATAAACTACATACTTATGAGACACGCGCACATACATACACAAACTCTCCGTGCACACACACACACAGTGAAAAAATGTAACTTATATATACTTTAAAAACTTTAAAATTATTTATATATTTATTATAATCATTATCGAGGATGACATCATATTAATAGGACACAATAATTTAAATTTCAACTTAATTTAGAAACCCTTAGTATTATATAGGCTTGTAATCTGTAAAAAAAATAAAATAAAATAAAATAAATACATCTCCGTAAATTCCAGAGGAATGGAGGAGAAGTGTATTGGTGCCGATTTTTAAAAACAAATAAAAACATGTGCAGAGCTGTGGCAATTACAGAGGTATAAAGCTAATGAGCCATACAATGAAGCTGTGGGAAAGAGTAGTGGAA
>JAQQZT010000036.1:32024605-32044091 GCA_030068275.1 Clarias platycephalus | reverse complement strand
GTGGTAGTAGTAGCCTTAATGTGGGAGCCCCCTAGTGATGGGGAGGAATTGGACACGACTAAATTAGGGAGAAAATCTGGGGAAAAACAAAAACAAGTAAAATATATATTTAGATCAATCGTACAAAATCCTTTCCAGAACTGCTGTTAAACTTCCAAGTGAGTTTTGAGCGAACATGTTTTATTTAAGATTTGTTTTATTTTTTAGTGTGGGGACATATAATGAAATTCATGCATGTACATTACGGAGACGTAGATAAGTGCTGGATTAGTCAAAGAACACTGGATTAAGGGTGACGGGAAAACTAGTTGACTGGAAAACATTGGCCTTTGACACACGTTATCCCACAGCGAGTCACACAGGCCTGGCGTACGTGTGTGACGCCTCCAGAGCAGCTGTGAAACGTGACAGGAAACCCGATCAGCCGCAATAAAATCCAGAAAGCTCTGACCAGGACCCTCTTCCTGTATTCCCACCCTGCACTTCCTGGTATGTGTCTGGTTACGAAAAAAAGTTCTGCAACTAATTTGTTCGTTTTCATTTTCGCAACAGACATTGACATATTGTAATCTGGGTGCTGAAAAAGAAAGTTCAGGAATGTAGCATTTTTGAAGTATTTGAAGCAGTGTGGGATTTTAGAAAGGCACCAAGGTAAACATGATACAGGAAGTCTAGCAGAGAGAGAGAGAGAGAGAGAGAGAGAGAGACATGCTCTTTGTCTCCTGTCCAACACTCCCAGGGTCAGCTGTTTACTTGATGACGCACATTGAGCCCCAGTTAATATTGTACAGGAGGCACTGAGCATTCCATTACAAGGCCTGCGTGCTGCGTTCACTCAGCAGCTGTGCACTCGTTTATTTGGTCTCTCTCTCTTTCATTTACCAGCAGTGCCGACATGAAAGCCTGCCAGATTTCAGCATTATTTAAAGTACGATTTACAAACACACATGATCAGGACACGTAACTGATCTCACGCTGACACGGACCATCATCAACCAACAACAACAACAACAACAACCGCAGCTATAAATACAGTAAATACACTCCACTGAGAGATTTCACTTCTCCGAAAAGGCTGCTGAGTTTTACATAAGGGTATTCACGTTGTGTAAGAATAAAAAGAAATGCTGCGTTTAGAAGAAGCTGATTACCTTCCTGCTGCGTGTGTGTGTGAGTGTGTGTAATGAGGCCGAACGATTTGCAAGCCCGAGGACCACACTGAGGTTTCTGATAATCAGCCAGGCCAAGGCATCCTGCATAGTTAATAGGAGTTACGAAATGTCTGATCAAGGTCCTCTATGACTCCATTAATGACTCCATTAGGGTGAAGGTTCACGACAGCGTTCATGGTGAAAGCAGCCATATAACAGAATGAACTGCGTCTTTGTTTTATTTCTCTTTGGTTAAAGCCTTGCTTCTGTCATTATAATGTACTCATTGGACAGATATTGAATTCTGCAGTTTGATTGGTCAGAAGCTGTTGAATAACCCTCTATAACGTGTGTTGGTATTTATGCATATGGTATGCAAAGCGTGTTCCTACTGTACAAAACAAATGTACATAAGGTTAATACTTTAAGATCTACGTACTGTATATCTGGCACATTTTGGTCTCTATTTGCCTCTGACATTTCAGCACACAGACAACCTACGCTATAGAAACATGAAACACGAGAAGGTACTTTCCCGTACATGCTGTCTCTCTCCTCTCTCTCTGTCTTTCTCTCACACACACCCACCCTCCCTATCATATTTGACCTCAGCTGAACTGTACTGTGCAGCCAGCCTGCCGTCCAAGTGTTATGTAAACTGTATTATTTATTTTGCATTGTCTCATCCTGGCACTGTCCCAATCCCATAAACAATGTGGTGTTGGTTCTGTTCAGACCTCATTAATTCTCAGGTGTTGGTTCAGGCCCAATCTCATAAATAACAGATGTTGGTTCAATCCCAATTCTACATCTCATAAGGTGGTTTTGTCCCAATTTCTTCACTGTCCAGGTGTTAATGCTGGCCCAAACTCACAACTGCCAATGTGTTGATTCAGTTCCAATCCCATAATTGCCCAGGTCTTGGTTTAGTTCCAATCTTCTCACAGCCCAAGTGTTGGTCCAATCTCAGTACAATAACTGCTCAGGGGTTATTTCTGTCGCTATCCTATCAATGCTCAGATTTTGTTACAGTTTCCTAACTACCCAGGTGTTGCATTTGTCCCAATTCAATTATTGCCGAGGTATCTGTCCTGTCCAAGTCCTATTACTGCCCAGCTATTTAAATATCATAAATGCTGTTGGTACTGTTTCAATACCATAAATACAATAGGTTGGATCAGTCCCAATCACATAATTGCCTGATGTTGTTGTTGTTTTTGTTTTTTTATTCTATTACTTCCCAGGTGTTGATCCTGTCCCAATCCTATAACTGCCCAGGTGTTGATCCTGTCCTAGTCCTGCACCTGTCCAGATGTTATTTTGTCCCAATCCTATACCTTTCCAGGTGTTGATTCTGTCCCAATCCCATTACTGCCCAAGTGTTGGTCCTGTCCCAGTCCTACACCTGTCCAGATGTTATCCTGGCCAATTGTATAAATCCCCAGGTGTTGATTCTGTCCCAATCCTATGACTGCCCAGGTATGGATCCTGTCCCTGTACCATTACTGCCCATGTGTTGTTTTTGTCATAGTCTCATTGCCAAGTCGTTGTATTTTACATACAATCACAGGCTCTCCCAATCTTCTACTCTCTTGCTTTCAATAGTGTCCCAATCCACTGACTTTGGTTTCTGTCACAGTTCCATTGCTTTCTATTTGATGGTTCTGTACCATTACTATCATGGTTGGTGCATGGTTGTGACCCAATCCGTACACTCCTTGTCAGTTTAAAATATACACTGATCTCATTCCAGTTCTTTCCCAGTCTCTTTAGTCTCTTGAGGCTGCCTCTATCCTAATCATTCTGTCTGAACCTTGCTGAGTTAGGTCATTGGGGCAATACCTGTCTTGAACGTACCTTTTCTTGGACTCTATGTTTCTTGGCCTAGTAGCAGCTGATGGTTGCAATGAACAACATCTGCACTCAGGGACCCTGTCAACATGAGGCAGATGCTCAGATCAGCATGCTTAAGGATTTACAACATGTTTCTAACTGAGGAAGCAAGCCAGAATAGATCTCTGATAGAGTTACAGTACTCACGGCTGAGATATACATGCACTCTCAGCCGCTTTCGGTTCTACGTATCGACAGTCAGCATGGCAATCAGGGAGCTTTGTTCAGCTTAGCATAGTTTTCCTAGAACGCATCTGCGCACATGGCAGAAATGCAGCCTCATGCCAGGTTACAGTCAGCATGTTCAGGACACATTGTTCCAGGCTCTGCAACATGGGTTTGATGTAGAACTGATGGAGCTGCTCAGAAGAAGAGTAAAACCTCATCTAGTTTACACCACATGTCCACTTACCACTCCTTCCTAATCAGATAATCACTTACATCCCAGACTTCAGGCCAGAATCAGCCCAGAAGAAAAAGCAAACATGGAAACAGCAAAATCGTTCAGTGCAGCGATTTCTGATTATAAAATAAAAACAGCAAATTGAAAAGAAAAACACAAATCACAAGCAAAAGCTAGCTGAAATAAAAGCAAGAGATCTTGAAATCTTGAAGAGATCTTTATTTTTTTTTTTTCTTGAAAGCTTTTTTCCCCAGATTTTTAAAATTTTCTCCCCTAATTTAGTCATAGCCTATTCGCACCCATCATTACTCTCCCATCAAGGCTACAGCCACCAACCAGGGAGGGTAAACGCTATCACGTGTTTCCTCCTAGACCAACCAAATGCATCTTTTTGAAGTGCTTGCTCAGGCACAATAGGGAGCGGCATAACATGCTCAAAGGAACCAGCTATCCACTCCAGCTCAAGAGACCCTCCACCCTTGGTCAATCTGCTCTCTCTAGGCTACAGCATCACCCGGAGAACAATCTCTGAACAACAGGGCAAACTCGCTGGAACGGGTAGCTTCGTTTCCATGTTTGCTTTTTCTTCTGGACTGATTCTGGCCTGGAGTCTGGGATGAAAGTGATTACCTGATGAGGAAGGAGTGGTAAGTGGACATGTGGTGTAAACTAGATGAGGTTTTACTCTTCCTCTTAGCCACTCGATCAGTTCTACATCAAACACATCTTTCAGACCTTGGAACAATGTGTCCTGAACATGCTGACTGTAACCTGGCATGAGGCAGATATACAGCAGTATTTGTGCCATGTGCACAGATGCGTTCTAGGAAAGCTATGCTAAGCCGATCAAAGCTCCCTGAGTCCCATGCAGACTGTCGATACGTGGAACTGAAAGCGGCTGAGAGAGCGTGTATGCTTCAGCCATGAATACTGTAACTCTATCAGAGATCTATTCTGGCTTGGCCAGCTCACTTCCTCACTTAGAAACATTTAGTAAATTCTTAAACATGCTGGTCTGAGCACCTGCCTCATGTAAACAAGGTCCCTGAGTGCAGACGAGGCCAAGAAACTTAGGGTCCAAGAAAAGTTACGTTCCAGACAGGTATCGCCCTATGGAATTTCAAGCCCCTTTTCCACAAAAGTGAACCAGGTGCTAGTGCAGAGCCGGTTCAATAGTGAACCTCCCAAGAACTGGCTTTGTGTTTCCATGGGCTAGAAGGTCATATCATTTTATCACTGCATACGTTAGTGTTATCTCTATCTCTAGTGGCAATGCTCATGGCAAAATTGCTATGCTAGCATTGCATATTGAGCCGATTTTTTTTAAGATGACAGTCATAAATGATTAGTTGTCATGATAATCCCGCCCTCAGCCCCTGACATAAGCAGATCTTTGTTCTGGCCCAGCAAATTTTTGATGCCGCCATGGAACAGTTTCTGTCTCTAAACAAAGAACTGGTTCGAAATTGGGCATCAGCTATGAACCAACTACAGAACTATCAGTGATCAGTGAGGTTCAGACAGGATGATTAGGATAGCGGCAGTGCTGACTAAGGTGTTGGACTACTGAAGGGGTTGTGAGATCACGCAAGCGGAAGGGGTGGATAGCGCTTTGCAGATATCGCTTTACAGATAACGGTGGAAGCGGGTTACATCGTGTGGTGCGGTATGGAGAGCCGCACCACGAGATGTTTTTAATGATAAGAGCCCTAACGCAGAGTGCTTATGACACGCACGGGAAGACCTTTCTGTTTGGAGATAGCGTGGGATTATTAATTAAGGAACTTAAAAGGAAACAATGAAAACTGAAAACACTACAATAAACAGAGCTCCGCCGTCTACGTGAGAACGGACTGGGCTCTGGAAAATAAAACAAAAACAATATCCTTTCGGGGCTACGCCCTTACCGAGGATTTATTTTAGTGGAGAGGGAGAGTTTGTGCACTTTAACTTAAACTGAGCGCACACGCTGGACTGATGTGAGCCGCTCTCTCTCTTGCTCTGTCTCTCTCGCCAGCATTTTAGACAGAGAGAGGCTGGGGCTTTGCCTCCGTCTTTTAACAGCTTTATCTGTCTGTCTTTGTCTTTCTTTCTTTCTTTTCTTTGGTCTTTGTCGTGGCCCTGATACCTTAAACCGGTGCTACTTAATGATCACACGAAGTGCGGAGGTATCAGGACCCTTTATATAAACACGCTGCCAGGTGCGACTCGTCCAGGCTGATTGCCTGACGGCGGCGTTGCCTGGCAACCGTGGGTATAAATGGCCGCACCTTTGCCTGTTCAGAACTCTGCGTGATAGCTGCGCATTATAATCGGGTTATGTTTAATATTTTTAACACTTATAAGGTAGCTTCTTTTTTGTTTTAATAGTGCGTGAGCAGCAGTTTGAAAAAATGTGGTTAAAGTCGAAGGAATTACTTGTTAGCGTATGTGGTGCCTGATTGGTAGCTTTCGCTTCTGGGGGAGTGGCCTAACCACAAGGGTGAGAATTGGGTGCAACTAAATCAGGGAGGAAAAATAATTCACTTTAAAAAAACACAAATATTTCACACTGACTCCAATCAATCTTACAGAGAATAAGAGAGAATGAGATCATTTCAGCGAAGAACGAAGTGAAGATATCTATCTCTCTGATGAATGCCTTTACGTCTGATTACAGTCTGGCTTTCACTTCTGAGGCAGAAGTCAGAAGGAAATGCCACAAAACCACTAAAACCTGCGTGAGGAGGAAACCCTGCACTCTGCAACGAACAGTGACGCGTCATCATAACCGTCAGCGCAGAGCGCAGCCACAGCGCCACGACCCTCCGCTTCCTGTTTCAGAAGAGTCTCTCAGATACGACAGCGTTAGTTCTCTTCACGCTCACAGATTCACTGATCGTTTTTTTTTTTTTTTTTTGGAAGAAAGGAAAAAAGAAAGAGAACGACACAAGTGTAAATTTTACTTTTTTATTAAAAATAAATAGCCACATAAATAAACAACTCTCACTCTCTCACACACACACACACACACACACACGCACATTTTCAGACATTTTCACACATTCGGGACATTTTACACTTCAGCAAGCCAATCCGGGAAATGTTAAAAAAAAGAAAAAGAAAGAAAGAAAGAAAACAGAAACAAAAAAAAGCTCTTTTTACAGTTCTACATATTATAAAAATCAAATAAAAAAATAGTGTTTAATATTATTGTAAATGCATTGAACCCTAAAGAAGTCTTTCTCTATAGAGCCCAGCAGTGGAAACAACACTATTTTCAGAAGGAGAAACTTTGTAAAGTGCATTATTCTGAAAAACAGATGGGGTGGAAAAAGAAAGGAAAATGAAAGTGTACCTTCTTTCCTTTCTTTCTTTCTTTCTTTTACAAAAAAAATCAAACAAGCAAACAAACAAAGACTTGCCTTCCTCACCATGAGATTTGTTCAGGGAAAAAAAAGGCACAAGCATCACTGGTGAGTGCAAATCTTTTTTTTTTTTTTTTTAATAAAATAAAAACTGATGAACACTGTTTCTGACCATCGCGTCGCCTTCAGCTTATCATTTTCAGTCACTGGTTGCGTACCCTGTTTCCCCAACTCACAAGAGACAGACGTGCAGTTTGGGGGTACAAATCGTATCGAAACACACCCACACATACCCACACACACACACATACTCACATATACTCAAACAAACACTGCTTCAAATCTACTCCTAGCACCTAACTGCAACGTCTCATCAGCTCTTATATTGCTACAGAATGTTTAGAGGAAAAGAAAAGTCGATTAGCGCAGACGCTCTGCAGGAGAGTCTGATTAAAAGCATTGCTCCTTTTTCTTTTTTTTTTCTTTTTTTAAATCTGTGCTACGTAAAAAACAAACAACAAAAACTAATTTGCATTCGTGCCCCAAAAAAGAAAAACATTAATTCATATAAAAAATGATAAATAATCCTGCATGTGTTTGATTATGTTGTTTTTAACACTACAAGTTTAAATAAACACACTGTGGATGTTAAAATTATTAATTGTTTTCAAATTTACACCAGTTTTGTGTTATACATTAATAAATTAATATATATTAGTAAATCGCTCAGGCCTAGTTTGTCAGGCAAAATGTATACGTTTTTGGATAAAATACATTCCTGTAATTTGTTCTTTTATATCGTTTGTTTGGGAATTTTTACATTTTGAAATTGCAAAAAAATTTATAATAAAAATAATGATTAAAAAGATAACAGCTTTTCGTGCTAATAATAAATAATATAGCTGTGAATCTTCGAGGTTTTGGATTTTGTTTTAAAGGAAAAGCTAAAAGTTAAAGCAAGCCATCGATCTCGCATTGAGTTCCTGCCGGAATCCTATCGGCTTCCCGACCTGGTACTACAGGTACCGCAGGTTCTACAGATGCAGGAACTGCTGGTCCCACAGGTACAGGTACAAAAGGTACAAGTACTACAGGTACTGCATGTACAAGCACAAGTACCGCAGATGATCCTACAGGTTCAGATGATACTACAACTGCAGGTTCTACAGGTACATACGCAGGTACTGAAGGTTCTACAGGTTGCAGGTACTACAGCTGAGTGTGAAATATTGCACTAATCCCGTAAGCTTTGTTCTGGGAGAGAGGAGGAAGAGGAGGAGGAAGAAGTAGTGCTATGACAGAAGAGGAGCTGTGCCTTATTTTCTCATTTCTCAGGACTTGAGACTCTCAGGACAACAACTTCTTTACAACGAAGCGAGCTTGAAGCTCCAGTCATTTGTGTGTGTGTGTGTGTGTGTGTGTGTGTGTGCGCGTTTAACACGACTAGCACCTAAACGTGACTGAGCGGTGCCGAGCGGAGGAGCAGGAGGACGTTCTATTAACAGCTGACAGCTTGATGCACCCCTGAAGTGTGAACGTGTTATTTTGATGTAGACTGAGCGGCGAGACTTTAAATCAGACTCGCGTCTGAAACCTTTAAAAACAGTACCGAATACACTACGCTTAGTGTTCTGCGTCTACGTTGTAGATGCTCGTTTTGTCATAAATAATCAAGATGCATCAAGATGACGGTGTCTGAGACGTCTCGTTTCTCATCCCTCGCTCTTATTGATTGATTTATTTATTCTTCAGTAATAAAGTACCACGAACACCTCTCGGTTCGGACCCGCCTGTAAATCAGCACTCGGGTCAGTCCGGACGTTTGTTTTTTTTTGTGCCACGGTTCATTAAATTGCACACCCTCGATACTGCATTTTGTTTTGCATAATGTAGCAAAAAAATGGCTAAAAGAAACTTTGGTCTTCTAGAGTAAAGTGGAAAAAAAAAAAAAAAAAAGTTCAAGCAAAAAAAAAAAGGAAAAAAGGAAAAATCCATACACGTAAGGAAGACCGGCCTATTTTCTCATACATTATTTGTAAGAGTATATGAATAAATCTACCAGTCTGATGTTTTACAACACAAATGAGTGTGTGTGTGTGTGTGTGTGGGAGTGTTTTTCGCTTCCTTCACCCCCGTCTCTTATTGCTTGTTCAGGAGGGGAGTTAAGGTGGGGGGCGAGGGTGACGTCTGTAAAGAGTTTTGTTATTGCTTCTTTGTCTTCTTCTTCACACACACAAACACACACATTTCGTTCTCATCCCACGAGTCAGAGTTTCGCTTCGATCCCGAATGACGGAACACTTTTGCGTCCTTATTTGACCATCACACAGCTGCTGAGCTGCTGCTCCTGGAGCTCGGGCGTGTCGGGGCGTGCGACGTGCCCGCTGCCCCTCAGGCTCCAGCTCGCCTGCTGGGGTAAGAGCAAGAGTGGTCCCTGGGTGTAGCCCTGGAGCTGGAGCTGCGAATGAGGATGCGCTTGGAGGTGAGGCTGCTGGCTGATGTGCAGTCGGGCCTCCAGCAGGTGAGCCGCGGACACCACCGGAGACAGGGACGAGTACGAGGAAGATGAGGAAGGTGAGGAGTCGACGTTCTGCGGCCACAGGGGGTGCTGGAGAGGAACAGAGCTCTGGTGGCACGTGGGAAGCAGCTGGGTAGAGGTCTGGGGAGGAGGGTTAGAGAACAGGGCAGCTGGAGCGAACAGGCTGTTGGGGGGAGGTGAAGAGGAGGATGAGGACGATGAGGAGGAAGAGGAGGAGGAGGACAGCTGGTGGGACTGAGTGAGGAAGTGAGCGCTCTGAGGCTGGGGCTGGTGCTGGATTTGGAGCATCCTAAAATAAAAAATAAAAAAACAAGGCGAGGTTTATAAAAAGGCCTAGTGGGCGGGGCTAAGTTCAGAATCAGAAATATCTTACTGTGACAAAATTGAAAAATCTCAAAGTGCTTTTAGTAAAAACTAATTCCTCCTTAATACCCATGACGAGTTAAAATTTTTATTTTAATTCATTTCAAATCCCCCGTGGCTCACCTCTGCTGATGCAGCACCTCCTCCAGCATGCTGCGTCGCTCCCGAGGTCCTCCGGCACCCTGCAGGCCTGAGGCGGGGCACAGGGTGGGCCCTAGTGACCCCCTGCTGCCCCTGGAGCACGAGGTCGGAGGGCACACCTGTCTCGCCAGGCCTTTGATCTTATTCAGGCCCAGGAGACCTTTGGTACGTGAGTTCTTTCTCAGCTGCTGACGGAAGGCTTTCAATCCTGCACGCATCAGCATGTTCACCACACACACACACACACACACACACACACACACACACAGACACAGTGTTGTTAGAGACATTCATCCAATTTTCGAGGATAATTTCACAGCCTAAATAAAAACCTTCAGGAGGAACTGATTATCACACACACCTTGTGTGAGGGACGTGTCAGAGGCTCGGCGTCCCTCCTGGAAGCTGGCGGCGTGGAGACTACCCTGGTTCTGCAGGATGCGGTTGGAGGACAGAGCCAGAGGTGCTCCGAGGAGCCCAGACATCCCGGTTCCAAACCCGGGCGCCAGCAGTCTCGAGAGATCTGCGGCGGTGGAAAGGGGCGGAGTCAGATTCGACGACGACTTCAGGCAGCTGTCGGACGACGCGCCATCTGACGGACTGATCACGATACCTGGGAGACATTTAGAAATCGTCATATACGACAAATCCACACGGAATCTTTTATTTTATTTACTTACGTATTTATTTTTTATTAAACCGTTTCCGTGCTACTCACAGGGAGGGTTGCAGAGATGGAAGCGGGCGGAGACTTCGGCCAGGGTGTGTCTACGTGATGCGGTGTTTGGGAGGGTCGTGGGAGGGGCTTGCAGCGCCCCGTCATCCTCTTCCAGGTCTCCGGGACGCACTTCTTCGTTAATGGTGGTCTCCAGGAGGCTGTTGGGGGAGATGGAGCGGTTCCAGAGGAGACCGTTGAGACTCGCCTCGACCGGACACACCACCCGCTGGAGACGCGGAGTGCGAGGTTAATAACAAGCACCGAGATAAACAATCCGGGGTATGAAGTACGATAAAAAACAAGAGGAACGCCGTGCTCACCTGAAACAGCCCTCCCTGGTCCCACTCCATCTGCGAGTGCACGGGTTGGTTCATCGCCGTGGCGACGGGCGGCGCGGCCGGGCGGAAGCTGTCGGACGTCTCCGGCATCACCTTGAGGAGGGAGAGCGGAGTGATGAGCCGGAGGGATGTAATGTCACACCGGCAGGAGGAAGTGAAAGGGACTGTGAGGAGACACTGACCTCTGGGCCGGACGAGGAGTCCGACGTGCTCCTGCTCCTCTGGGTCCAAGTGCCGCCGCATTGCCGGTTCAACTGCTGGCTCCGGTGCTCTTTGACCCGCTCCAGGAGCAGGTAGTAGATTGCGGAGAAGTGATTGTAGCTGCTGCTCTGGAGAGACTGAGACAAGGAGAACAAGAATGAGTGAATGTTAAAAAAATAATAATAATAATAAAATCCTAGACTCGACAGGAAAGCCTCCTTGGTTTTTGATGTGCCTGTCTGATATTAGCTAACGCTACGTCGAGGATGCTAGCTGAAACATTACATAACGTCTTCTAGAGCGACCCCCCCAAAAAATCCTGTCAATCATTCCAGATCGGTGCGGCAATCGCCCTCATCTGGTGTTTACATTAGCGAGGAAATAGGACGCCGCGTGCTGTGCCGTTAGCAGTCGCCTCGCTTTGCTGCTTGAACGAAAAACTGTTCTCGTCTTAAGATGACAGATTTCAGGACCAGATGCTGGTGTGTTTATCGTCTCCGTGCCAGCAGGGATATGCGTTTAAAGTCTTGGCACGAGGCGAGGATAAACAGGAGGTTTCCCGCCGTCGACGGGGCGCCACTGACGTGACAAAACTGACAACTGGAATCCCCTCGAGCGGCGCCGATTAGGCTGTACCGCCGACCCCCTGATCCCCACCCTGATCCCAAACCGTCAGTAACGTGAGCCGTCGTGTCTCACCTCCACGGTCCTCTGGCGGTCGATTCCCAGCGTGTGCATGATGCCCAGGACGGGCTCGCTGTAGTCACCCAGGTTAGAGTTGTAGTCGGTGAGGGAGTGCGTGAGCGTCTGCTGAGGCGCGCTGGGGTCGGCTAGCATCCAGCGGTGCTGCTTGATCTGAGCGATGCCGATGCGCTTGGCTGGATCCACCACCAGCATCTTCCGGATCAGGTTCTCGCAATCTGAGTTGACGAGAGGAGGAGAAGGAGGAAGAACCCTGGTTATCGATCAGAAGGCACCTTGATGCTGATTACTTTCCTGAAAGCGCACAGCACACGGATGAATCTGTTACCTTCAGACATGAAGAAGGGGATTCTGAAGCGTCCCTCGGTCACTCTCTGCCTCAGCGCTGGCAGACTTTCTCCGTCAAACGGCAGCGAGCCGCAAACCAACACGTACAGCACTACTCCCAGACTCTAAACACACACACACACACACACAGATACACGATTTAGAAAGATTTCACAATTATTATTATTATTATTATTACGCTTGTGAGGACAGGACACGTACCCAGATGTCCAGCTGCGGCCCTTCGTACTCTTTTCCCTCGAAGACCTCGGGCGCGGCGTACGGCGGGCTGCCGCACCACGTGGACAAGGGCTCTCCGGAATTGTAGAAGTTTCCGAACCCGAAGTCTAAATAATGAGATGAGAGAGAGTGAGAGAGAGAGAGACATCATGAGGTTTTGTCAGCTGCGCGACACTCCTAGCTCCAGGGTAGCTGCGTTACACAAGCATGTAATCATGTTACGCAAAAAGAAAGAAAGCCCAGATCACAGCTTCCTCAGCTGACATTAAACCGTTTCATAACCGTCCTCGATTCTTTTTTCCGCTCTCGGGACGTCGCTCACGCCGTTTCATATCCCTGATCGTTGTGTTCTAGTTATGTACTAAATATCCAGGCAGATAATAACATCATAAATAAAATATAACAAGGTTTTAGACCTTTGCAATCACAATCGTTACAGTTTCCCAGAATTAAGAAGAAAAAAACCCCCACAATTTTATTAATTTATTAAGACATTATTAAACCTCTACAGATCAGCTCTAACTATCTGTATCACGTCTCATAACGCAATAGGTTTTTATTTTATTTGTTTTTTATTTTTTATTATTAAAATCTGATTTTCTCCTAACATTTAAACATATCGTTTTTTAAAGGTGTAATTTCTTTCCTACACATGATAACGATTTGACGATTGTTAAACGACTCACTGATGATAGCGAGCAGATTACTGTTAGAAAATGTGTGTGTGTGTGTGTGTGTGTGTGTGTGTGTGCAGGTCGCGTCTGTCTCCTCACCTGCGAGTTTGATGTTCATGTTGGCGTCCAGCAGCAGGTTCTCGGTCTTGAGGTCTCGGTGGACGATGTGATGGCGGTGGCAGTAGTCCACGGCTGTGAGGATCTGCCAGAACTTCTTGCGTGCCTCGGCTTCGCTCATGCGTCCGTTCGATGTCAGGTAGTCTGGGGAGAGGAAGAGGAGGATGAGGATGAAGACGAGGAATGTAGAGTCCAAACGGAGTGTGAATGGGTTCTGAGCGGCTGTGAAAGATCTCTCTATTCTGGCGGTACATTCTGTGATCCCAGGTGTGTGTGTGTGTGTGTTACATAAGCGGTTAAAAAAAAAAAAAAACACCCTCCCACACCTGTTCCAGCACCTGGTGCTTGGCCCCGCTCGTCACCTCCTCTCTAACCCGGCATGTCTGACTCATCAGCCTGAAACCCGTACTCACCGAACATCTCTCCGTTTTTCGCGTACTCCGTTACGATGTACAGCATGTCTTTGGTCTCCATGACCTGCGAAAACACACACACACACACACACACACACACACACGGATCAGAGAGGTGCTGTTGGCTTTAAGCAGTCTAATAAATCTCCTTTTACTGAGCTGTTAAACTTTAATGCTGGCATTAGCAGGGCTTGTGAAGAGGGCTTGGGCTGACAACCAACACACACACACACACACAAATGTGAAATCCTGCTTTCCCATGATAAGCACCGGCGCGCTGTGCCGCTTCCTGAACGTCCCTTATTTACAGAAACACGCGGAAACTTTTTTCCGTCGGCGTCACTGGGCATGACGCTCGCACGCACGCAAACACAAACACGACACTCGGAAAACAGTGTAGTGTATTGTAGTGGGTGTCCCATTATTTATGACACCTTTTCACTTTTTCTGAGTTGATTTTTTGTTTTTTGTTTTTTGTTTTTTAATCCGAGACTCAAAGTGCTGCAGAAACCCGGTTCTGCCGGTCGCGGGCTGTGAAGCATGGTGGTGAGAGCATCGTGTTACTCGTGACCTCACGGATGATCTTGGAGTAAAAGATAAACACTGTGCGGTCTAACGGTGGAACCGATGATGAAGTGAACCGATGATGAAGTGTTCGAATCTGGAGTTGAAAAAATGAGCATTTAATTTCGATATTGTGGGGAAAAGTTTTTCAGACGTCGCTGACTCCGCGTTCGTAATGTAACATTAGATTATTGTACCGTTTGTGTTAAACAGGTTTTCAGTGTTTTGAAACCTTTTTCCTTTTCCTTATTCGAGAAAAACACTTATGTTTATGATTTTTTGTTTTATTTGTTTCTACTCGGCAGCACTAACGTTTGTCTGATTTGTCTCAAACATCTAGCTTTCTTACAAGATTTGAAATAGTAAACGTAATATAAACACTCAGGGACACAAGTTACACAGTGTTTTATTTTAGATATATTTAGGATTTCAAAACTTGTCTCGTCCGAGCAATGCTTGATCTTCTGTTCCGTTGTTCTGCTCCATCCTCCAGTCCACTAGGTGGCGGTATTACAGCAATCGGCTGCACGTGAAACCTCAAATAAAGACGTAGCGATAATCGTATGTGACATATTTTGGTTTATTTCTTAAGGAGCTCGTCATGTTTAGAGCGTTCACCGATCGTCAGTCGTTCTAGAAGCAGCGAATCGATTCAAAATCGAAAACCGACGAATCGAATCGACCGACTAACAGATATAATCACGCGGCTCCTGTCAGATGTTTTAATGAATCCTGGGCCTAAATTGGTGTCAACCCCCCCCCCCTCTCTCTCTCTCCCCCTCTCCCCCTCTCTCTCTCTCTCTCCCCCTCTCTCTCTCTCATCAGACATTTCTTAGGAAAAGAGAAACACGTAACACACGGATCAACAAGTCCGGAGGTTTCGCTTCACCGGCAGCTGAAACGTCAAGCTTCACCTCGCCTGCGAAAACATTCTCAGTGTTCCCAGGAGAGCCTGAAAGAACGCAATGGTAGCTGGTTGCACAACGGGTCTCTCACACACACACACACACACACACACACACACACAGATTCCAGGGAGTGTGATGCAGTAATGACGTTCTCTACCATGAGATAAACTACCCCTGTGTTACCCAATCCTGTCAAAGCTCTCTCTCACACACACACACACAAACACACACACACAGTCCAGTAGGTGTGTGACAGATCGACCTGTCGTCACATCTGCAGCGGCCGAGCCGAGGAGCCGCACGCAGCCGGGCGTTTATCAGCAGGGGCTCTGCGTCTGTTTTATCCTCTCGGGCTTTAAATAAGCCGCGGCTGTGTGAAAGGAGATCGCAGGCATGTGAGACGTGACCTCCTAAACCCTGCAGGGGTCGAGAATCTGAGAACCTAACCGTCTCACACACACACACACACACACAGAGAGTGAGAGACAGACAGACAGATGGTATCTACCTCTCAGGGCTTTTTAAAGACTGTAGAGTCGGCATCAAAAGCGGTGATAAACGACACTAAACGCTTTTGTGAGTCGCTGCCGCTCACACCGTCAAACGTGAGCACGAGAACTTGTTCGTTTTTTCTTTTTGTTTTTCCGTGTGACGTGAAATGCTCGAATTCAGTAACAGACGCGTTTAATTTGTAGCGCCGCTCCGGTGTCGTCCAAGCTTTACCGTTTCTCAGACCACATTAAAACGTATGATTTCTCGCGTTCGAGTGATGAGTGTAGTGAAATATTTTCCCACTAAATACTCCGACAAGGCATTTCACACACCGTGATACTGTTTAAGTATCGTGATATCGTATCGTCTGAGTCTGTGACACGACACGACACGACGCGCTTGTTCCTCCTCTTGAGACGAAATTTCCAGGAAACATCGCTTTCACAACACACCAGAGCAACTCGGTCTGGGAGCAATGAGGAGAAATATGCTCTGGTGAAATACACGCCTGCCGTTGTCCGACCACGGGGCCTCGGTGTGTGTGTGTGTGCATGCACGCGCAAGTGTATGTGCGTCAAAACCTGTTCTACCGGCTAAAGAGGCTTACACGTCTTACAGACGGATCGTTTCACGTGACCGGGCCGACACGTTGCGCTTGAGTCTGATTAATCCCTCTCTCTCTAACACACACACACACACACACACACATTACAGCAATCACGTTTCAGAGAACACAATAAGATCCAGCAGCTTGAATGTGACTCGACAGATTAGACTCTTATGACTAATTAACAATGACTCTGACACACACTGCGTCCGAGTTCCCTCTCGTCACCACATCTGTACTACATCAAAATGCACAGAAAGTTTTACTGCAATCTATTTTTTTACATTTAAGTTTAATATTAACATGTTTTTTCCCCCTAAAATATATATATTTTTTTTACTGTTTTTAGTGTCAAATCAACACCTTTGATCCAGAGTTCAAATAATTATTTTTAAGAAAGAATCTAACATTTAAGTAACTATAACTCTAAATTATAACAAGTGCACTAGGACACGACGCATCATGATATCTGTAAAAAATTTAAATGCACAGAAATGCTTTTGCAAGCTAATGTTTAAATTTTATTTTAATATTAAAATGTATTTCGATTTTATTTTGAACCACATTTACATTGAAACATCTTCAGTGTATCATGATACAGTATTTTTGTCACATCGGCTCACCAACTTAATTCTGAGGTTGTAATAATAATAATAATAATAATAATAATAACAATAATAATAATCTGCATGTTCCATATCATATCACTTCATACCTCCCCCCCACACACACACAGTAAACTCAGACCATGCGCCTGAACTGAAATCACTCTGCATTAGTTACAGCGGTTAAAGATTCAGCTTCCTGACTCGTGTGTATGTGTGTGTGTGTGTGTGTGTGTGCATACTGTATGTGTAAATAAATACATAAATATGAATATAAAACGCAGGGCTACCTGGTAAAGCTTAATGATGTGCGGGTGATTCAGCAGCTTCATGATCTGCACCTCCCTGTAGATCTTCTCCAGGTTGGACGAGTTCAGACGGGTCTTGTCGATTATTTTAATAGCAACCTGAATAAAAAAAAGAACATGCATGACTTAAAGTCACATTAAGAAAAAAAAGGAAAGAAACTAACTCTCCAGAAGCATGTGATGATGATGATGATGATGATGATGATGAAGAGGATGGTGATGAAGATGGTGATGTACCTGAGTTTTGGTCACTTTGTGTCTGGCCAGTTTGACCACAGCAAAGTTGCCCTTCCCGAGCGTCCGGATGATCTCGTAGAAGCCCACCTGCAGGGGTCGACGCTGGGCAGAGACGCCGGCCGGACCTTCTGCGTTCACCTCCCGCATGATCACCATAACGATTTCCGCGAGCGAGCAGGACGGCTCAGGGTTCGGTTTCACGCCTGCACGAGAAACGCCGTCACATTAACACTTCACACCACGACGGCTGCCTCGACTAACCCTAAACCTCCATGCAAAGCAGGTTTAACACACACACACACACACACACAGACACACACACACACACACACTAAACAAAGATCTCCACAACAAACTCAAAACAAACTACTGCCTCCGTTAACACAATAATGCATGAAATGACATCATAACACTAATGCTGCACACACACACACACACATTCAAACTTACATCTGTGGTTTATTGTTACAAATTTCACAAATATTCCTGATCCTGATGTTATATACTTTTACATACTTTTTAGATACTTTTTTTCTTTAAAAAAAATAATAATAATAATTTAAAACTTTGAAGAAACACATTCACAAGAAAATGCAATAATGAAGAAGTATATTTATTTAGTAAAAGAATGCAACTTTATCTCATGTTAAAAAAGGTTAATAAAATTAAACTTAATATAAAAACACATATATTAATAATAAAAAAATAATAATTAAATAAAGAAAGACATGCAACGAGAAAATAAATATATTTCTTTAACCAAAAATAAGTGACTCAATCTCAAGTTAAAAAAGAATACAATTTAATTAATACAATTAAACTTAACATGAAAACACATATATATTAAATTTAAAAAATATTCATTTCTTTTACAGATTAATTTTTTTACCTTACGCTATGTGCTTTTATTATTATTATTATTATTATTATTATTATTATTATTAAGGTTTAAAATTCAGGAGGAAATATAATAATGATAAAGGAATGCTTATAAATTTAAGCTAAAACAAAGTAAATGGATAAAAAAGAAATAGAAAAATATAATTGTATATATAATAATAATAATAATAATAATAATAATAGTGTTTAATGTTAAATCACTCAGACAGCAGAGTTAAGGTGTGTGGAAGGTTTGTTTTTATGATCACAGTAATATAATAGTGTATCAATAATGTATAAACTTATTCTAAGTGTGTGTGTGTGTGTGTGTGTGCACTCACCGCACTGATCCTCTCCTCATTACACGGTGGAATCCGAACTTAATCTTCCTGCTGTTTATAATTTCTCCACCATGACACTTTATAACAGTCTGTATTTTATCTTTATTATTAGTTGTCCTGTATAGTAATCCCGCGCTGTGAGTGAGTGTGTGTGTGTGTGTGTGAGAGAGAGAGAGAGACAGAGAGACCCAGCTCTCCTGTAACCAGGGTGACGCTTCTGGCCCTGTCTCGAGCTCGGCTCGCGCCGCTAAGACAAGCCGCGGCCCGCTCTGATTGGCCAGCGTGCGCCGAGCCGACCCTAGCTCCGCCTCCTTTTTTAAAATTCCTCCTCCTCCTTCCATCGTCGGGTATAACCGGAGCGCAATGGGAAGCCCCGCCCCGACTTAATTTACGTCATACACGCGTCAGAGCGCCGAGCGAGCGAGCGCGCCCGCCGAGGGTTGCTCGGCAACGGCGCGGCTCGCCGAGCCGGCTGACGCGCGTGCTGATGGAGTGGTTGCTTTGGAGATGGAAGACGATGACGTCGGTGCCCAGAGCTGTGTGACACCACGTGACTGCTCTCTCTCTCTCTCTCTCTCTCTCTCTCTGTGTGTCTGGAACTGTTGAATTAATGGCGCTATGGAAAGCCACAGGGGCCAAAATGTAAGGGAAGACGTTTCGAAAAGTAAACGTTTTTCACGTTTAAGTGAAATAAATAAAATAAGTTTATAAAATAAAAAAGTCATAATTCATTCTTACTGCTGCTGTCATACATACATGCAATATCTTTCCCTCTAAAACCCTTTGTATTTTTCACTTAAATTACATTCCCGATAACGTATACTTTTTGCATTATACATTTTTATAAAGTTAATATTTTAAATGTCAGTCAGTCATCTTCTATACCGCTTTGTCCTTGTAGTCAGGGTCGCGGGGATCTGGAGCCTATCCCAGGAAACTTAGGGCACAAGGCGGGGTACACCCTGGACAGGGTGCCAA
>JAQQZT010000036.1:31963271-31973397 GCA_030068275.1 Clarias platycephalus | reverse complement strand
AGTTCTGAAGGCGAAAGGGGGTCAAACACCGTATTAGTATGGTGTTCCTAATAATCCTTTAGGTGAGTGTATATCTACATTTTCTTTTCCGGGACATGTGCATGGATATCCACCACCAGCAAAGTTACCCTGACCTCTTAGTTACTTTCAAGCAACTTATATTACATGTGAGTGGATTCACATGCACTAAATAAGATGTTCGCATCACAGAAACAAAGCAAAGCAATTAAACAGGAATATGAGCAGACACGATATTAGCTTGAGGTAAGCAGCAGGAGCGACAAAGTGGACTTTATTATTTTGCAGTCGGAGTGAATACGCAGCCCAGTTTATCACGTGTAATTGGATCGGCCGAGTCTGAAGCGGCGCGTCACCAGGACGGGCTTCCTGCCTCTCCCACTCCTTCCCTCTCACTCACATCAGTGTTGCTGCCTCGCTGACGCGTTTCCTCCCTGCTGATGTCGTCTCTGCCTGTGTGTGAGTGTGTGTTTGTGCTGCTTTTTATTCTTTGTGAACATTGAGTCCTCTGTGTAAGAGGGATGTCATGTGTTTGTGTGTATGTAGGTTAAAAACCCCAAAAAACAACAGAAACCCTGAAGACATTAAATGAGGTCTCGGTGTGAAGCATGTGCGCTGTAGAGATAAGACAAGAGGAAGAAAGCAGAGAGAGAGATTAAAAACCAACAAGAGGAATGTGGAGGAAAAGTATCAGTGTGGTTTCACAGCGTGTACTGAGACCTGAGAGCAGCGTGATGATGCTCACATGCTGAGACAATGCGAGTCAGTGCTGAGACAGTATGAAAGGAAGTGTGCTGAGATGTCTGATCCGAGTGTGAAGGCACATGGCCGTGCTGGTTACGATTTTTATATACGGGTTCATATCCTCAACAAAGTGCATCTTTAATAATAATAATAATAATAATAATAATCTGATTATTAATGTCTAAAATAGAGGATTATTTTTGTGGTCACCGGGGTGAGCATTTCCATACACACACACACACACACACACACACACACACACACACACACACACACACAGTGTGATGAGAATTCGCAGGATTGAAACTAAACAGCTGACTGTCTATAAGAAAACCCCTTGTTAGTGAGACTCTTCAGGAAAAAAAAAAGGCTTTAGTTTTCTAGGGAGATTTGACTTTGGAGCGATGGGAAAAGGTCATGTGACCTGATGAGTCTTGTGATGGGCGTGTCAAGGTAAGAAGGGAACTTACCTAACCCTAACCCCTAACCCTAACCCTAACCCTGGTTAGATGCTAACTGCATTTCCTTGACCCTGTACATGTACTTTGTACAATGACAATAAGGTGGATCTAATCTAATCTAATCTAAAATACATCATCACTTGAAGTAATTACAGTGGGGTTTAAAGGTCTCCGAAGATTATATAATTTTAAACAAAGAAAGGAAATGTTTAATTTGTTCATTCTTTAACTTGACACGATTCTAAACAATCTCTCTGTTTCCATTCCAGAAGATTCCTGACGTTAATGTTTTGTCCAAAAATGTTAAAAATGTCTTGCGTGTTGAGACGACACACTGCTGGATTCGATCATCAGATTGTGAAACAGGACGTACCAAACACTGAACAGTTTCTGAAAAGTTGTTGCTGATAATAAAACGAGACAAGAATGCAAAATACAATCAATTCCATCCACTAGTGCCATCAGACATCGTTTTACAGAAAGACGGCTGTTTACACAAACTGTCCCCCCACTGTCCTTGCTTAGAAATGTCCTGAGTGAGCAGAAACACATCCTCATTGTGATGTTTGAGGACAAACTGTATGACTTGATGTTGATGTCCTTTAATACAAGAACTGTTTTGCTCTTTTTAAACCCAGAAGGATGAACAAAAGACAACGAGATCTACCTGAGCGTTTAAAACCCAAATAAACCCAGACCATGAAAAAAACTCAACATTCAACACTAATACTGTGTGTGCTTATCTGTCTGTCTGTCTGTCTGTCTTTGTTAAGTGCATGGTTTCATACATCACATGTGATGTGGGTGTTGAATAGTTTTTGGGTTGCCCCGTGTGGTTAAATGTTTTGCACCCCAACATAAAACCCACCCACTCAGACCTCAAACGCTGATACACAGTTTCAGTCTTTCTGTATCACTCAGTCACATCTCAGGATGATGTATCTGGTAAACCTGCACGCTTCTTTGTGCGTCCGGGAAAATATTAGCTCTGTCCACTAGGGGGTGCATTTTTAACATTAGCGATTCACATCGCTAATGTTTAATCTTACGTGTCAAATTATTAACACCAGCAGGTTTACTGTGATGCACTTTTCTGTAGTAACAGTTCCTTCGCAGGGAGGACACTTACTTCACTAAACGTACGATGTGGATAAACATCTCAGGACATGTTGTTTGAGGAAAATAATCACCTCCAAATCAATTTCCTGTTCGCATTTATGTTATAGTAGCGCTAAAACAAACATGTTACTGTTTGAGTGAAAGCTCTTTCTTTGTTATGTAGCAGTTTTGTTGCAGCAGGTTACAGGAACAGGAGTCAGTCGTTCTTCACGGTGTCAGACTCGCCGTCCGGCCCTTATGTTATCGTAAATCAGGATGTTTGACGGCCCGCTATCGATTGGTGCATTTGGTTGAAGAGCACTTCACATCCTGCTCGTCTGAGACAAATCAGCATCTATCACTCAATCGTCGGCATATCTGGAGACATTATTTCACCTCTCACTGTAACGCTGAGAGATCAGAACTCTTCCTGTGTTGGAGAAAGTAGGTTATAATGGAGAAAACCTGAGAATGCTGCCGTTGGTCTGTTAGTCTATGTAGCTTTTCATCAGCTAACATTTACATTTAGATTTATACACTCATTTTATCTCGCTGTATATTTGAGCAGTTGAGGGTTTAGAGCTTCGCTCAAGGGCACAAACAGCGGCAACTTGGTCGGGCTGGTGTTTGAACCTGTGACCTTCCAATGAGTAATCCAACACCTTAGGGATGACAAGCTACAAAAAAACGAAAGAAAATGCACAATATTTAATCGGATTTAAAGTTCTGTGCAAAAGTCTTGACCCCCCCATGATGTCCTCATATTTTGCTTCCAACGCTCCAGACTTTCTTGTAGTTTTTAATGTAGTCTTGAGGAATAATACTCCAGGCTTCCTAAAGGACTTTTTTCTTTTATCTCTTATTGTTTTAATCAGTTTTTTGTTTGTTTGTTTGTTTGTTTGTTTGTTTGTTTGTTTGTTTGTTAATCCACACAATGACCCATGAATCATTCAAGCATCTAATTTAAGTCCTGACCCAGTGAGAAACAGGTGCAGATGATGACCGATGATCAGGTGGTGATTATTATTACTGCTGATGCTGAACACTGAGTGGTTGGAACAGACGAGAGGGGAAACGAGGTCGCTGCTGAGGCTGTTACATTAAAAAAAAAAATCTTTAGGTACTTTGCAGGCTGTCACATGTAAAACAGTTGTTCCTGTTTATTTCATTTAATCGACATAAATGAATTTAATGTGAAGAACTGAGGGCGGCTTGGGACTTGTACGTGTACGTGAGGGGGACGGGCTTGAATTGAGCAGAACATTAAAGGGTTAAAATAGCTGGACTGGTTTTGGGGCTTGGTTCCTCTCCACTGCTGTGGTGTGAGCGCGAAGTGTGAGTGCGAGATCATCGAGCCTCTGCGTTAGTCAGCAAAAAATCACACAAAAAATCTTCCCCTGTTAGCAGGGTGCCATTACTTTTGTCCTCAGCGAACACTTAGTATTGTTTATCTTCATTTATTTTTTAACAATTACACGAACGATTCACCAACAGTGATTGTGTAAATGCTGTGATATATTTGTAATACCTGTTCTGTGTGTGTGTGTGTGTGTGTGTGTGTGTGTGTGTGTGTGTGTGTGTGAGGGAGAGAAAGAGAGGAAGATGGCACACAAAAAATGCTGGTCGTGAGCCAGAGTAAGATGATGAAAGTGTATGACGCAGACATCTGCTCGTGTGTGTGTGTGTGTGTGTGTGTGTGTGTGTGTGTGTGTGGTCATGCATGTCCAGTTAATCTAAATTATAAATGCCTCAGTAGAAACTGTGGTAACACACACATCTGGTACAGCCTTCATGTGTATCTAGGAGTTGGGGAACGTGTGTGTAAATCAATTAAAAGTGTGTGTGTGTGTGTGTGTGTGTGTGTGTGTGTGTGTGTGTGTGTGTGTGTGTGTGTGTGTTGTGCTGACGTAATGCATGCCGTGTGAAGTCAGTAACTATGAGGTCAGTGCGAGGCCCAGCAGGAGTTTGTCTTTTCCACATCTTTTTGTGAAATTGCTCACAGTGTTGTGAGGAGTGCACACACACACACACACACACACACTCGCACACACACACACACACACACGCTCACGCACACACGCTCGCACACACACACAAACGTGCACATTCAAACACACACATATACACAGGGCCCCTGTGGTGCTTCTGACAAGGTAATTTTTCTAATGGAATCACCAATTGTGTGTGTGTGTGTGTGTGTGTGTGTGTGTGTGTGTGCGCTGATAAAATCTGTCTTGTACAGATGTCTATGTATAAGTGTCGTGTCAGAAATGTTTTTCTGCGCTCTATCTATTTCATCAGCTGCAGAAAGAAAGAAAGAAAGAAAGAAAGAAAGAAAGAAAGAAAAAGAAAAGAAAGGTATAAAAATATAGTAAATAAAGAAAGATAGAGGGAAGGAACTGAGAAGAGGAAGAAAGGAAAAACCGGAACGAAGGAACAGAGGGAAGGAAAAAGAGAAAGACAGCAAGTAGATGGCAAGAAAGAGGGAGAAATTGAAGGAAGAAGGAACAGAGGGAAGGAAAGTAGAAGGATGGAGGAAGGAAGGAAGTAAAGGATGACAAGTAAGAAAGAAAGACAGAAGAAATGAAATGAGAAAAAGGAAGGAAGGAACTGAGATAATGTAAGGGGAAAGATGAAGGGATGGAAACTAAAAAGGAAGAAAGAAGGAATGAGGAAGAAGAAGAACGAAAGAAAGTAGATCACAGCAGGGAACGATGGAGGGCAGAGGGGTGGACGGAAGGAAAGGAGGTAAAAAGGTCAGAAAGAAAGAAAGAAAGTGGGGAGGGTCTTCTGTGTTTTGTGCGGAATGTGTGTGTGTGTGTGAGTGTGCGAGTGTGTTAATGTGAATAAAAGATTCTGAGAAAATCATCGCACGTCTACATCATACAGGAGAGGAAGCAGTGTGATGATGTGAAATGGCTGTGTGTCTTGTGTTTCGTACACACACACACACACACACACACACACACACACACACATGTTGCTGACATCAGCGCTGTCGTATTCTCAGGCGATGACGTGCATCAATGTCACCTCACGCTGCTGTGTTACACACACACACACACACACACACACACACACACACACACACACACACACACACAGAGTTTGTCATCATGGAGGCACAAAATCAAAACAAAATGGAGGCTCGTCCAGCCCTGAGGTACCGTAGCAACCGTTACTGTTGCCTCTTGTGGGCGTGGCCTGCGTAGCTTCTTTATACCTGATTACCTTAGATTAGCAAAGCAGGCTAACTGTGTTAGCAAAGAAGAATATGCTCTCCAGAGTCACTTTCCAAGCGTTATTCTTCTGCATAATGTCTTAAGATTTAACGAGACGCTGGATTTTATATGACGAGACAAATTAAAAACCGCAACTGTAAGTTTTTTACGCAACTAGTGGAAGCATTATGGCTTCAGGTCGTATGTTAATCTGTCACCAATTGTTGTTAGCACTCTGAGCAAGCCCATGAATAAATTATAATAAATAAATAAATAAATAAAAAAATAATAATAATAATTTAATAGAGTACAACACAGTTTCGCAGCCGAATGATGTAAGTGCATGAGATAAATATATTTTTTTTTACAAAAAAAGCAACAAGTATTGCAAACGTTGATTTAAAAAAATTTTTTTATAGAGAATATTTTATTTGCCTTTTAGGCATACGCCTTTATTTTTATCTCGTTATACTGTATATCTGAGCAGTTGAGGGTTAAGAGCCCAACAGTGGCAACTTGGAGGTTGTGGGGTTTGAACCTAGGACCTTCCGAACCGTAGTCCAATGCCTTAACAACCGAGCTCCCCCTGACCCCTTTAAGGCACAAGGATGATAAAAGCACAAAATGCCAAAATATGTAAACATTCTTTTGCTATATTAGTGTGAATTTTGTGTTTTTGTGTTCTGTTCCATCTCCCACAGATTTGTAACACAAAAAACATTTGTTTATAGCATCATTACCCATCATTATGTACTACCAGTCTCAGTGTCACTTGGGTAGTTAATAACAGCACCTTATCGTAGTATAGGTACATGTTGTAAAACGTCCGTCCATTCACCTACCACTTTCAATACTTCTGTGGTCCCATAAGCTTAGAATAAAGTTTATTAATGATGGAGTGAACAAAACCAGTTGTATTTCATGAGTGTTGTAGCCGTAGCTGTCTGCTTAAATTTCTTTCCAAAATTATATGCCATCATGCCTTATCATTGTGCACAAATGCAGAAAAGCCAGAGCTAGCAATAACAGGAGCAAGAGGAACAAAAAAGATATATCGATTGGGAAGTGAAACAGACGGTTGCACTTTACCTTTACACTTACATTACAGTATCTTACATAGCTTTGTTAAGTATATAACATGGTGTTCACACAACATCCACATGCACATACATTAAGAGACGCATACCTGTGGTCCATTAATGCCGGGGAATTTGAAATGGCAATAACAAAGTGAAAGTAAACGTCCTTTTTCTTGGTCTCAATATTTAAAAAAAATCCATTAAACGCATTTAGTTCACTCTCAGTAGCCACTGTTTTGCACAGCAGGTAGTTTCATTTCACTGATCATTTGACAGAAGGAAGCGATGTGATTGGCTTGCTGTGTAATGCAGCCACTACGTATGTGTCATGATTTGTCATGTCAAGTTCAAAGCTTCTAAAAAAAAAGGATAAGACGCAGTTTTTAAACTGAACATTTTATTCTAGATAACCTTGTGTCCTTGAGAAAAATAAGTCCAGAATATGAAAATGGGATTTGTCAAGTTTTGCTACAAACTGTTTGTATTTCTATCGCTGCAATGATTTTCCTCGAAAAGTTAAGAGTACGCACAGTTAAGAGTGTGTGTGTGTGTGTGTTAATCATGTCACTCTTGATTAAATCTTCTCAGAGGAATCTACATGTTCTGAGAATCAGATACATCATCATGTCGTTACATCACCATCAGCACCTATTCAGCTCTCACTGACGCACTTAAACACATCCGTCACACACTCCTGACATTTCCAGCTTTCCACTGAAGTACCTTAAGGGTGAGGATAGACTCTCGCTCTCTCTCTCTCTTTCCCTCTCTTACTTTAAAAAGCACCACATCAGGATGCAGGATGAGATATGAGCATCATCTCATGAGGCATTATCGTCAGGAGAGTGTGAATCGGTGCAGCCTGGAGGGACATGTTCTCCATCTGCGTACATCTGTAATCTGCACTGAACACCACAGTGAGGGTCAAAGAGCAAATATGCTGAGATCACTAACACTCAAAAGGTCAGACAAGCGCTCTAGGTCTTGGGTTTACGTAATCTAAGACAGACGCTAAGATTGGAATGGAGCGGAGGTGAATCATGTGTTTTTTACGTAGATGTAAGCATATGGACTGAGCCAAAGCACAGCGCGGTAGCAATGCAGAAATAACGTTCCTAAGAGTTAGACGAGTCTCATGAGAAAGTAAATACATGATGCAGTACAAAATATTCTGTATTAATTATTTCATAATGTACAGTATGTAACATCCTAATTATGGCTATTATTATAATTATCGAATCAAGTTGTACTGTATGATTGATTGTTCACCTTTTATCCATTGATGAATTTCTGACAAGTAAATGGAAGATAATTTTTCTCTACACCAACATTAACCGTTCTTGTTTTTCCGCTTTTGGAGAGACTGTGAAAGCTTTCAGGCTTAGAGGCCATTTTCCGCACCAATTTCTGATAGTTCTATCAACATTGTTACAGATAAGATTATATATGATGAGTTTCACTAGAAAAAGACGAATAATTGTAGTAGTTTTTGCAAAAGAAGCAGGAATTATTGCAAACTGATTATTTTGTTCATGAATACTTTGAGTCAAAAAGCTTTTTACCCTTTAATTCTCTGCTCAACTTTTTGGTATACTTCAAATGATTATATCTTATTGACAAATGTATCAATTGGTTGAGGTATGCTATATCCACTAGATATTGCTGTGTCTTTAAATACTATAGGCAGTTGTGCCATTGTGACACTTTACTTTATTCTGATTTTTATTTATTTATTGTATATGTTCAAACCTTGACACTTCGAGAGTTTTGAATAAATCATGTGCACAAAAATGAATCCTGTGTTTAAAAAAGCAACATAATTTTTTTTTTTTTTCTGGTAAAGAAATTTATAATCTTTATCTTTAAATAAATCACATGTTTAAAAAAACTTACATAAAATTTTATTTGTAGAAAAATTAGCATGAATTATCTGTAAAAGTCAAAAATAAATGATTCATGTGTTTTTATTAAAATCTCACAAATAGAAATTGTGATAAATCACCTGAAAATTAATCATATCATATAAAAAAAAAAAAAAACGTGCAATTGTCCGACGTGAATCGTGTGACTGTACCGCTATATTTTAGTCAACATGGACACTAACCAAAACAAATAACATGCAATAAACTCAGATTTGTTACATATATACATTAAGATCTGTTCTTGATCCTATTGTAGAGATTGGAGAATACAGTAATAAAGTGAGTGTCTGGAAATACTCGCGTGAATAAATAAAACACCGTGTTCCTCTAAACCAGGAGTGAAGACTACACAATTCTCGTCAGGGTCTCGACTACTGGAAATGCCGTGTTTTAAAGCGTTTATCATGAAACACCCTGTTTCAATGTCTAGACCTATTTCTCCATCCCAGTTCAACATAACTATAAAATACCTTTTAGACATAACCTCATGATTCTAAATATGATCAATAAAAATTACTTTGACATTGAAAAAATCTCATGCAATGTCGTTTTACAGAGTTGTTTAAGTTTCAAGTTATGAAAATTTTAGTTAATTCCCTCAACCATGAAATATCTGGATCAATTTGAAAATAAATAAAATAACAAATTAACAGGCAGTTGTATCATGTAAATTTCCTGAACATTTTAAGAAGAACAAAATTACTTTTTTCACTTATTTTATTCCTTTTTTTATTTTTCCAATGAAGTTGTGATTCTACTTTGAAAGTAAAACCAGTATACTCAAATTTAGAAATGTACTAAACGCTAATACAAAAAGCTAGCTAGCTAATGCAAAGCTTTCAGTGTCACATGCTGGTTAGCAACATATACATAGCTACTGTATAATTATATAAAATTTCTCATATAAAACATCTAGATAGCTAATACAAACAGCTATCTAGCTGAAACAAAACTTTAAATAACAAAGCCAGTTAGTAACACGAAAAAAAAGCTGTAAATTAAATAAGAAACAGCTAGCAAGAAAGTACCAAGGTATCTAGCTAATAGCTAATAAAAACAATGCTTCAATTATCATACACTAGTGAGCAACATTTACATTGCTATGATTTAAATTAACTTACGCGTAAAAACAGCTAGCTAGCTAGTACATGCATTTAGCTAGCAAAATCAAAGCTTTAAAAAACACAAGCTAGTTAGTAACATGCAAATAATTGTAATTTACATTCAATTGCTCATTAAAAAACAGCTAGCTACCAAATACAAAGTTAGCTACTACAAAGTTTGATAACATATATCTTTAAATACTGTAAGCTAGTTAGCAACATTTATATAGTTATAATTTGAATTAAATTACTGTTGTTAGTGCATGCTAACCACCCTTTGTTGTATTTTTTGGTGTAAAAAAAAGTGTTTTTGTTTTTTTTAGGAGCAGAATGCAGCTTTGTAAAAAATGAGATAATTGTCTGAGATGGGTTAGCACATTTTAATTTTAGTGAATAAATACAATAGATAGTTAGATAGTTAGTTTTTGTTAATTTATGTTGTAATTTATGTTAGGTCAGTCTGTCTTGTCTCTGCTAGCC
>JAQQZT010000036.1:31942742-31963171 GCA_030068275.1 Clarias platycephalus | reverse complement strand
TGGAGGAACGTTGTTTCGTTTCACTGTGTACTAACTGTATATGGTTGAAGTGACAATAAAGCCAACTTGAACTTGAACTTGAACAATAAATAGAGTTATAAGAGCAAAATGACACTGTGGTTGTGGAATCACCCACACCGTGTGTATATTAATGTTCCTGGACGCTCACGCTGTCTAGCCAACTGGTTTAGACTTTGGTGATGTTTTAATGCGAAACGCTGTCCTGATCATTCCTGATAACTAACTGAGGCGTTAACTGTTTATTTTTAATCCCCGAAGCCAGCTGCCCTGTGAATTGATTAGTTAATTATGAACCGAGCCCATGATCACGGCTTTCAAATAATAAATAACTGCTGTAATTACAACCGCAATTAGTCATCTTTTATTGCAGCAGTCAGTACAAATAGTTTTTCTCACCCTCACATCATCATAGATCATAGATGGACAAATCCTGATGCGATGATGAGGTCTGGCCTGAAGCGCTGGATCAGTGTCAGATCGGATTCGCCATCGTTTCTAATCTGATGTGTTTTTATGTGCTGGGAATGCGTAGGACTATGCAGAAGAACCTGGGACATAATTTACCTTCTTATGTGGAGCAGAACTTAAAGTCTGAACTAATACTGAAGCACATATTCTTCAGAGAAAACTAAATTCTAAGCAACTAGTGACAAAGAGCTCAGAACCTAAATAAGATAACTGATTAGCAAACTAAAGCACATGAAGAATTTAGCTGCAGAAATATAACAAGGAACCAAGGAACATCGCAGAACTGAGGCTAAGGTCTAAGCGATATTATTTAATCTCTTAAATTCTAACTATTCTCATAATAACAAGCGGAATTCCAATAGCTACTGTACATATGATAGGGTTTCTTTTTGTGTTTGCATTATAGTAATATTTATTAATTTAGTTTGTTAGTTACTTTGTGGAAATTAGCACCACCAAATATTGTAATAAAAACACATAATAAAATTTTTGAAAAAAAAATTTTTTTTTGAAACACAAAAATTTGAATTTGATTTAATATATAAAGTGGCGATGAAGCTGCTGTCATTTTAGAGCAGATTGTAGATTCACGCAGTATGATTATGAAGGACCTCAGCCACCCCAACAATGGACTGTTCTCTCTGTTGCGGTCAGGAAAGCGCTTCCTGAAGGCCAACACAGAGAGACTGAGGAGAAGCTTTTTTTGTGCAGCCTCTCAATCACAACACCACACGGGACTAAACACCCTGCTCTTACTCAGACACCACGCAGCACATTGTACATTACTGAACATTTGCATATGGTCTACATGTTGCACACGTGGAACTTTGCACACAGTTCTGCTCATAACTGGACAATGCTTTTCCATTTCAATATGCATAGTGTAATTTTACAGCTAAAAGTCTTTCTTTTTTTTTTATATTTGTATAATTTAATTCATATTTTATATCCTTATTTGAATATTTTCTTTTTCATACTCTTTTTCTTTTTATTATTAAATTCTTATTTTCATATTCTTTATTTGAATACTCTATTTTCTTTTTAAATATTTAAGTCATGGGCGTTTCACTGCATATCACACTATGTATGTGATAAAGAAAATTTGTATCTGATTTGACCGAGAGACCATTTAAAGGCTCAAAAACACTTTGCAAATGTTTCAGTAAATTAGCTGATTCGAATATGACACCATGAGTGCCAATATTGAACTTTTTCACAATATTTTAATTTTTTGAGATACTGAATTTTTGGGTTTTCATTGGCTATAAGCCACAATAGTCAAAATTAAAAGAAATAAACACTTGAAATATATCAGTCCCTGAGTAATGAATCTATATAATTAGTTTCACTTTTCAAATTGAATTACTGAAATAAATCAACTTTTCAGTGATATTCTAACTTATTGAGATGCACATGTACATAAGGATTTTGTTACAATTCTAAACAAACTTGCAAATACCACACAGGAAACTGTGATGCCTGGAAGTGTATGATTAGTTTATAGCACCACCTGTAGGATCATAGAGGAACTGCAACGTTTTACCACATCAAATGCAAACAAAAAAATTATTTAATGATTTTTAAAAATATATTTTGGAGAGTGTCACGTTACATGAATTGACACACAAAATAATCACAATAAATGAATGAATCGATCCCCCCCCCGCCCCCAATCTCCCCCAACCCTGAATACAGGATAAAGCGGTATAGACGATGAGTGAGTGGGTGTAAATTTATTGTTCACTGCCCTTCTATCGCTTTGTTCTTGAGAGGCTAAGACAAAATAAGAATTGTACTTTTAAATTGTTAAATTGTACCTAGGTATATATGACAATTAAATCTTGAATCTTAACACATATTATCTGATCAGAGTCAACATTACACAAAAGCACAGTTGAGAGAACTTTTTGAGAACACTGGTTTGTGTTATTTCACTGTTGTTAGGAAAAATGTAACCTGAACCTAAGGAAATAAAAAAAAAAAGAAAAAGAGAAAGACAGATGCCCAATACAACTTGAGAAGTTTACAGAAGATGATTTACTTATTTTCTGTTAATGTTTGGGATTGTTGTGTCAGGTGTTGTTTTTTTTAACCTAGTTTTATAAAGGTACATTTTTCATGTTTAATATAAATATGAGAATAAAAAGTATTAATAATAATAATAATAATAATAATAATAATAATACAATGGGTGGACAAACCTTTGCTCTAAACCGTTATTTTAATCCAGGTGATGCCTCATTGATCATGTGTCTCTACAATACATGACTCTTTATACACAAGCTTTTCTATTAAACATGGTGTTTAGTCTCAGACAGGTTACTTAGAAACATCAGAAGAGCAATTACACACTAATGAAACAGTGCAGGGTTTAATTAAGCACTTGGGAACTTGATTTGGATATTTAAATGTTTCAGCAGGACACACACACACACACACACACACACACACACACACACAGTTGATTTGTCATTATCACAGCGAGAACGACCTCATGAGGACAGAAGAAGAAGTGCATGTAGACAGACATTTAAATATTACACTCTCACAAGGCCAAAGTATTAATTGCATGAGTCTTTCCGGCCACATCATTAGGAACATTTTGCTAGTACTGGCTTAGATGCCCTTTTATCCTTCAGAACTGTGAAGAATTTTCACGAAAGAAGAACAGCGTGCAGCGATTCATGTTTTTTTTTTCATGGCCTGGCCCGAAACAACTCATGGATGAGCATAAACTCCAAATCTGCAAACATAATTTGGAGCGATACTCTAAGGAAGGTGAAGGTTTATTAAAGAGAATCATTACTGGTGATGAGACACAGATTCATCACTACAAGGCTGAGAGTAAACAGCAGAGTATAACCCAGAAACATCCTCAATCAGCAAATCGAGGAAAAGCTCAAAAGTCAACCATCAGCTGGAAAATTCATCAACGCTTACAGTTTTCTGGAATTATCAAGGGCCAGAAGTATTGGAACATCATCAGGAAAAAGGTTGAACAATGACCAGTGCTCATTAGAGTAAGATGCAAAGAATAAAGAATACATAAAATTTAAATAAATCACTGTGCAGTAATGAATATGTGACGAATAAAGCCTGGACTTAACTTTGTGAAAGTTGAATCAGAATGGGAATCGACTCAGTTAAAAAGAGTCGTTTAAAAGATTCGGTTGATTAATGATTCGACTCTTCCTTCCAGCAGCTTGAAAACAAGGAGAAGGAAACACAAGAGGACGAGAAACTTTCTCTTGGACAAAATCCTCGACTCGGAGCAACACATCAGGCCCAGAGGACATCCTGGAACGAGAAAGTACATGCATGAAATAAGAGGAATTACAATAAAAGAGAGATCAGCATGCTGAACCCTGCTGCTAACGGGGAGTCTGTGCATGTGCTGTCCAACTACGTGGATGAATATCTGGACCAGGTGGAGTCTCTGCCTCTGGATCTACAGAGATGTGTTTCTCTAATGAGGGAACTGGATGCTCAGTATCAGGGTGGGTTTATTAACTGTAGGGCTTTAATTCTAACCACGTGTTCGTGTTGTACAGTAACACCCCGAACTAAACTAACATGACATCTTAGATTATTTCCTGCATGCTGGGGGATTAATAAAGTTTTTCTATACCTGTTAATTAATTAACTTAATGTTTTTCATCATATGTAATTACGCTAAATTGCAACTAAAAATGCTGCTGCTCCTCCTCCTTGTTGTTGTTGTTGTTATCTCTAGTATTATTGTTATAATAATTAATGATCATTCTTCTTAACTATACACTAATGTTAGCAGTTGTGGCGAGTAACCTAATTTTAACATTTATTACTTGTAAGTTATTTGAATTCTGAAAAACATGACACTTTTTTTTTTTTTACACTCCGGTTGTTAGCCTGATTAGCATGCACGTATACTCACAGCTAGCATGCTAAGCGAATCGAGTTTTCATTGCTAACGTCATTTTCTTAAAGAAAATATCAAATTGAATTCGCCCTTTTATATATATATATATATATTTTTTTTTTAATAACACTTCAGTTTGTATTTTTTTTGCGCGTACATTTCAGTTTGTATTTTTTTTTTCAGTTAGCAACCTAAGCTAACATGCTAAATCTAGTTCTATATCTACAGTAGCTAGCTCGTCTGTTCGTCGCCATGGCAGCAGGAAGTTCGACTCCGGCACGCGCAGCGCTAAAATACGCCGTGTTATTAGCCATGAACTGGGTGATTAGCATGCTAACGCGTATTAGCTTTAGCATTAATGTTGGTATTAGCAAAACTTGTTAAAAATATACAGTAGCTATGTATATATAGATTAGCTAGATGTACACATTACTGTATTATTCTAGCTAGATAACTAGATGTTTATGCTGAATGTTTTTTTTTTTTACTAACTAAAAACCTAAATTGTGTTTTTATAACTATAAAAGTATATAGTTTTGCTTTATATTTGTTATATTGTGCTATTTTGATTAAATATTAATAACTTGTGTTCATTTCATATCGTTAAAGTAGTACTAATTTTACAAAACCTAGTTAGCTAAATGTTAGCATTACTGTTATAGCATTAAATGTTTGTGGAAAATTAACACTCGGTTAACAAGATGAAATTAACAAATGTTAATAAGTAATAACTAAAATTAACAAAATATAACATACAAATATAAAGCAAAAGTATATATTTTCATGTGTTTTTTTTAAAGAATAATATTAATTGTATTGTTTATTAAAACAACAGTATTTAGTACTAGTTTAATGACACGTAATTAACAAGTTATAAAGTAATTAATAGTAATAGTAAAGTAATAAATAAATATATAAAGTAGCAATTATAAAATAAAAATATAGATTTTGTATAGTTCTTTAAAAATTTATTCAAGATTTTAGTGAGTATAAGTGTGAAAGTGCATTATTATGTAAACAAGCTGTTTAAAGAAGGATTATATGAATAATTTGTTGTAGACATTATGTTTTTAAAATGTTAAATTTCTGATGAGATTTTATTCAGGAACCTAATTTGTCGCCTCGCCCGTTTTCAGAGGTCCTGAGGGAGCTGAACGACGTTTACGAGAAGCACATGCAGGAATCGGACCCCGTCCAGAGGCGGCGTCTCCTCCAGCACATCCAGCGCTCCCTGGCCCTTACCCAAGAGCTGGGAGACGAGAAGCTCCAGATTGCGGGTCAGATGGTGGAGCTGGTGGAGAATCGCACCCGTCAGTTCGAGTGGCAAGTGGAGCTTTTCCAGGCATGTCAGAGTTCTCCGGAGAGCACCGTATCTGTCGGGAGCACTGCTTCGCCTGCAGTGATGCCGGTAAATGTGACGCCGCTTCCCACGCCATTGATGTCTTTAGGGAAAGGCGGGGCAGACAGAAAGCGAGAGGAGACACCGGGGTCAGGCGATAAGGCGAGCGGGAAACGGGCACGCAGGCAAAAGAGCGGCTCGGAAAACCGGGACAACTCGAATTACGGTCTGGAGCACGACGACGAGACGGTAAGCGCCGTCGTCACGCCGAAAGAGAAGAAACCCAGGACGTCGTCAACGGCGAAAAAGAAGAAGAGGTCAAAATCGAAACAGGAGAGAGAAGCTTCCCCGACCGACCTTCCCATCGACCCGAACGAGCCCACGTACTGCCTGTGCGAGCAGGTCTCCTACGGAGAGATGATCTGTTGCGATAACGACAAGTGCACCATCGAGTGGTTCCACTTCTCCTGCGTCGACCTGCACCACAAACCCAAGGGGAAGTGGTACTGCCCCAAGTGCAGAGGGGACAACGAGAAGACTATGGACAAAACCCTCGAGCGGGCTAAAAAGGAGAGAACCTATAGTAGATAGTCTCTCTCTCTCTCTCACACACACACACACACACAGTGCCTTTAATAATGAAGACGATTCATTTTACACTCTGGAGAAGAAGACAAAAGAGCATTAAACAAAAACACCAGCTTAATTATTATTATTAATATTATTATTAATTGAATTCTGTAACTCTGTACAATACATCTGTCATGTGTTGTGTTTATTACAGACAAACGTTCCTACGTTTCCTTTCTAAGGAAAAACGAGCACCGGTTTTAATTCCAGTACGTTTGGAAACTGTCGTACAAACAGATACAAAAATAACGCTCTGATTCGCACATATTTTATTACACGTTTCCATAACTTTGATTTCTGTAAAGCTGATTTGTGACGATGGCCGCTGGTAAAAACGCTATGAAAAATAGAATCGAATGGAATTAAAATAAATAGTTGTTCCATGTTTGAGATGTTCTTGCATTTTTTTTCCCTTTTTTTTTTTTTTTAAATCTTCATGATGAAGGCGTTGGAGCGTAATAAGTTTGCGTAAAAAATATTTTGCGTTACATTTTACAGTTTTTTTTGTGTTTGTTTGTTTGTTTTTTCTACGTAGAAATTCTTGTTCCAGATAAACACACACACACAGGAGTTGTTCTTTAAGCTGCATGACTCTCAGAACTCTTAATATTCACACGATATCAAAGTTTCATATCAATATTTTTTATTGTATTTCTCTTTACGTCTTATTCAGTGCCACAGTAAAATCTGAATTATATGCATCATGTGTTGTGGATTTTATTTTATTTTTCTTTTGTCATGTAAGTACAGTTTAAGGTTTCAAAATTGTGTGTGTGTGTGTGTGTGTGTGTGTGTGTGTGTGTGTGTGTGTGTGTGTGTGTGTAAAATCACGTGCAGCCGGGGCCCAAAAGTTTTGAGAGTGACACAAATATTAACTTTCACGAAGTCTGCTGCTTCAGTGTTTTTAGATCTTTGTGTCAGATGTTACTCTGGTCTACTGAAGTATAATTACAAGCATTTTGTAAGAGTCAAAGGCTTTTATTGTCAATTACATTCAAAGTTTACGAAAAGAGTCACTATTTGCAGTTAACCATTCTTTTTTAAGACCTCTACAATTCGCCCTGGCGTGCTGTCAATCAACTTCTGGCCACACCCTGACTGATGGTGCAGCCCATTCTTACATAATCAATACTTGTCACATTTTGTGTTTTTTGTTTGTCCTCCCGCCTCTTGAAGATCGACCACAAGTTCTCGATGTGATTCCGGTCTGAGGAGTTTCCTGGCCATCGACCCAAAATTTCCATGTTTTGTTCCCCAAGACACTTAGTTATCACTTGTGTCTTTCCACTTGGGTGGTGTCATGATGCGTCACTGTGGGTAAAATCACAGGAGTGTCACCCGGCGCAGTCGTCTGCACCTGCACATCTGCGTACATCCCACTGTGGGGCGAATAAAGGGAAATAAATCGTATCTTATCTTATCGCCGTGTTTGTTCAGAGATGCTCTTCTCTTACCGCGGTTGTAACGAGCTGTTATATAACTTGCTACCGTTGACCTCTGACCTCTGTGTATCTGTACATCAGTGTCTCTTAGTGAACAGCGAGTGTGTTTCTCCCTCAGTCAGTCTCGTACCGCATGATCTGAGATGTTCGTGGTTTTATGCGGCGTGAAGAGGACAGAAAAAACTTTTCCGTTGTTCTTTAAACTGTGCTCTGAATCTCGTGTGATAGATTTTCTGAAACCACACACACACACCAAAGCAAGGCACGTCTTGGGTTCTCAGCATAACTGTTTATTTACATGTGCTGGAGAAAAATTTACAACCAGTGCAACATCTGTGCATACAGTATATAATCCATCATGTGTCATATATACACACACATTATTCATTCACAAAACAGAACCACACCAAGGAGTAGGAACATGAAAACCATAGTGTGTATATATATATATATATATATATATATATATATATATATAAATTTCTATATAATTAGACATATCTCTGAAACACCAACATGTTTATTTTCACTATATTTCACTCTTGAGCTCATGTGTTTATATTCAGGGACTCGGGTGTGTGTGTGTGTGTGTGTGTGTGTGTGTGTGTGTGTGTGTGTGTGTGTGTGTGTGTGTGTGTGATTTTCACACTGGATCGTGCAGAAGAAACACAGAACCACGATCCTGTATGTTAAGTAAAGTGCAAAAAGTTTTTTTTTTTTTTTTTTAAACCAAAAGGAGTGTGTGTGTGTGTGTGTGTGAGGTCAGCTGCCCCTCCAGCTCTGTTCGACGATGGCCGACACCCGCTTCTCATACTCGCGCTTGTTCTCCTGGTACAGCTGCGCCGCCTGGCTGTTGGCCGGACTGTTCGGGTTTGGCTCGTCCAGGAGAGACTGTGGACGAAGAGGAGCGTGACGTTTACACACACACACCGAGTGTGTCACGTACAGTATGAAGAGGTAAGTAAGCAGGTAAACACACACCTGGATGGAGGTGAGGATGGACGACACGTCATACGTCGGGCTCCAACGATTCTGAAGGATGTCCAGACAAATACTCCCGTCTGCATACACTGCTCGGGGGGGGGGCGGAGAGAAAAATATAAAAGAAAGAAAGGAAGACAGATTAAGAGAGAAGCACTATGTGTGTGTGTGTTCTCACTGAGCTGTAACTCACCGTTCGGGTGGAACATCTTGGAGACGAATCTGACGGTCGGAGGTTTGTTGGGGTATTCCTCTGTGAACTCCACCGTCAGTTTAAACGTTCCTACACACACACACACACACATTACAACAAATTCAGTTTACAAACTCTGTTCTAAATTATACACATCAGGATGTATTATACACATCACTTACCATCTTCAAACGGCGTTCCCTCAGGACTGTGGGACACACACACACACAAAACAAAAGTGACACTTTAAATTAAATACATAGAACATAAACTTGTGACTGTGTGAACATCTCGGTGTGACTGTGTGTCACTATGTAGTGTGTGTGTGTGTGTGTGTGTGTGTGTGTGATCATGTATTTCATTTATACCCGACAGAAAAACAAGCAAATACAAACACAATTTTTATTAAAAGAATGATATATGAAGGCCGTTCGAGTCAAACCGGGACTTGTAGCTTTTACACCTAAAGTCCCAGTTTGACTTGAACGGCCTTCGGCACTCCCTCTCGTACCCGAATATGACGGCGTTCCACATCATGATGTTGTTCTCTGATGGGGCTCCACTCACACCGGCTGGAGGATCCTCCTGGAGCCTAAACACACACACAGCTTTAATTGTGTAATTTAATGAGCAAAATATCAAAAACAGTCACAACAGGTGGTTTATCAAGAAGATTTTATTCAAGTCTTGTGTTTAGACCAAGTCTAATTTACACTTGTCTCAGTGTATGTATGTGTGTGTGTGTGTGTGTGTGTGTGTAAATAATTAAACATTAATGAAGTTTTAATATAGATACCATAATTCTAATAATTAAGTTTAAACTATAAAATTATATATTTAACATCAATAACACAAAATACAACATTATAATTCACTCTTCTGAATAGACGGGCTAGTTTCCTCAATCCCAACTCTATTCCGTCAATCCCCGCCTCCTGCATCACGATTGGCTGGAATTTCATATCCGAGCTTCTGATTGGCTGTGCCTGTTCGTGACTAACCAATCACCGTAGACAAGGCGGGATTTCCCCCCCGAATACAGGTATGTTTTATTAAAACCGAAACCGGCTTTTCCCCCCCTTTATAAAACACTAAAATCTCACCTCTTGAAGTCCCTCATGAGTCTGCGGCGGGCGGGGGTGGACATGACGGGGGGAGGAGGGGTGTGTGTGGATAAAATAACCAAACACTCCGAGAAGTTAAAAAGAAAAACAACTAGAGCTAAAAGCGACCGACCACACACACACACACACACACACACACCGTGATGACGAATGAGTGATAAACTCAGGAATAAACCACCTCGTTACCACAGAGGAGTGTGTGTGTGTGTGTGTAGGAGACTGTAATATATTTAAATATATTTAAGGTGTGTGTGTGTGTGTGTTCTGTTAATAAAGTGATGTGTGTAGTTGTTAGAATGATTAAATGTGTTTATTAGGAATAAATGTGTGTTAATCTCACTTTGCTGTGTGTGTGTGTGTGTAAGAATCTCCCACAATGCGCTACAGATTAGTACAGTCTGTACGGGAGCCGCAGGAGTGACGTCATCATCTATGTTTGGTAATGCGGAAGTGCTGTGGGGGAAAGGTCAATGACCTCTGGTTCTGTTCCATAGTGAGCTCTGAGAGAGAGAGAGAGAGAGAGAGAGAGAGAGAGAGAGAGACAGATCAGGAGAACACGAAAGAGCAGAGACAGAAAGAGATAAGAGAGAGAATGAGATAAGAGAGACAGAATGAGTGGAGACAGAAAGAAATAAGAGAGACAGAAAGAGTGGAGACAGAATGAGATAAGAGAGACAGAAAGAGTGGAGACAGAATGAGATAAGAGAGACAGAAAGAGTGGAGACAGAAAGAGTGGAGACAGAATGAGATGAGAGACAGAAAGAGTGGAGACAGAAAGAGATAAGAGAGACAGAAAGAGATAAGAGAGACAGAATGAGTGGAGACAGAAAGAGATAAGAGAGACAGAAAGAGTGGAGACAGAATGAGATAAGAGAGACAGAAAGAGTGGAGACAGAAAGAGATAAGAGAGACAGAAAGAGATAAGGGAGACAGAAAGAGATAAGAGAGACAGAAAGAGATAAGAGAGACAGAAAGAGTGGAGACAGAAAGAGATAGAGACAGATAGAGATAAAAGAGACAGAAAGAGGGAGACAGAAAGAGATAAAAGAGACAGAAAGAGGGAGACAGAAAGAGATAAGAGAGACAGAAAGAGGGAGACAGAAAGAGATAGAGACAGAAAGAGGGCGACAGATAGAGATAAGAGAGACAGAAAGAGTGGAGACAGAAAGAGATAAGAGAGACAGAAAGAGTGGAGACAGAAAGAGATCAGAGAGACAGAAAGAGGGAGACAGAAAGAGATAGAGACAGAAAGAGCAGAGACAGAAAGAGATAAGAGAGACAGAAAGAGCAGAGACAGAAAGAGATAAGAGAGACAGAAAGAGTGGAGACAGATAGGGGAAAACGAGAAATGGAGGCAAAAAAGACAAAGAGGGGAAGACAAAGAAAGGGAGAAATGAGGAAGACAAAATGAGGGAGGAAAAAAAGACGGAGAATAAGAAAGAAGGAGACAGGGGAAAAAAGGGGGAAATGAGGGAGAGAGAGACAGAGGGAAACTAGGACAGGATAAGACAGAGAGGGAGTCAGAGAGAGATAAGAGAGAAAGACAGAGAGGGGGACGGGGAAAGAAAGAGGGAGACAGAGGGAAGAATGAGAAAGGGACAGAAAAAATAGGGGGAGAGGAAGAGGAAAACAATGAGGGAGGAAAAGAAACAAAAGGAGAATAAAGAAAGTAACAGATGGGGAGACAAAAAAAAGAGTAAAAAGAGACAGAGAGGGAGACAAATATACAGGGACATGAAAAGACAGAAAAGGAGAGAGAGAGAAGGAGAGTGGGAGACAAAGACAGAGAGAGGAAGCGGGGGGGGGGGGGGTTCAGGGGCGGCTGATTCAGGTGTTGAAAACAGGAAGTTGAGGACGTGTGATAAACTCTGTGGTGTGTTTGTGTCATAAATCAGACGACACCCTTCATTACTGAGTAAAATAATGAGTCAGAAACCATCACACACACTCACACACACACACAAACACAAACACACACAAACACAGCACTGAGCAACTATATACTGACTTAAACTCTATCGATGTTCGAACAGAACCGTCCTGATCCTCCATCATGTTCCGTCTGTACACGTGAAATGACGACACGTGAATATAAATACAGGAGCGGTCTGATAGAGCGACAAGATCTTTATTTGGTTAAAACACACAGAGGAACACAATTCCACAGCAAAGCGACAGGACTGTAATACACACAGTGCGATATAAAGTGCATCCTCTTATGATGATGTCATTTATACTGACGTGTTGGAGAGAATCTGCATGGAAGTGTGTAGCGCTCGCCGGGACATTCTCGGGAAGAAAGATGCATCCACAGACTACCAGGTTCATCCAGAGTGTGTGTTAGTGAATGGAGATGACTTAAACTCTTGGTGAAGTCACATGGTAGAAAAAAAAAATCAACAATAAAAAATCAGAGCTACGTTTAATAGTGAAAATTAGAGCATCCATCATGCATAGTGTCCACTGTACGAGCCTCTGGAGACAGTGTTATGATCTGGGGTTGATCAGTTACTCAGGTCGAGACTCAGCAACGTTATGGGGCAATAAAATGAAGTCAGCTGACGACCTGAATGTACTGAATCACCAGGTTATCACATCTATGGAGGGTTTCTTCTTCTCCCCTGATGGAACAGGTATATTCCAGGACTCAAGAATGTGAAAGAGAAAACATTTTCACACATGGACCTGGACACCACAGAATATGTGCGGTAATCAAACATAAAGGTCTCAAGGTGAACGAATATAATCTTAAGAGTGTGCATCGTTTTATTCATGTATTTATTTATTGGGCGGGCAGCGTAATTCTCAAGCATTTCTAAAAGACATACTCTACTTGGTCAGATAAAAAAAAAGAGAAAAAAAAGAGCCGCAAGCAAACAGTAAGAACGAAGACTTTTTGATGGGAATAAAGTTGGAGGTGATTATCAGGTTTTTGATGTTCTTTGCATAATTTTCCATTTTTTTTGTTTGTGGCCTGACTTCAATCAGATCAAGTTGTAAACAGAAAACAACCGTTATGGGTCTGGATGATATTTATTTCATCGTACCGTCACAGTCCACAAAAAGCATTTGCCGTATTAATTTGTGTCTCCACAAATTTTGTATTTTTTTATACAACGTCTTAAAAACAGTGACTACACTCACTGAGCGTGATCTACTCGTTCTCAAGTCGGGCTTTTAATCATATATTAGGGGTAGCGCTCAGTGGTTAAGGTGTTGGATTACTGATCAGAAGGTCACAGGTTCAAACCTCAGCTTCAGAAAGTTGCCACTTTTAGACTCTTAACCCTCGCATGTATAGTGAGATTAAATAAAATGCAAGTCGCTCTGGATAAGGGTGTCTGCCAAATGCTGTAAATGTAATGTAAATATACACACCCCTAAAAACAGATCCATACATTTTGGAACAGAGGTAAGGTTTTGTGTCCTGAGGGATGGCATTTGGTCATGGCCATGGGTTCAGGCAGTCGTTGACTGCAAACGATCAAAGTGCACAAAGGCAAGCCTTTTGTAATTCGTTCCATTATTTATGAGCCCCACAAAATGATGGACACGTGCATGTTTATGAAAATGGCTCTAATTCCTAAATGTTTAAAGCCACAGTTTTGTTAAATGCCTTGGATTCTTGGGCCTCCGGTGTAGAGAGGCCAAACACGACGAAAAACCTGTCTTTGTTCCAAAACTTATGGACTGAACTATACAATGAGTAAGGAAGTTAACAGGTGCATCCTGACTCTTTAACTAAAAGCAGATGACATGCACTTGGTCTGTCTCTTTAGGAACCGTGAAAGAGGTGCATGGTGGAGAAGAACGTGTGGTCGTAGCGATCCACAGCACCGACCGAGGTATCGTCCTCCATGCTCTCCGTCTTGTCTCCGAATCCGCCGAGTTGTAAGGACACGTCCACATTCTCTCTCTCGCTCAAACCAGTGTTTCCTGGCGTTGGGGGGGAAAAAATATTATTTACCCTTTAAGCCTTTTATGGATGATTTTTTTTTTTGTTTTTGCACAAGAATTTCTCAATCGGCGCTCGGAGCGTTATTCGTTAGTTCAGTCAGTTCTGACGAGATATTTAGCTCAAGCATGAGAGCAGCACAAAGCCAGGTGCCTGGGTTTAAGTAAGATCGATGTTGTTTTTAAGGATTTAAGGAATCATAATCCCTCCGAGTGTCGACAGGATGTTAGTTCGCGGAATAAAAGAGGATTAATAAAGCAAATCTCTCTCACATTTCTGCGACAATTTAGTTAAACTGAAGAAACACAGACTCGGGACACACCCCACATCAGGCTGAGATGTTTAATGATAAAAACAGAGTGTATCGATATTAAACACATACATTACAGCAGAGCGCTTCCGCTTCGTCAAAACTACCAGCCATGCACTGAAGACGTGTGTATTATCTACCAGTTTTTAACTTCATGCTTAGGTCTATTATTGCAAAATGAACTTGTGTGTAACAACCCCGGTGTGTCAGTTTCATATGAATTAAATGTCCAAAGCTATAAAACCCATACATTTCCCGTGTACATACTGTATGTATAATCATATAGTCTCGCACACACACACACACATTTGTAAAAAGAAAAAACAGAGGGAAAAAAATAAAAAATACAGAACACACGATAAGTCAAGATCAAAGGATTAAACATCCTGTAAATATAAACGTGTGTATATATAAAAAACAAAAAAGAGCTGCATTTGTTGACTACTATACGTATAGACAGAATTTGAGAAAAAGATCACGTTAAAGCTAAATGAACTCCGCTGAGACTCTAGGGCGGGGCAAGGGCGGGGCAGGGCGGAGAAGCAATTAAAATTTCAGGGAAATTATTGTGCAAAAACTATATACAAAATAGAAATTGTAATCCGGTCTACGGATACCAAGTGTTAATTTTTACTCCTGAGTCTCATTTATTAATCTCTTCACACTCACGTTTTTTAATAATTTATTTATTAGAATTTTTAATGCAATTTATTTTAAGGTGCCATTACTTTTGTCCCCATCGACTCCCTAATTGTATACTGTTTCATGTTTTTTAATGCAACACTTCATCTACTGCAACAGGTGTGGGGTTTTTTGGGGGGGAGGAGGGGTGCCATTACTTTTATTCTAAGTGAACAATTAGTCTCTTTTGTGGTAACGAACAGGTGTGTTTTAGAATCACTTTCTTTTAGCTTCATTAAATCAGTGTTTGTGTGTAAGTGACAAAATGTGTACATAAAATCTCATTAAGTCGCTTCAACAGTGTGAAATCATGTGATACTGAAACGTAAATCCTGCACGAGACATGTGGGACGTGACGTTTTTTGTGTGTATTAAAATCGCGTTGCTTGGATCTACTGTGAGAAAGAAAAACAAATGAGAATCAGAAAAAAAACATTAGTCCCCCTCTCTCACACACACACACACTGAGCCCCTATGAACTCCCACTGCACGAGCACAGGTAAGGCCACTACAGGTAGGCGTAGGAGTTAGTGCAGCGGCAGGGGATCTGCATCGAAGCCACGGTGAAGATCTCCATCTCTTTAGGAGCCGGGATGGAGGAGTCCTCCATCCGCAGCCCCTCGTCTTGCTCCGCCATGCCGGTGTTAGCAAACGACCCGATTATGGATCCGTTCCCACCTGTGGTGCCGCTCAGTGCCGGTCCGAGCTCCGCCTGGGCCATGTCCATCAGGTTCTCTCCGCCAGAGCCGTTCATCAGCTTCATGTGAAGATCCAGATCTGAAGTCGAACATGGAGTAGGCACGGATAAATAACGCATAAAAAATAAATAAAATAAAAGTAATGCATATATGTGTGTGTGTGGTGGTCTGGGAAAACCTACTGTGGCAGAACCAAAACTATAAATGCATTTATTTTTTTAACGTTCTCGTGCACAGGCCTGGGGTTTAGATTCTATATGTCGATGCATTTCCTTTTGAAACATGAAGTGTTAAAAATTGGCAAAGAAGCTTGGACGGCGTCTGAGTCGGAATACTCCACCGGTCCATGAGGCGGCAGCATTCCAACATTAAGCTCCGAGTTCCACAAAACCGCAGAGTTACAGCCTCTTCCAAACAAATAAATCCCGACTTTTTATTCTCTATTGGGAAAAATAAAAGTGTGCAAGAAGACACACTTCGTTGACGAACCGGATTTACCACAAGACACGCTCCTGGTGGGGGGAGGGGGGGGGGGGTGATATACCAATCATCCACAACATGGTGTGTGAATATCGTCGATTGCCTCGTTTAGAGACGTCATAAGTCATTGAGTGGGATATATTAGGCAGCCGGTGAAGAGTGAGTAATGTGTAACATTCAAAGTTGATGTGTTAAAAGCAGGAAAAATGGGCAAGAGTAAGGATGAGTGACACTGACGACGGCCAAATGGAAATAATCTCGAAGAGCCTCCAAAACAGCTGTGGTGTTCCTGTAATTCAGTTGTTAATACAGGGAGTCTCCAACTTACGAACAAATTCCGTTCCGGGATCACGTAAGTCGTAAGTCGAATTTGTTCTCAAGTCCGACAAAGTGAGTCTTATACGCCTTTGACACAAATAGACAATGTAAAGTATACCAATCCACTTGGCTAAATCCGTCACTGCCATCATGTGGCCAAAAACCGTAACTGTGCCTAAGGAAATTAATCTCACACCTGAATTTCAACAGTGTTGTGTCGGCGCCTTTAAATCATGAGGGGAATCCCAGACGCTATTTTGTCTCAGAGCAGTTTTCCACTGTATTGGACTTTGAATTCTGTTTTGTTGAGGATTTTTCTAAATTAGGATTATTCACCATCAGGACAGCTTTAAAAGACAGACATTTTCTATCATCGCGCTCCCGGACTGATTCACTGAAACCGGCGAGGCTTCCGGTGAAACCGGGTGCTTCGCGAACGGTTTTCCCAGACCTTAATACATACAAAACAACATGACATTCCTCAGACCTACCGCTGGTTCTGGCCTTTTTAAGCTGACTCGACTCGATGCAGTCGAGCGACCGCTTTCTACTGGGAGTGCTGTTGAGGAAGCCATTAAAATGTCTGAGCTGCTGCTGATTCTGGGCGTTGGACAGCACTTGAGCGCACTCTGCGAAGCCCTGGGCGTGGGCTAGGTCAGCGCCGGTCAGTCCACTAGCATTCCTCAAGCTGCGCAATGATAAAATTTGTGTGTTAGTGCTTCTGATCTACTGTAGAGATGGCTCAATCATTCACACACTCTCACACAAATACACATAAATCCTCTCTGTCTTTCCTAACAAGCAAGTTAAAACATGTACTGACAATTTTAAACAAATAAAAGAGTTTCAACTGCAACAGAAGACCTTTAGAATCAGCCTGAAACCATGTATAAGTCAAAATCGAGGGCAGGGGCGAGGCAGAGGATCAAGTTATTAAAAAATACAGAAGAAAAAGATAAGGAGAACACACTTTGTTTCTTCTGTGCAAGTGTTGTGTGAAAGACAAATCCAGTGCAATTTTAGTCATTATCCGTCCTGAAAATTTGGACGTTTGAACGAAGAGGTGTTGGGCTACTGGATCAGAAGGTCCAAGGTTTAACCACCACCAAGTTGCCACTGCTGGGCCCTGAGCAAAGCCCTTAATCTTCAATTGTAAGAAATGATGTTAAATCAAACAGATATAAGACGTATATATCTGAATGTCCTCTAAGACGAGAAACAAAGACGGATATTGGATGAGGTTTATCCAAGGTGCTGCACATAAAGCTGAATTTCTCCTGAAGGCCTGAATGAAGTCGTCTTTGTAAACCAGCACTGATTTACTCTAGGTCTGAGTCATACCTTCTGTGTGTGTGGAGTTTGCATGGTCTCCTTGGTGGCTTTCCTCCGGTTACTCTGGTTTCCTCCAACATTAGACTAACAAGTTTGTGCGATGAGCTCCTCGTCCAGGGTGTATCCCAGATGAGGACAGAATGAGGATGACAGACTGAGGAACTAAAGTTGTGAATTCTGGAACTTAAACAGTGAAGGACCACAAGAAGGAAATGGACTGGTCCGAACTACCATATGAGACAAACGTACAGAATTTCTTCACAAGGTGGTGCCTCACTTGTATAGAATTCACTTGTGTTGCTTTATCGCTGAACTTGTGGTTGTGTGCGTGGTGCGGTGTAATTGCACATGTGTAGAAAATTAATGCCTGCTTCTAGATGGACTTTAAAGGAAATAGAAGTGAAGTGGAAAGGAACAAGAAACCGCATCTTGGATGAAGATTTCTCCTCAGAAGTGACTCAATGAATGCAGAAAAATATCCATGGATGCTTAGTATAAAGTGTTTTTTTTTTTGTTTACATTTTTGAGAATGCTGATCTTTTATTCCTCTTAAGGTAAAGGATAAGAGAGTTTCTGAAGCAAAAGGAGAAACCTTAAAAAAAAACTTCAGAAGTATAACAAGTGAAAAAAATTGAAGACAAGAACAAGTATAAAATGTTTAAGTAAAACTATTACTTATTATAGGATTTTTCTTTCCTTTAGCAACCTGGACATGGTGATAAACATGGGTCAGGCCTTTAATGTAAATAAAACTCTTATCTTCTGTTGCAGTTATGAAACAACTTAAAGAACATGGATGAACAAACTGCTCGGTTTCTGCACTTACCCCAACATTCAGTGACTCCTGGTTAGTTCACTGCTCTCCAATCCACAATGGAGCCATAAACATCACGCTTACTTGGTTACGCATCACAGACCTTTTCATTTATTAGAATTTAACTTATCCTTTTGTTTTTTTAATGTATCTGTAACAATGTTATATATAACATGTTATATTGACAGAATTCCTGTTTTTTTTTTTACCTTATCTATTTCAATTATTTATATTAAATGCATTTGAAATCATCCTCATCATATCTTTAATTTTCTATAATTTCTTCTTAAAGTACCCTAAATTATGTAGTAGACAAAACTGTGCTACATAAAAAAATCCAACAAAACAAATAAGGTGCACATAATTTAAAATCATGGATTTCTTTATTTTATTTAAAGATATATTATATAAAAAGAAATAAGTATTTTTTTTTTCCATAAAAAATAGAAACATGTCAGACTCATTATTGTTTACGTTTTACGAATATTGTTTATTTAAACAAATAACCTGAGTTCATTATTGATCAATATACAGTGCCTCCAGAATTACTGACCCGCTGGTAATTATTGTTCTTTTCACTGTAAAATAATGATAATTTTTCTTTTAATCCTTTTGAATTAGCTACAATAATTAAATCAAGTTCAAATGAATTATTTAGATGTTCACAGAATTATTAGAAAATGTAAAAATTTACAATTAGGATGGCACGTTTTAATAATTATAAGAAAAAATGCATTGTGATTACTTGGACAAATACTGCGATTGTGATTTCAGCTTCAATATCCATTAAATTTACCAATTAATATTCAAATGAATTTATTTAGGCTAACAGGAAATAATTTATTTTATTGAGAAAACATTGGCCAATATTTATCAACACATTCAGAGATGGAAGGTGAGTGCATGTACTCCATTACTGTACCCAAGTACATGTTTCACGTATCTGTATTTTACTAGAGTAGTTTTATTAGGAGGACACTAACTCCGCTTAATGTGTGATCAAATTCCTTTTTTCATTTAAATGTTTGGGAGTCCATGTTGTAGTAGTCGAATTTCCACACAAAAGAATCACGGTACATGGCCGGATTCTAGTTGTGATGTATTTTTTCTGTTTTCTGGATGCACTGTATAAAATGTACACACACTTAAGGAAAAGAAAGTTTATATAAAATATAACATTACAATATTTGTATTATTAATATAATATTAATCATATTGTAATATTATATAAATTAACAACATATTGCAATACATTTAGTATTTAAATATTTATACAAGTTTTTATTTTCCTTAAGTGTGTGTATTCTGTGCATCACTTCCTGTTCACGCGCTGCATGTTTTCATGTGAACAAAAGTTTCATTGTTCCAACACCTACATGTGAAGGCTTCAGTATTTTGGAGAAGGCAAAAATGAATGGTCTGTATACAGTGGGGCAAAAAAGAATTTAGTCAGCCACCAGTTGTGCAAGTTCTCCCACTTAAAAAGATGAGAGACTCCTGTAATTTTCATCATAGGTATACCTCAGACAAAATAAGAAGAAAAATCCAGAAAATCACGTTGTAGGATTTTTAAAGAATTTATTTGCAAATTATGGCGGGAAATAAGTATCTGTTCACCTACAAACAAGCAAGATTTCTGGCTCTCACAGACCTGTAACGTCTTTAAGGGGCTCCTCTGTCCTCCACTCGTTACCTGTATTAATGGCATCTGTTATCAGTATAAAAGACACGTGTCCACAACCTCA
>JAQQZT010000036.1:31931581-31942298 GCA_030068275.1 Clarias platycephalus | reverse complement strand
AGACCTGCACCAGGCTGGGAAGACTGAATCTGCAGTAGGTAAGCAGCTTGGTGTGAAGAAATCAACTGTGGGAGCAAATGTTAGAAAATGGAAGACATACAAGACCACTGATAATCTCCCTCGATCTGGGGCTCCACGCAAGATCTCGTACCGTGAGGTCAAAAAGATCACAAGAACTGTGAGCAAAAATATGAGAACCACACGGGGGGAACTAGTGAATGACCTGCAGAGAGCTGGGACCAAAGTAACAAAGGCTACCATCAGTAACACACTGCGCCGCTAGGGACTCGAATCCTGCAGGGCCAGACGTGTCCCCCTGCTTAAGACAGGTCCAGGCCCGTCTGAAGTTTGCTAGAGAGCATTTGGATGATCCACAAGAGGATTGGGAGAATGTCATATGGTCAGATGAAACCGAAATAGAACTTCGTGTTTGGAGGATCAAAAATGCTGAGTCGCATCCAAAGAACACCATACCAGGACTGATCGTGTAAAGGAAAGAATGAATGGGGCCATGTACCGTGAGGTTTTAAGTGAAATAAATATGTATATAAAGTAATGAAATGAAATTGTTATTGAACAAATACTTAATTTGCAAACAAATTCTTAAAAAATCCTACAATGTGATTTTCTGGATTTTTCTTCTTATTTTGTCCCTCATAGTTGAGCTATGATGAAAATTACAGGCCTCTCTCATCTTTTTAAGTGGGAGAACTTGCACAATTGGTGGCTGACTAAATACTTTTTTGCCCCACTGTATCTGAAACTAAGACAGGGCTCTTTCCTGTCTGTGAAGCGCAACCACAAAGCGCAGCAACTCGTTAACTTATGTTTTTTAATTTGATAAAAGTTTGCTCATTCATGGGTTTATCCATCCAAATACAGTTCTTTTTCATCATTCTTTAAAACATCTGACTTTCTAAAACCACAGCACACACATTCAACAGTCAAATGCATCATGAAATCAAAGATCTAACACAAACATTTTGAATAGAAATTAAAACAAACATTGTTCACTTGTTAAGACTTTCCCCGCTCGATCCCCAATACATCTGATGAGATAAAAATAACACATATATAGATATATAAAAAACGAATGCGTCCACACAGATCTACGATTAAAGAGGATCACCACATTAAAAACCACTAACTTTACTTTAAAAGATGTAGAATTTAGTAAGGTGGGTTTCATAAAAGGCAGATTTGTTGATGTAAGAAATCTGAAAAAACATGTGCATAAAAGAAAACCATAGTTAGTTTTCCTTGTTAAAAATCAACATGTGCTGTGCAAGACAGGTCCAGCTGTTACTTTTTAACTTAACATTTTAAACTGTATAATTGTGATAATTTATAAGTGTGCACAGTATAATAATTTATACTATTTAGAACTTCTGATATTTTTGTGAGTTTTCAACTTAGAAAACAATACACAAAATAGTCATTAAATACTAACTATAAGCTATATACTTTCAATTTTGGAGTCATGATAGAATAATACAAAATCACTATTGAGAACAATATATATATAATTAACCTAAATACAAATTGTTTTTAATCATAAATCTTGTTTACTAAACACTACCAAATCTACAAACATAAAATAACAAGTAGATCTTTTTATTTGTTTTCATTTTCTTTTTGTTCAATTATGTAATCAGCGGTGATAAACATACAACTTAACATGCTCGTTTTTTTAGTGAGCTATTTTGCTACAAACATTAGCAATAATAAATTGCCTTTTCCTCTTAAATAAATAAAATCTTAAATGTTCAAACAGATTTTGCTGCAGGCCATTACTCATGTGATTATACTAATCATCCATGTTAACTTTCAAAAACATTTTTTCAATAAAAAAAAACTACATAAATATAACTATACATTAATAAAGACCTCTACTTGCACATCCAAATGTTTTTTTTATTATTATTATTATTATTGCACCAAATTGTCATGCCCATCATGATCCTTTTAACTGATTAATGCAATTTGATTCTCAGATTTCTGTCATCTTCTGCTAGAAATTGTTTTGGCTTTTAGATGGACATCCCCACTCAGATTAAGTACTACATATGTACTACTGATTTCTTACATATGATTAATTGTACCTGAAATACTGAGTAAAAAGTTTGTAAAAACTTGTAAAATCGGTTCCATGTGCTTATTTTTCTATATAGTGAAATATTAACTGCAAATATTCTTTTACTTTCACATGTTTAAGTCGATTATAAAAGCAATTTCCACCGTAATCCATTTAAGTAATCAAAATGTAAAGTTAAAGGGCCTTATGTCAAGAAGCTTGTCACCGTGGGCTTTTTAGGATTCTAATTATACTACATTTACAATCTGAGGAATCTTGACATTAGTGCATTAAAACTATAAAATTCTGAACTTTGTAGGTAAGATTGAAAAAAAAAAAAAAAAAAACAATAATTTTGTACTTTCTATATTACATAAAGCTAGATAATGTACTCTATGTAATATGTATTATTGTTGTATACAACAATTTAACTTACTATTTAATAATACAAAATTTAAATTAATTGCACCAAAATCTAACAGTTCTGACGCAGGTACCTAGACTCATTATTCCACAATGCTAAAAATGTACACCTTTTAAAACCTACTATAGCAATGATTAAAGCTCAATTTGTCTGAAGTGTTACTTAAGTGAAACACACATTTTATGTAGAAGTATTTCTATAGTAGCTGCATATAAAATGTATGTATGTTAACTAATTGGTTTAGCATGTACATGAACTCAAGAAAGATCTGGTAATATGTTTATAAATTAGTTTTTAAAAAAGGCCCAGGGACAGCCATTTGTTTAAATCTATTCATATCAAACAATAATGTTGATCAAATAACTAATGTCTGTTAAATAGTTTAAGTAAAATATAAGACAGCAAATAGGTACACAAATACCTTTTAACTAAACTAACAAATAACTTTTTTCTGTCTGGATAGCTTTACATGTGAGAAAATATACATCCGAACAAATTTAAATGTATTATCTTGGACATTTCAGAACATTCAAGTCTGGTATAACATTGTAGTAATACTTATACTAATTTCTGGGGATTTCGATTTCTATTGGGAAATGTTTTCAGAAAGGCATATTGTTTTTTTTGTTATATTAATAGGATTGTTTGTTTTTACAGCAAATTAAGATTTTCATCTATACTATAAAATATACTCCAGAATTGAGACCCACCCAGCTCAGATGTTTAGAAAATTCAATTTAGTAACTACAAAAAATTATAGAACTTGAATGAAGTTGATTTATGATGGATGCATTCGTTTTTTTTCCCTTCTCTAAAATATTTCCCTTCACTATTCAGAGAAACTTCCTGCCATTATCACTTTTGCCTAACACATCTTAGACCTAGCAGCATCTCTTAAACCATGCTTTTTATTCTGGAATGTGACAAGGCGAACTGATTAGACCTGTTCTACACTTAAAAAGACCTATGGTTAGTTTACAGATAAAAAAAAACATAAAAAATTACAAATACAAAGAATAATCAGAAAAAAAATAGACACAGCTTTGGGCATAAATTTAGCAAAGCATGCAGGACTAAGAAACAATCTACATCTAAATTCAAAAAGTCTTGTTTTTTGAAACTTGTCTATGCACAAAAAACTTCCTATCAGTAAAACCAATCACCGCAAGAAATACCTCAACAGTTTGCCAGAGTGTAGATACTGAAGGGAGCGATAGTGAGAACACTCCTAATGCCACAACAGTGCAGTTTCGCTGAGGGAACTTGGAGTGAGTCAGCAGTGTCTATATGGAATGCTCTCCCCCTTTTCTAGAATTACTTGAAAAAGTCAAGTCATTTCGAATTCAGTGGCTGTAAAACATTGAGATGTGTAGATTTTCTCTAAACTTTTTTTTTTATTCTTTTTTTTTTTTTAGTTGGCAACAATTAACAATATGAAATTAGTTCAATCTGCAGGGTTTGGCTGTAACTGTCACTTTCCTAAGGATAAAAGTGACAACATTAACAAAACAACATGTTTGTAATTGTTTTTCATCATTGAATTATAAAAATAAAAAAAAACTGCAGATGACATTTTTTTTCTTTCTGAAAAAAATAAAAATAATAATAAATCTCTACGCAAAAAAAAAAAAAGGTTTCATTAAAAATAATTGTAAAAAATAATATAAAGAAGACAGGTTAAATTAGAGTTAAGGCACAGTTGTACAGTTCTGAGGTTGTTCTTTACCCCTAATACTTTCACTAAAACATTTCTCAACTTTTTACCTGGAGGATGAAGGGCTCATAGAAAGAAAACATTTCTGCATACTGTTATTTACATTTTTAAAATAATGAATTAATATTTATCCTAAATTGCATTATTTTAGGGAAGAAAATAAAAAAAAATATATATACACATATGTTCAACACATGGTGTAACTTTTAACTTTGAAAACGGCATTGAAATTACTTTTTGTGCGCTAGGATATTTTTTAAATAAATGTTTTCTAGTGTTCCCTTGCATCAGGGATAATTTTCAAGAATGTAACTATGAAGTTATTATTATCTGATGTGCAGCATTACAATTATTAAAATTTCACTTACTAGTATTACTTGTAGTTGGGATTTGTATAAAATCAGTAAATGCAACTGAACATTTGATCTGGAGCTTCAACTAACTGCAAAAGGTCTGGCAAAGTAATTTAGACAAAAAGCAGGAAGTGATTATATAAATAAATTTGCAAGACAAAACCAGTGAAAGAAGTCATCTAGCAGGATAAGATCCAAGAATCAGGGGACCCCGAAGGAGTGGAACATTGGATTGGTAAGTCAAAAACAGCTTATTTTTTATGTTGGTGTTTTTTGTTTTGTTTTTTGTCATGAAGAAGAAAGCCCTCCATTGTTCTATAACACTCAGATCAAAAATATCTGAGCCAGACAAGACAGATTTCTAACATATTTGCCATTGAGGAGTTCCTCTTCAAGGAATGTTGCAAGGAATATAAGCTGTTGTTCTGTAAAGTCCAAGACCAAGTAATAAGGAAGCCTGCGAATCAATAGATTTGTGACCGGTGGATTTTCACCACGTAAGAACATTTCTTAGAAATTAGAAAGGAACAAATCCGTTGTTTTCATTACTGTGAAATATTTATTAATTGCAAGAATTACTACTCCTTGGCTGCTTATGTACATGGACAAATCTTTCTCCAGTTAATGTGTAAATGTCAGTAAAGAACAATTAACCACAAAGTTGCTTTTTAAAAGTTAATATAATAATATAAATATAAAAGAAGTTGGATTCCTTCCACTGAGTGATTCACGTCTTCACCTCTTCAAAGGCTTCTCAACAAGCTCATTCAGAAGCGATTCAACCACAGACATGGAAGACAACTTGATGAAATGTTCTTCAAAAAAAAGTAAAAGTGTCCTAATTTCACCAAGTCTTTAGACTTCCTGGCCTTTGCAAAGATTAAATATCCAGTTGCTATGAAAACTCTCATCTTATTTCTACCTAGTACTCAATTATTCTTATTTAATATTCTTTTATATATATATATATATATATATATTCATATTTATTTATTTATTTTATTTTTTTATTTTAGATTTATGTTTTTGAAGAAAAGGAAACATTTAAAATGACGGTTAAGCAGATGACCATCTATTTTATTTGTTACTTTGATTCTTTTAAAAGGATGTGAATAGTAATGCTAAAACAGTAATTTTTAAACGTTAACATGACTCTTTAAACGATAATGGTCATCCTTAATAAATGAAACTTTAATAAATGTATAAAGACCCACACCTCAAAAAAAAAATTTATTAAAGATTTTAATGTAGACAGTTAAATCCATAAGTATCTGCACAATTTTCAAACGATTTTAATCGAAGCCATCATGATGCGAGTGTAAACTTTCAGCATTTAAAAAAAATAAAAAATAAAAAAAATAAAAAAAAACACAAACCATTTAGGAAACCTGAAACCGTTTACAAATAAAAAAAAATTGATGAGCATCTGAAAGATAAGCAGCTTTGATAGGCAGCTTCCTCATTATTTTACGACAAATGAAGATGATAAAAGTTCTGGCATTGACTCAAGTGTTGAATTCGCATGTAGTAGCTGTTCATGGGAGCTCTCCTTATGTAGTCCAAAAGTTCTTGATGCAACTGAAGGTCATCTTCATTAGGATCATCATTTTTTATTTGTATAAAATCTTTTTTAATCTGACTTATTTGTGAGAGGGACCTTTATGAGGCCAAATCAACAGCTTTCTTAAAAACAAAGAATGCACTGGTGAACCCAGCAACAACAAAAGGCCTTGAGGACCACAGAGGACAACTACACTGTGTGATTAAAGAATTCATTCCTTGGTGAAGAAAAACCCCTTCACAACATCTAGTCAGGTTAAGAACACTCTAGAGGCGGAGTCAACAGTCGAGATACATCTTCATGAGTGTAAACGCAGACTGTTTACCTCAAGACGTACACCACTGGTAGTGTTTTAAAAAATATATATAAAGTTTTTTGTTCTTAAGAATCCCCTTTAGTATGTTTATCTTCTAGAAAATGATGGTTGGAGAAGAATATATAGAAGAAAAGGTACCACAGCATCAAACATGATGGGAGCAGCGTTATGGAACGGGAATCAACCAGGAACCACCCGATACGATGTCTTCATGATATCTATTCATATTGCAATCGTGTAAGTATCATGGTTTTATAAATATTCAGATTCAATATAAAATTTTTGTTCCAGATTATGTGACAATTACCGCTGATGGGAGCGGCAGGAGGAATTCTGAAGTGTAAAGAACTCCCAGATTCAAACGCTGCAAAGTTGATAAGACAGCATGTCACGTTACAGATCGATAATGGTCTCAGACATTTCATGAAAGCAACCAAAGACAAAGTGACTGAACGTTCTTAAAGGGCCGAGTCAGTCACCTGGCCAGAACACAAAAAGGGCAGGGCAGGAAGATCCACAGAAAGACAAGCATCAACTACATCTGCTGTTAAAAAAGAAATTTAAGGAAAAAGAAGTAAAGAAGCTCAAAGGAGGAAATTCTTGCTGATGTCCACGAGGTCCAGAGTTTAGGCAGTCATTCGGAGGAAAGTATTTGCATCCAAGTTTTAAATATTATAAATACTTCATACTTATGGACTTAACTGTATAAAGCAACATTTGATTTTAGTTTTATTTAATAATTTGAAATTCATATAAAGACCAAATTATTCAATTTATAATGAAGTTAGCATTCTTACTGGTTAATAAAATAACCGATTATATTTTTTTCATATTTAACATACGGTTTCTAAAGATAAAAAAACAGCAACCTAAAATTTTATTCATAATTCAGAATATTAATATACTGCCATCAATACTTGAGAACAATTTTGATATTGAGTTTAAGTACAGAAATTTAATGTCTTGTCTATTTTTGTTTTGTGTCCATTTTCTATTTTGTCACAAGGTGTGTGGCACAAATTTGTTGTTAAAATTTACGCTTGCCTCTTCTTTATATTGTACTATATCATGCTAAAAATGGATTTAAAATTTTTATTATTATAATGTTATAAGGAATTAAACAAAAAGGAGCCCCTTTTCCTCCAGTTCCTACCTGGTGCTGTACACATTTACTCTAATACCTGAGGTACTCCCTGACTTGGGTGCTTATCAAGTTCTAAACCTGTCACAGGAAAACATACTTACAACAATCTTCAGTTCTGCCTTAACCTGCAGCAACCCTACTAGTACTACTAAAATATACAGTCATACAGCAATTACAAACACAACTCTTAACAAATCCTGTCAAGCTGCTACGGAGAGAGCGAGCACATTTCAGCATGGCTTCAACAACAGAAGTAGCATTTTATAAGATACAGACTTAAAAGTAGAAATTGTGAATAAACAATGAGTCTGAATGCCATGCTGTTTGATATGGAGAAAAATAAAAGCTCCTTAACAAAACGTCCTTGACTTTTGTTAATCATGCTGAAATTATAATCATATTATAATCAAGTTTCGGGTGATGTATGATTTTAAATTTTAAAAGCAGAAAAATTGGTAATGTACAGGCAGGTCAATCCAATATCAAGCTGTATACTGTGCCACAATTCTCCACAAATCCAGTGTACTGTGAAGTAGAAATAAAAATAGTTCTTGAGCTTAGAGATATATTTAGCAGTAACCAAAAAGCAATCCATAAAATCATTAGATCGGAATTGTCCTTACCAGACAAAACTTTAACTTCAACTTATACCCAATCCCTAATTTAATACAAAAGTACTCAAGGAATTTCATTTTAAATGAACGTAAATTACAACCTTTTGGCATTCGGAGTCAAAGTCAGAAAACAATCTCATGTTCTTAGTTTACTGAGCAGTTAATATTTTGAAGATGTAATACGTAGGGCCAAGAAAGATTAGCATATACCTGCTGTTTCACAGAATACTCATAGAAAAAAAGAACAATGTACACCCTGAACAAAGTGCTTTCTTTTCTGTATCATAATAAATATTTATTATTTTTGTTGTGATATATCTGATTTATTATATTGTAGGTAAAGGAAAAACAAATAAGATACTTCTTTAACCAGTAATTTGATTTAACTAAAGTATCTATTACTCATAAAACATTTTTTGTTGATGTTGATAGTTCCCTTTAAAAACTAAATTAAATAATAAAAACAGTTTACTGTACATATTATGAGTTGTGTAAGTATAGTTTTTGTGTATAGTTTTCTTAAACTTTAATGTTGGAAATGGGGATTAGCAGCTAGGTTTCTGTTTTAAACTTAAGAAATGCATATTAAAAAATTTTTTCTTCTATAACATTATTTTTTTTTCTCTTGTAAATGTAACAGCCATTTTCCTACGACCAAATAAACAAATTTTAATACCTTACACAAGAAAGTAATATCATAATAAAATTACAAGAATAAACACACTAATTTTACGTAGTTTGCACACAACATAGTTTAAAATTATAGTTTTAGTATCCTTCTGCATTTTTAGATTGAAATTTGGGTTTAGCAAGTTTATGTATTAATTTATTTAAAATTACATTTTAGGTCAAATATGCTATTTTTCTCTGTTACAATAAAAAAATATATATATTTTTTACTTGGTAAATGTAATTACCTGTATTTCAGTTTGGACCCTAAACACACGTTTATTCGGCTGTACCGTCTTTTATAATTAATTAACTGGTAAACTGTAAAATTTTAAAGTATATATTTTTGTGTATTTTATTTACAATCAATTTTTTTTCTGTAATAGATTTAGCAGTTAGGTTTTACGTTTTGATCTTTGAAGAAACTGTCTAATTAAACATGTTACATCAGTTAGGGTAGATATATTTCATACAGGTATAACATGTTCATAGAGATTTAATTTAACATTAACATTTAAATTGAGATGAACCGTTTTAACATGCATATTCCTGAAAAGTTACAGCTTAAAACAAAAGAAGTTCACAAGCTGAAACTTTTTCCTCCAGTCAATATATACGTTTCTGTGAAGCAGCAGATCCAGGAAAATCCAACAGTAGTTCAGGAGTGTTTAAACAGACTGGTCATTTCTCATTGTGAAGAGAGACAAAACAGGCAGAAACCTGTATACAGTGATCCCAAAGTTGTGTACAAGGCATAAAAAATATCTACAGTAAACAGGCGCGTGTCTGTAATGTTTCAGTGTCAGGTAATGGATGCCTTGTGGAAATACACTGAAGTATCGTAATGATAAATCAGGTTCTGCAAGAAGATATCACTCTTATGCAATTCATTTTATATATAGTCAGCATGCCTTCCTAAACCCTATTACTTCTTGATCCAGAGCTCATGCCCAGGTACAAATACAACATGTTTCAAGAAGCTTACATTTGCCTAAATACTACTACAGTAGTCATAATTGAATTGTCCTATTTAACTTAAACTTGTAATTAATTTCCCTTCGACCTCATATTCTCTATATATTACTTTAGAACATTGGAATTCTTATGGAACTCTTGGAATATTATCACTGTTGTCCATTTTTTTAGGAATTTGAAAATTTTCTACCACATGACCTTTAAAACAATTAATTTATAACCTATAACCTATTTTGTATCTCTCAACAATGTAAAGGACTCTCTGGCACCCTAGAAAAGCATCTGTACTTTGAAACCATGAGGAAATGTGCATTTCTCTCTGCAGCTTCATCATGAAATCATACTTACCAACATTAAAATAAACAAAAAACAAAAAAAAATATATTCAAAAACAAAAAGAAAACTAGAGTAGCATTTCCTCAGCACATGATGACATCAGAACAAACAAGATTAAAGCAATCACACTTTCCAATTTAGATAAACATTTGACCATCACAGAGATTTTTCTTTTTAAAAACAAAACTCCTCCATCTGGACAAATATTCAAAAAGGACTCTCGTCAAAAATACATTTACTGTAAGAAAATGTTTAAACATATTTAAACCTACAGTTAAATACACAAACAGTCATACGCTGCAGAACGGCAAAACTTAGCATTTATACACAAACCTGAATCGGCTGCCAAGACTAGATAAAGTTTACTGTCGTCTACTATCGCTGATATATACAGAGTCAGTCAAAAACAATGTACACACACTTCAGGAAAAGAAAACCAGCATGACGTATATTCTAATAATATAACATTATCACACACACATATACATACATATATATATATATATATATATATATATATATATATCTATATATACA
>JAQQZT010000036.1:31811378-31826034 GCA_030068275.1 Clarias platycephalus | reverse complement strand
CCTTTGTGTGTGAGTGTGTGTGTGTGTGTGTGTGTGTGTGTGTGTGTGTGTGTGTGTGTGTGTGTGTGTGTGTGTGATTATCATGGTGAAGAATGAGGCAGGAAACGTTTATACACGACTGTATCTCCTTCTGAAAATACTGAGATCTGGTATTTATTAATCGAATCACAGGTCAAGAAAAAGTTTTAACGTTCTTGGGGTGTTCGAGTCAAACAGGGACTTTTGATTGTGCAGAATATCAGAACACCTGAGAGTTAAAAACTCGCTTTATGTCCCTTTATATAATCCCCTGCTACACTAATGCACTCATCCCAGTGTTTCACTAGCGCTTGGACACCATCAAGGTAGAACGTTTTCAGAAACCCCGGCCTCCCAGGAACTCCTTTTAAACATGTAGAAATGGCTTGGATGGGGCAATAACTCCCAGCCGAGTTCCTGAAATGTAAATGTAAAGTGTTGTGGGTGAATGATTGTGTGTACAGTTCACACAGACACATGCCTCACACAGAAAAGCGCTATCCGCCCTCTTCCACATACTGTACATGTGCTCACACACGCCGGTGATTAATAACTAGCGCGACTACGTATATAAAAAGATTTCTGCACAACAGTGTGAACGCTTCTCTCTCACGCCACGCAGGAACCATGTCATCATACTTGGTTTAGCCCGATAGTTAGCGCTGTACAGCTTTGCTAACAGTAGACCTTTTTAACTAAAGTTGCCCCACACACACACACACACACAGATCAGAGGACACAGGACTAGAGTGTGTCTAAAGCTGTGTACACGACCACAGCCGCTTCCTCTTGCGGTGTCTTTTGTTGCAAACTCTCGAGTATCAATCACACGTTCTTACATCACATCACCTTTACAGAGTGAGACGAGCACATGAGGTTTCGTTCTCTCGTTTTTATTTACTTTTAACCTGGTAGAATTTGTCAATGCCGTGTCTCATCATTTAAAGATTTCTTTTGTTTGTTTGTTTTTTTAGATGAAATGTTTTTTATAAGACATTATTATTGCCTTTTGTTTATTTTGACTTCATGGTGACACTTCTCTCTCTCTCTCTCTCTGTGTGTTCCGACAGAGTGCTGTATATCGGGTTGGCCTGTAACACCGCGCGCTACCTCTACATCTCCTACCTGGAGAACGCCTGGGTGGTTCTGCCCATGGAGGTCCTTCAAGGTGAGAAACATCAGCGCTGCCAATCTGCCGCACTCAGGCATCCGGTTACTTTATCTGCCAGGAAGTGTTTGGCCTGGAGGCCGGTCTGTCCGGGTGCGAGTTTAGCTCAGGCCATGAATCAGCTGTTTCCTGCAGCACGCCCTCCTCACTGCAGCTCGATGGGTGTAGTTAGAAAACTCTGTGTCGTGTGTACAGAAGGATTTATCGCCCCGTGTTTGTGAACTTGCCCTACTGCAAACTGCACCACGGTTATGATCAGTGCTCTGACTCGTTATCGTTCTCCAGCTATAACAAGACGCAGTTTTATTTTTACCAGACTCTCGCGGTATCAGCTTCTCCACATCAGGGTTCAGCGCCGGGCCGGTTCGGCGGCTTTTCCCGCTCCAGGGTTGCCCTGACGGTAAACAGACTGGTTTGTCTGGCTCTGACATCACAGACTCAGCAGTCAGGTCAAGTGTATTGTCCTACTGGGGCACGGCAACAATAGCTTCATTTCAGTAATAACTGATGCGCTCCGAAGCCGAAGCCACACCCCGTCACGCCATTTCAACGTAGAATGCATGGTATTGTTTATTATGCATGGATGCATGGACTGGTTCCAGTTACACACCAGTACAACCCAGTGTGTTTGTTTATCGTCTCAGTAACACTCCATTACATTATTAAAAAAAAAAAAGAACACATTTATTCACTAATGGTCCATAAGTATTTGGACAAGTGATGAAACTTTTCAGATTGTAGCCATCGAGCAGATGATTAAAGTCTACTTTTACAGGTAACGGGATGCGAACCTGTGACCTTCTGATCAGTAGCCCAACATCTTACCTACCGAGCCGCCCCACCCCTGTGTCCCTCAGCTTCACTTCAAGGGGCTTCACAAAAACTACTGTACAACATTATCTGTTTAGGAATTACAGCCTTTTTTTTTTTAAGCATTAGCCCAGCCGTGACACGTTTCTTAGTTATTTCATGCCAAATAAAGGAGATAAAAGTGTTGAATTTGTCCTAACCCTTGTCCAAGTGAAGGAGCAGAACAATCGGCCAAATCAAAAGCTTTGCGAATTTGTTACATTCATGAACAGCTCGAGCGCCATCGTGAGCTCAGCACCACCAAGACGCCTGGAACACAACTTAACGTGGGTGAATCTTCTTCCCTTGCTGAAGAATAACCCCCTTCACAACATCTATCCGAGTCCAGAACACTCTGGTGTATCCTCGTCACGTTCCTCATTTTAGGAGACGCCTTGGTGAATGTAAATACTCAGGATGCAAACCACCAGGAACGCTGAAGAACGGCAAGGTCAGAGCAAGTCTAAGCAACCCTGCCCACTCCTGATACCATGAAGACGCTTTGAGGACGAGTGACGGCAGTCGAGTGAGGTAGTTCAGGACTGGAGTTCCCTACAGCGTCCAATAACGAACTGGACTCCATATGAACTTAAACACTCCTGTGTCTCCTGTTATTCTGAACGTCCAGCCTCCTAACACACAGTATGAGTGCGGATCAATCCCTGCCATGCGTTATCACCCAGATGAAGATGGGTTCCCTGTTGAGTCTGGTTCCTCTCCAGGTTTCTTCAGATTGCCGTCTCTCACATTTTATACACGTTTCTATCATTTTCCTTGGATTGTGTGAAGCTGCTTTGCGACCGTCGTTAAAAGCAAATAAAACTGAATCAATACAAGATTGTGTTTGGAAGAGAAGAATATGGAGGAGGAGTGGAAGGGCTCGCGTTCCAAAGCTCATGGGTGTGTTCAGTACGGCGATGCAGATGTGTACAGACGGATGATCCGCTTCAGCGTATCCTGAAAGGCAAATAAATGGAAAACCCTCAAAGGGCCGAGTCGGTCACCTGAGCTCCGCCCAGCCGAGCCGCGTTTCACTAACTGAAGACAAAAAGATAGAAATATCGTCACCCTTTACAGCATCCGGTATATTCCCCCCCGCCCCCCCCGATCCAGATCTCTCTGTTTAATTACATCACTCGTCTTCACTTGCTCTGACTGTAACGTGATCCTTCTGTCCCGTGTTGTTTATCTTAACCATGTTCTCGTCCTGTAGGTCTGACCCACGCGTCGGTGTGGGCCGCGTGTATCTCGTACCTGAGCGCCGCGGTGGCTCCGGCTCTCAGGACGTCTGCTCAGGGGATCCTTCAGGGCCTGCACCTGGGGCTGGGGCGTGGCTGCGGCGCCATGATCGGAGGAGTGTTCGTCAATTTCTTTGGTATGACGAGAAGAAATGCAGGCAGAAAAACCACACCCAGAACAAAACACGTTCTCATGAGATCAGGTTTCATGTAGCTAACATCATAGTGTGTGAGGGGGGGGGGGGGTGTCCTCATGTTAAAGGAGAGGGTTGTATTGTACACAGCCCCACCTGCTGTCTGTAAGGAGAACTACAAGTTTAAAAAAAATAAAAATAAAAACACATCCACAGTGTTCGGTCACAGGGCGGGGAATGTAGAACAACACCAGAATGAAGAATACAACATCACTAGGAAACACTTATTGCACCTTTAATGCTACTGGAATGCATAATAATAATAACTATTAGTAGTAGTATTAACAAGTGTTATATTATTATTAAATAAATATATTATACTTATTTTAATATGGAATAAAGGACGTATGGAAAAAGTTTGGTTTTTCAAAAAAATACTTAAAAAAATACTTCTTTTTAAATAGTGAAATTTATACATATATAATAAATAGTTAGTGTGTGAGAGTGTGTGTGTGTGTGAGAGTGTGTGTGTGAGTGTGTGAGAGAAAGCTGGTTGTGAAAGTCTACAGTGCAGCCAATAGAAATAAAATACAGTTTTATATGTAGTTATACATTAAAGAATAAAACAATATTAAAACAACATTGATAATGTCAAAAATAAATAATATGAAAAAATACTAATAAACTTGATCATTTCTGTTTTGTGTGTGTGTGTGTGTGTGTGTGTGTAGGTGCGGCTGAAACGTTCAGAGGTTTAGGAATGGCGTCTCTCATCATCCTGCTCCTCTTCGCCCTCATCCAGAGCCTCATCGGCCCGAGAGACAACAGACGTAATGACGCCTTCATTCTCAAACACGTCCAGCCTTTAATAAATGATTAATTATTAACCTCCCGCCCCATGTTTCTCACACAGGAGACATGATGATGGCTGAGAACTTTCCGGTACCTTCCAGTCCCGTTTCCATCGCCACCATTGATTTGGTGCAGAACCAGAGACGGACGCAGACGAACGGAAACGCGAACACGGCTGCAGCTGCCAAGAAGACCAAGTTCCAGGAGGAGCAGGAGGATGTGAACAAGCCGGCGTGGGTGGTGTCCACTTCCCCCTGGGTCACCATGTCCTACGCCCTTTACCATGTCAAAGACATGGTGTCCAGCTTGAGGAGCAACCGTCTGGCGAGGGAGCTCCACCCACAGGGGGTGTGTCCTATAGGCCACATATCAATAATAACAATAATAATAATAATAATAAAAACACGTCGTGTAAATAGAAGAAAAAGCCTTTCTTTAATCTGAAATTCTGTTTGTCTGTTTTACTAATTCATTCTGACTAACACTCTGTACCTGTCACTTATCTCTTTTTATGTTTAACCAGTTTCAAGAATTGCAAGAGTGACCTTTGAACTCTTTCCTTTTTCACATTCATGCTTTCTCTGTGCTCAGATAAAAGGTGAGATCGTGTTTCTTTTCCTCCCAGGCCTTCTGGTTTTCATTTCACGTTTTCTCTACGACTAAAACACACTGTGTCGCGGGTTTAAAGGAAAATAATCAACCACTGGGTGGCGTGATTAAGCCGAGTCACAATAATCGACTGATTATTTTCCTGTAACAGCATGTCCCGTCCTGTGTTACACCACAGCATCAATGATCACAATTTAACTCCTAAAGACACACACCTAAAGAAAATTTGATCAAATCAGTTATTCCTATAATGTGACGCTGTTGCTATAGAAACTATAACGCATTCGAACGAGCACATTATCATAAACCTGCGCTGCTATAAACCAGGCAATTAATCAAAACCTTCTGACCAATCAGAACTCAGGATTCAGCGACGCTGTGGTGTAAATCACTGCACGTACTCACTGTAATATCTGATGCTCTACAGTGCTTCAGTAAATCATCTCGTTGTGTACATCAACTCCAGTCAAGTGCAAAACTTTATACCCCTAGTAGATTTAGTACGATTTAGCCGCAGACTCTTTCTACACCACCAAGCGATTACTACTGCTCCGTAGAAGTAAACACTGGGATAAGTGCATTAGTGTATCAGGGGATTATATAGAGAAATAAATAAATAGAGTTTTTACTCTCATAACTGCGTTCTGTAAACAAAAAGTCCCGGTTTGACTCGAACGGCTCTTTTTTTCCTAGGAGAAAATTAAAAATGCAAATATTAGTTACTTGAGCCATTTTAAATAAAAAATATATATATCTTCTCTATAGCATCAAACTACTGCACACATGGTGACATAAACACATTACAGTACATGAAATCCTCAACAGACGACACAACCACTGAGCCGGTGTCAGATATGGATGAATTTTATTTATTTATTTTTTATTGTTTTGGTTTGTTAAAGATTGTAAAATAAAACCATGCTATCGTTTCTTCCATTTAAAAAAAAAAACACGAGGGAGTGAAAACTTTTGCACTTGACTCCATTTTGGTTTCACTTGCTCTTTGTTCGACTTACAAGCCTTAAATCTCACTGATTAAATTAGCGGAGAAAATGTTCATCCCAGACGGGATCTGAGCCGTGTGAAAATTCAACAGAACAGAAAATTCAACAACCCTGAAACTACAAAAAATCCACTATGACACCACACACACACACACACACACACACACACACCAATTATTATCACTGTTTCACTGGCATGTGACACTGATTATGTTATGTATACTAGTCCAGGCCGTGTCCTTGTTTGACTCCTTCCTGTCTGTGTGTGTAGGAGAGTGGTGAGCCGGTGTCTGCAGCGCCATCTCCTGGAGAACATCCTCCAGGTCCTTTCAGCAGTGCTCCAGAGCAGATCTCTTCTCCTGATCGTCCCGTCTCCGACCGTCCCGTCTCCGATCGTCCCGTCTCCGATCATCCCGTCTCCGATCGTCCCGTCTCCCATCACACAGACTCTGGAGAACCATCAGAAGATCAGCAGAAGATTTCCACCAAAGAGCCAGAGCCTGTCTCGCCTCAAAATCCACCTGATCCATGACCTCCTGTTTATGAACGTGCTGTTATATAAAATGACTTTATAATGTAAATAATGAGTACTGTACAAATGTCTGATGGTTGTCGATGCAGTAACTGCGATTTGCACTGCCAGGCCAGGGTTTAGGCTTTACGCTGAACAGGAAACCCAGGTAAACCCTGCTGTATTTATCGTCTCACGGCACAGAACAAGGATACGACGTTCTCCTCACGAGGCTGCTTTCACACTCGATGTCGACTATCGGAACCTGTTTTACACACGCCGACATTCGCAGTGACACAGGCGAGCTTTTATTTTGTATATAAATCCGCAACAGTTAGCACTGAACCTCTGAGCGTGGGAGAAATGACAAATCATGTGGTGCGTTTTTTTTTGGTGGACTTCCGTTCGCCGCTTTCATTATTTACTGTTTGACGCACAAAAAAAACAGTAGATTAACTTAACAGGGGTTTATTCTTATGTTCTCAAGTACGACCTCTTCATTAAACATGTATAGAGAGATTACAAAAAAAAAATCCGAAAGGAAGGTTTTATTATTATTATTATTATTATTGGTGTGTCTGGTGAGCGTACGTAGTTAAATTAATTAGCTCGCTTTGCTAATCTAATCTGAGAATGAAGCTGTTACGAGGGTCTGGTGCGTAACAACTGATTTGAATTTAACTAGGTAGAATTACAAGGATCTATAGCAGTTAGTATTTCTTATTGTCATAAGTAAACCCACCCCCCCCCCAAAAAAAAGCCCTGGAGACACACAAAACACAAAGTGACGGTTTCTAGTTGGGTTGGACAAACATGGAGGACAAAGTGCTGGGTAAAACAAACGAGTCGTCATATTGGTGAATGGAAATTGTGTAATCATCAGTGTTCCAACAATAATAACAATAAAGAGATCAAATTGACTTGATTTTCTGTCTCTGAATCGTAGACTGTATTAACGAAACTGGACAAACACTGTGACGCCACCTGTAGGTTTTTCCAAAGTGCGGATTTAAAGCTCAGATGTGTAGGAGCTCTGGTTATTGTCATCATCTTGGCAGGAGCTGACTCCAACTAAACCCTGGTTAATCAATATATTGGCAAAACAAGTAAACAAAACTGGCTGTTGGTTGGAACACACCCACTTACCTCAGTTTAGCTTGAACTTAGCTAAAATGCTAAGTTGGCAAATCTTAATTTATATGCTTACATTGCTTTGTATTTGACTGACCTCATAACCCACATGTCATCCTGTGTCAACTCCTACATTTCTTGTGGTAACTACAACGATTTCAGTTCGCCAAAATGATGCACAGTAGCATGATGACTTAGCATTGTCGCCCTCCAGGGTCTGGGTTCGATTCCCGCCTCGGGGTCTGTGAGTTTGGATGTTCTCTACATGGTGGGTTTCCTCTGGGTGCTCTGGTTTCCTCCCACAGTCAATAAACATGCAGATTAGGCTAACTCGTGTTCAAAACTGCCCGTAGTGTGATGAGCATGTGTATGGATGTGTGTGTGTGTTCTGCGATGCATTGGCACGCCATCCAGGATGTACTCCACCTTGTGCCCTAAGTCGCCTGGGACAGGCACCAGGCCTCCCGCAACCCTGAATACAGGATAAAGTGGTGTAGACAATGATTGAGTAAAGTGATACATAGCAGACCGCTAGCGATTTGTCACCTGCACAATGCAAAACTTTATGACTTAATGTTTACATTTAGGCCTTTGGCAGATGTTCTTATTCAGAGCGACTCGCAAAAGTGCTTTGAAGTTTCCGTCATTGGATAGACACTTACACTGGGTTACTAGGTTGCTAACTAAGTGCCATCAGTCAAACACAGTTTTTTTGGGTGGTGGGGGCGATTAGTCCAAGTATTAAAGAAACAGATAAGTCTTGAGTCGTCATTTAAAAATTGTTAAGGACTCCGCTGTACGGACATCTAGACCACCACCTCGGTGCCAGAACAGAAAAGAGTCTGGATGAAGGTTTTCCTTGATCCCTGAGAGATGGTGGGACTTGGCGAGCAGTGCAGGAGGAACGGAGGGAACATGGTGCAGTGCATGGTGTAATTAGAGCTAAGAGGTAAGTGGATGCTATGTTGATGCGGGCAGCTACAGGAGGTCAGTGCAGGGAGTGGAGAAGTGGGTTAATGTGGGAGAACTTAGGAAGGTTGAACAGACGTGGAGCTGCATTCTGTATCAGCTGCAGAGGGCGAATGGTGGACGTAGGCAGACCTGCCAGGAGAGGTTTGCAGTAGTCCAGTTTTGAAAAAACAAGGGACTGAACAAGCACCTGAGTTGCTTGAGAAGAAAGAAATGGGTGGATTCTTCTGATGTCGTAAAGAAGAAATCGACAAGAGTGAGTAAGGTAAGCGATGTGTGGGGAAAATGACAGATGATTGTCCACAGTTACCCCAAAATTGCCAGCAGGGGCTGAAGGATGATCTGATTGTTGTCCAGGGAGATCACAAGTTCTTGAGTGGGGGATGAATGTCCATGGGCCAGGGATGAAAAGCAGTTCGGTTTTATTCAGATTGAGCTTCAGCTGATGAGCTGCCATCCGGGATGAGATGTCTGTCAGACATGCTGAGATCCGGGTGGAAAGTGTCTGACGGAGGAAAGGAGAGAATAAGTTGTGATCTGCGTAACAATGGCATGAAAAGCCATGACCAATGATATGACCTTACCAAGAGATCGGGTATAGAGAGAGAACAGAAGAAGACCAAGTACTAAACCCTGTGGGACACCAGTAGAGTCTGCGTGGGGCAGATGTGGATACCTAAATCACTAAATAAACCTAGCTACCTGTATGAGATATCTAATTAAGATAAAGGTTCCATGTGGCTAATCTCTGTAAAATTAATTACCGCTAACTTACTCAGGTAGTAAAGGAGAGTTAAGCTAGCTAAAGGTTAATGTTTGTAACTAGCTAGTTGACGATGGTCAGGTTCAATAGTGTTTCGATTTAAACAGATAGCTAATAATACCTACTGGATGTCAGTCAGATAGGCAATTAATAGCATCTAAGTTAACCACAGCTCAGTGTTAGATAGCTACAGTTAATTCACCTAGAGGTTTAATTTGAGATTCCTAATTGATGAGAAACACAATAATGATTAATATTATGCTATGTAGCTACAGTATGTTAATGAAATCCAGCTGAAGGCGATTGCTGAAAACCTCTGGGCAACAGTGTATAAGTGCTGAGGGTTTATATCAGCTGTGATTAACTGATAAGATTGTTAGCAAGAGGTTAATATTAGTGAGACAGTTCATGTCAGCGAAGCTATACTTTATAAACGTTAATGTTAGCGAGGTAGTAAAATGAAGGTTTTCTAAATATTAATGTTCAGCATCTAGCTAATGAAAGACAATATAATTGATAAATACTAGCTAGCTAATGTTAAGGCGCCAACATTATTAGCTAATGATTATCAAAATGTTTAGGAAACTAGCTAATTATAGATAGTTAAATAAAGATTAACATTTCATAGCTAGTTAATTACAACTATGTTAATTAGAGGTTGATTCTAGAATAAGTAAAGTAGGTTTTTTTGGTTGTTTGATGACGGTTAGCCAAGAGATCAATGTTCAGGTAGGTCACGTAGCTCTCCAACAACCTGTATGTTATTAACGTAGAGGGCAATGTTAAGTAATTAGGTAATGATTCTTATTTTCCTATCAAAGCATGTCCACGTTTTCATTAATTTAACACTACAGAAATTTGTCAACAAGTACAGTTTTTAAGTCTATCGTCTGCTCTATAAATCCCTTTAATTTAAATCTCATCACCTGTAATGCAGGAGTAACATCACTTCCCATGACACCCGACTGTACAGCATGAACAATCTTTATTTAAATAAGGCATAAAATTTGACAAGAATTATACAATATCATAAAACATAAAACCAACCTATTCGTAAAACCTATAAAAATCTAATTAGACGTAACATTGGCACATTACAACAGGATTAAAATAAAAACTCAGTAGTTATTCGGTTTCCTGTGTTTCGTGATTTCGACACTAGAGAGCAGTGTTTCCCTGAATTATTACTAAATACATCCAAGAGCCAGATGTGGCATCGGTATTTACATTAATACAAAGATAAAAAATATCAATAAGTCTTCCAGCTGAAATAATTTTAAAATAGCAGTAGGAGTTTTTATATCTTTATACACGTGGATTAAAACGGCTCGTCGTCATCTGTGAGCGGGCGCTCGGGTACAGGGATGTAGGGCATGGGGGGGTAGGGGCAGATAGAGGGAGTGTAGGCAGGAGCTGTGGGCAGGACAGGAGGGGCAGAGAACGGGCTCGAGTTCGGAGATCGGTGTGTGCTGTTGTCGACCTCGTCATCGCTGAAGTCCTCTGACGTCGCCGTGGTGTGTGTCGAGTTCAGAAGCTCTCTCTCGGTGTACTCGGCTCCGGCGCCGTGGTGGTGCGTGTGGCTCTGGAGCTCCGATTCAGTGACATGGGCTCCGTTACGCAGGAACTCTGCAAACCTGTGTGTGAGGAGAGATGAGAACGGATTAATCGAGTCTTTCTGACCAATCGGGATGCAGGATGAGACCGAGCTGTGGCGATGTGTGCGTGTGTGCGTGTGTGTGTGTGTGTGTGTGTGAGAGAGAGAGAGAGAGACAGTGTTACCTCTGTGGAGCGCGGAGCCTCAGCACGGTGTCCCACGCAGGGAAGCCGGGATTGGTGCAGTACCTCCTCAGCTCCTCCAGGGACGCTCTAGTGTGTCTCTCCGCCTGCTCCCGATACTCGTCCTCCGTCAGCAGCCTGGAGTTAGACGACCTCCTCCTGTGGAACAGGCTCAGGAACGCCGACAGCAGCCACCACACTTGTCTGAGAAAAGACAAAATTACAAAACTACAAGCATAAGAGTTTTACAAAGAAAAAAAAAATAAATAAAAACAAACGATAAAGTGAGGGACAACAAAACACAAAGAGAAAGAGAGAGAGAGGGCGAGCGAGAAAAAAGTGAATGAGAAGGACACCAAGGAGGAGAGATAACAGTGCCGAAATTCCTCAAAGCAAAAGCGCACGTTAAATTACATGAACAGAACAAAAACTTGTTGCGATGAAATTTGTTTTTAAAAAAGTTAGAATTTTCCTGCATTGCAATTTGATCTGAATGGGGAAAAAAAATAAAATAAAAATCCTTACAGCCTTTATAATGCTTGAAATTTTTGCAGACATTGCAATTTCTGGTGATTGTAATTCAAGCTTTTAAAAATGCAATGCAAAAATATCAACATTAACTGAATTGCTGTTCTTCAACATCACTAATTCAAGTCGACAACATTCAGATAGGAGGAAAAAAAAAAAAACTAAATTTAAATTCTGGGATCCGATCAGTGGATTGCTGCCATCCGGTCGACAGTGTACTTTAAAGTGTGCACTTCGCAGGGGACTACTTCTTAAAAAGCAGGCTGGGTTACCAGGTGAGCGGCAGAATGAACCGTAAAGTGCTCCTTCATTTAAACCCGAGGCTGAGAGGAATCCTAATCGGCAAGAAGTTCCCTAAGAAGTAGACTGCACAGGGAGCAGAAGTGCACACTTTAAAGTACACTACGGAAGACATGCATTTTTTTTTCTACCTGAATTTGTGATGTTGAAAAATAATAAGCATGAAATTTAGTAAGGTCGGTATTTCAGCATTGAATTTTTAAACACTTGAATTATATTTTCATTTGAAGTATAAAACCACAATAAATTGCAAGTGCTGAAAATTTCACACATTATAAATGTGGTAAGGATTAAAAAAGAAAAAACTTTGACACTGTTATATTTCCATAGATGAGATATACAGTATGGAGAGAGAGAGAGAGAGAGAGAGAGAGAGAGAGAGATGAACAAGAAGAGAAAAACAAAAACCGATAAAACGAGAGAAAAACAGATGAAGGGATGGAACAAGAGAGAGAAAACGACAGATGAAGAGCGGGAAAACCAGATGAGACAAAAAGGTGTGATTGAGAGGAAGAGAGAAAAAATGGGGAGAGAAAGAGAGAAAAAAAAAAAAACAGTAAGAAAGACAGAAAGAGATGGAGAGAGAAAACAACAGATGAGAGAAAAAAAAAAAAACAGATGGCAAAACAGAAAGACATACAGTATGAAGAGATGGAGAGCAATGAACAATATGAAGAAGAACAGATGAGAGAGAAGTACGGAGATGAAGAGAGATGGACAGATGGAAAGAGAGGAATAAAACAGATGGAGAAAGAGAGACAAGAGGAAAAGAGACATGTAGAGAAGAAAGAAACGAAGACAGGGATACACAGAGGAACAGAGACGAGACGAGAGAGATGAAGAAAGATGAGAAGAGAAAAAGATGGAGAGAGAGAAAGACATGAGAAAGAGAGAGAGAGAGAGAGAGAGGTGTGGGACAGCGATGAAGGGAGAGAGAGAGAGAGAGAGAGAGAGAGAGTTGTGTTGTGCGTTTCCAGTGGACTAGACCTCCAGATCTCCAGGACGAGGGTGAACAGCAGGGGCAGGATCTCGACCCCCAGCATCACGACCAGCAGGATCCAGGACAGCGGGGCGTACGTGAAACCGTGACACGCCACCACCATGCCCAGGACACGCAGCACCAATGTCATCACCTTCAGCGCGCGTGTGCCGATGACCGGGCCGAGCCGGTAACACACCGCCAGACTCACACACCCCGACACCAGCAGGTAACCTGTCAGAGAGAGGGGGGGGATGAGTGGGTATATGATTGACACAACGATGGTGAAGCCATATATATATATATATATATATATATATATATATATATATATATATATATCCTCTGTTCCATCAGTCAGTGTTCTGGAGTTGGGGGCGGGGTTAATGTGAGTGTAATATCAAAACGTCATCGTTACAAGAGAAGAGTTTTGAAAAGAGAGAGAGAGAGAAAAGTTTGAAGAAAGAAAGAGATGAAGACAGGATGACAAGAGAGAAAGACAAAGATGAAGGCAGAGATGTTGAGAGAAAGAAAGAAAGAAAGAAAGTGAAAAACTTGAAAGAGAGAGAGAGAAAGGAAGAGGAAAAAAAAGGAAGAGGAGAGAGAGAGATACATCTGTTTTAAGAAGAAAATCCCAGTAGCTGATCAGATAAAGCGTGCAAGTGTGAGGAGAAGGTGTGTGTGTGTGTGTGTGTGTGTGTACCGAGCAGCTCTCTCCAGTACAGCCTCATCACCTCCTCCCACTCCGTCATCATCTTCTGGATGCTCAGGTACGAGAGTCCGACTCCGGCACCGAACAGCAGCAGGAAAAGTCCTCGCTTAAAGGGAAGAGAAGACCTGTGAGAGGTTATGGAGGAAAAATACCTGGGACGTTCAAGTCAAACCGGGACTTGTGCAGAATTACAGTTAAAAACTCCCTTTATGTCTCTATATAATCCCCTGATACACTAATGCACTTATCGCAGTGTTTCACTAGCGCCTGGACACCGTCAAGGTGGAACGTTGTCTCAGTACGCCGGAGTCGTGATCGAACCGTCTGACTGATTCACGTCTGAAACCCCGGCAAAGCCAAAGCCACAACTCGTATTAACTCTCTCGGTCGATGGGTTACTCACCGTGGGTATGAAGTTCTTCAGAACCAGGAGCAGGAACACGAAAATGGAGACCATTCCCAGAGAAACCCCAGAGATGTAGAAAAATAAGGAGCTCCTAGAAAAGAGGAAGAAGAAATTAACTGATTCTTTACAGAAACTGATTAAAGACTGAGTGGAAATAACGGATAAAATTAATCTCTTTCTTTTATTTGAAAAAATTTATAAAATTAAATAACCGTACGTCGTGACAAAGGCTCAGAGTTGTACAGTAATCACCAGCTTTCTGTTGTATGGGCAAACTTTTTTTTTTCCTTTTTTTATATCTAGCTTGAAACCTAAAACTTTTGCAAAGTGTTCAGTCCGAACATCCGTCATCAAAGGGATTTTGGCTGCTGAAACAGGTACGACCTGTACCTTCTGCAAGGGTTCACAAATAAATTAAGAAAAGAAAGAAAGAACGTTACGTCTGGATGCAAATCAGGAGTTTTACAAACAAACAAACAAAACCTGGGATTCGTCATTCCAGAAATTTCTCTCTACATGTGCTCTTCGCGCCCCCAGTGGCCGGATTGTGCAGTTCTAGTAATTAGTCCACAACTCCTTCTTCTTTGGTGCTCGTCTGGTTAGGGGTGCAGAGGGGAAATCGCACCCCGGAAACCACTGCACTGATTGATGGGCGTGGAGAACAAACGCGCTAAATTCACAAGAACGATGGAGACGGACAAAACAGATG
>JAQQZT010000036.1:31753375-31764444 GCA_030068275.1 Clarias platycephalus | reverse complement strand
GTAAAACTAATTACAGGTTTTCACTGTAAATTCTACGGTTATCCCAAGTTTGGTAAAATACGGTTTTATTCTGTAGCGTTTATACGGTATTTTACTGTTAGAATTACGAACATTTTTTACAGTGTTGGATAAACGCCTTCAGTATTGTTTTACAGTTTAGAAAGAAACAAAAATCAGGAATTAGAAGGGGTGTCCCATATCTTTGACTGTTAGTGTAGAATATGTCTACACTATGTTTAAGCACTCACTTATCATCGATACCTCCTTATCCTATATACAGGGTTGCGGGGGTTGCCATGGAGGGAGGGGGGATGTATGTCGCTGGAGTCTATCCCAGGAGTCTTAGGGTATGAGGCGGGGTACACTCTTGATGGGGTGCCGATCTATCGCAGGGCTCTCTCTCTCTCTCTCTCTCTCTCTCGCTCTATGGGCATTTTGGGAACGCCAATTAGCCTAATCTGCATGGGAGGAAACCGCAGTATGCGGAGGAAACCCACCAGGTTTCACATGGAGAACATGCAAACTCCACACACACACATGGACGGGACTCGAACCCTCAACCCTGGCGGTGCGAGGCGACAGTGCTAACCGCTCCGCCCACTATGTTTATATCCTATTAAATATTTATTACATCCCCGGTCCTTGTTTGTTAGACGCACAAAGTTCTCACCAAACCTTTTTTGGCATTCATGTGCGCCCACTTTATGGGCCAGTACCTTTTTTTTTTCTCTCTCTCTCTCCATGTGACAGTTTTCCACCCCCTGCATGTTTTCAGGGCTGTAACAAGGGTTCGGGTGACAGAGCTCTCTGCAGCTGAAGGTGAGTTTTTATGTAGAAAGAGTGGAGGAAGGAAGAAAGGAGGCAAGGGGGAGGAAGAGGAAGATGAGGAAGAAGATAAGGGCGAGAATAGCGCACTTGCGTGGGAGTGCCACTGCTTGTGCCACGCACATACACAAGGACAAACACACACACACACACACACATGTAAAGCTTCTAAAGCATGTAGCAGAAAAGCAGATATCTGTATTGAAGTGTTAGAGGTGGATGGGGATGAGGGTGGATGTGATGTGAGGATGGAGAGGTGTGTGTGTGTGTGTGTGTGTGTGCGCGCGCGCGCGCCCGCCTGGTGACATGGAGCTCCCGGTGACGCTCTCTCTCTCACACACACACACACACACACACACTGTGCATGCGTGTGTGTGTGTGTGTGTGTGTGTGTTGATGCGGTGCACAGCAGAGCAGTCCTCCCACGCGTCCTCGTGACGCACATCGCTGCGTGGGCGGGCCGCGCGTGGGAGTGCGAGCGCGCAAATTGTAGCAGCGCGGAATATCCCAACTCTGGCAGTAGGGGAGTGAGAGAGAAGAAGAAAGAAAGAGAGAAAAAAAAAGAAAAGAAAAGAAAGAAAGAAAAGGAAGGAAGGCGGAAGTCCGACTAGTCCGTCTCTCTCTCTCTCTCTGTTTTTTTTTCTTTGTTATGTTTTTAATCGTGTGCACGTCCGGGTTTTGACAACACACACACTTTCTCTCTCTCTCACACACACACACACACACACACACCAAGAATTCGGTGAACGCTAGAGCGGAACTACCTGCACGAGCCACACCGACCCGATGCCGCGCGCCGCGTCACCCCAGTGACCCGCCTGTTCCTCTGAAGTCTGCAACATTGTGTCCGTTATTATCGTTATCAGTTCATTATTCGAATTTGAAAAAGACTTTGATATCGGAGTGCGCGAGATCTTTCTGGAATCCGGGAAGAGGGACCTCAAAGAAAGAAGTCCAGACAAAGGTAAGATCTCCAAAACACTAATATGCAACTTGTGCAATATAGAGTGTGTGTGTGTGTGTGTGTGTGTGTGTGTGTGTGTGATTAGTGTTTACTTTGTTCTTCAGATTAAACAGCTGCACCACTACTGTAGCTCTCCAAACAGACCATTCTCTCTGTCCCCTTTAAACACCCTCACACCAGGACAAGACCTAATTTACTCCCAGAAACATTCTTTATAGGTCTATATTTATTATTCTTATGATAAACTTCCTCCTGTTATTGAAGTTATTAGTAATCAGGAAGTGATAATGGGAGAGAGAGAGAGAAAGTGCAGTTTATATATATATACGTCAGGAGGATGTAATGTCCTAATGTTTGTAACCATGTGCTGTTAGAGGCAACATTTCCTCTGATGATTGTAACACTTAAAGAAAGTTTTTAAAAAATCATGCTCAGAGCAAAAAAAAACAAACAGGATTAAAAAAAAAAAATAGTTTCGCATCTTAAATGAAAGTTAGAAGCACTCTACAGGGAACCCCGTGACACTTACAGTATGCTCGCGTGTGTGTTTGTTTGTGTGTTTAGTAAAGATGCAGCCTAGTTATTGTGTTTACCGTATGAAGGTCGTCCGTATTTATTATCGCAATTTAACATTTTCAGCGTTTCATTTGTTCCTAGTTGATGCTGAAATAGTTTCTCGGGGTTCTTCGGGTAGTAAAGGGTGCGAAGCATCCTAAATGTAATTGAAGGGAACCCTACAGTATAACACATTACGCTTGCGTGTTTGTGTTTGTCTGTTCGTTTGATATGTTGATTGTAGGAAGGTGATCCGTAATTCTAATCATAATTTAACATGTTCAGCATTCCGTTTGTCTAGTTATTGTTGAAATGGTTTCCCGGAGTTGTTTGGATAGTTAAGGTGAAGTTCTCAGTGTCTTAAATGGAAGTTTAATGAAACTCTGATCGACTGATTGTCCCGTTGGGAATCTCTTTAGAGCTTGCAGTGTTTGATTGTTTGTGTATTTTTGTGTCTTCGTTATAGTTATTTATGAAATTCATCCAGAATGAACATTTTCAATGTTTTGTTTTTGATACGTATAGCAGGAATTTTATTTTGCTGAGTTTCTTTGGAATCTATCTATCTGAAATGTTTAGGAATGGTACACCATCAACACTCTTAACATTTTTATATTTCATCACTTCTGTCTTGTTCTTCAAAACACAAAAATGCATTTTAGTTTCCCTGTGCCCGAGTGTGTAGAGGCAGTTAGTGTTTACTTTGTTCTTCACTTCATCAGAGATTAAATAGCTATAACCCCTCTCTGTATAGAACATATAACCCCTCTCTACAGTATATAGAACATATAACCCCTCTCTATATAGAACATATAACCCCTCTCTCTATATAGAACATATAACCTCTCTCCATATAGAACATATAACCCCTCTCTATATAGAACATATAACCCCTCTCTATATATAGAACATATAACATCTCTCTATATAGAACATATAACCTCTCTCTATATAGAACATATAACCCCTCTCTATATAGAACATGATTCTAATGTTTGTAACCATGTGCTGTTAGAGGCAACATTTACTGTAATCATTATTACATCAAAAGGGTGAAAATCACAATCTGAACAAACCAAAAACGAAACAGGGGGGTTCTGTGAATAGTTAAGGGTGTAAAGCTTCCTAAATGGAAGTTAGAAACACTCTGGAGGGCTCTACAGGGAACCCCGTGACTCTGACAGTATGTGTGTGTGTGTGTGTGTGTGTGTGTGTGTGTGTGTGTGTGTGTGTGTGTGTTTGTTTAGTGAAGAGGTAACCTAGACATTGTGTTTATTGTATGATAAACAAATAAGGTCATCTATAACCATAATTTTCAGCATTGTCAGCGGTACATTTTTCTAGTTCATGTCGGAAGAGTTCCCCGGTGTTCTTTGGATAGTTAAGATGAAGTTCTAAGTGTCTTAACTGGAAGTTTAATGATACTCTGGTGTACGGTTCGACTGATTGTATCTCTGGGAATCTCTTTAGAGCTTGCAGTGTTTGTTTGTAAGTTTCGAGAAGATAGAGTCTCCATATTGTGTTTATTATAGTTATTCATGAAATTTAACCAGAATGAACATTTTTAACATTTTGACATTTTGTTTTTTATATATATAACAGGGAATTGTATTTCTTTCCTTTTTTTTTGCTGAGTTTCTTTGGTCTGATTTGTCTGTCTATCCATCTGAAATGTTAAGGAGTTTAATGTCAACAACCAACATTAAAGTCTCTTAGCTTTCTAAAGGATTGTCTCTTAACAAGTTCCAATATTCATTATATATAAATATATATTATATTATAAATATTATAACCACATACCGTCTATTCATGAATATTAAGCAGAACTGCAATTTATGAATTTGAAACACATTTTTAAACATTTCCCTTCAAATCAAAACAACAAAACAAACGCATTTACCCGAGGAACCCCCGTATTCGCCTAAAAAGGGGGTTCCTCGGGTTCCCTAGATGGACGAGCCGATTACGTTTAGATTGGTGTATTTCTTTATATTGGGCGTTTTTTAAAGACTGATGTTTTTATGACGTTAACTAAACTTTTAGACCAGGAGGGTCCTTTAGCTTCCAGGAGTTCTGGACAGATCCTGAAGTGCTGCTCTAGATCCCTGAATGTATTTATTTTATTAATTTAATTACAGATGATAAACACACATATTGGTTATGTTTATTTTTAAATGTTTTTTTATTGTACATGAAGTAAATCAACTTTTTTTATTTATAAATATCAATGATTAAAGTAAAACTATGGTTTTCTGTTTTTCAGCTGCATTTAAAAGCAAAAAATTCTCTCTTTCTCTTCCTTTTTTTAATAGTTTTTAGGGTTCTTGTGTTTTTAAAGTGATTTACACACACCGAAGAACCCTTACGACTTTTGATTGATTCACTGATTCCTTCATTCATTGAAGATTTTGGTTTATTAAAAATATCATATTATATAAATATAACATAATGATACATCACATGTGAGCAAACTTCACCAGTAACATAACACTACAAAGATACATTGATTTAATAAGAAATGAGATTTGAACTTCTTCGGCATGATTTCACTCATGTGAGTGGTGATTAATCACTTTGCTTTGCTGAATGATGATTAATCAGATAAAATTATGATCCCCACCCTGAGTATTAATTAGTTGTTGTTTTTTTTCTTTTGTTGTTTCTTCCGTTTTGTTTAGTTTTTTTCTTTTTTAACTCTGTGGAACCAAAACATCTTTCTATTTTTATTCTAGTCTGAGTCAGAGGGGATGCACTCAGCGCTCACCACCAAACATTAATAGCTTCTAATACTGAACACATTTCTGTACGGAAAAATCTGTTTACTAAAAACATCTTTTCTTTTCATGCTCTGTTTGTCAGCATGTCTAATGATCGCTATTATTATAACCTTTAGTGTGTATTTCACTATAAATATGAGTGTGTAAATGTCCTGAACCCTCGCTTTTTGTGACTTAAGTCTGACTTGAATGATCACAGATAACTAGGGCCAGATCATGTGACACACACACACACACACACACACACACGCACACACACACACACTCAGAGTAAAAGCGTCATACAGTACATAAGAGATGAGAGAATAATGAGAGAGAGAAAGTGAGAGATAGAGAGAGAGAGGTAGCTGTAGGTCGACTTGTCCGAGCGAGTCTGATACGGACGGCATCGTTAACACATTGTTGTTGTTGTTGTTGTTGTTGTGTTTTGTGCTCTTTACCGAAAAAGTTAAATAATATGAAGAATGAAAATTCCCACAGTGACGGGTCTTTGTGTAATTTGTTAAATGATGGTGATGATGATGATGATGGTGATGATGGTGATGGTGATGATGTGGTTTTGCATGATGTAATTGGAAATTCGTGACGGCTATGTGGTAAGATCTGATTTGAATTTATTGTCATTGATACCCCCTCAAACATTTTGCATGAGTGTAAGACACTTACCGGCTCTGCAGACCTGCCCTTTTACTTCCTCAAGTCCCGCCATGTTTTTTCCCCCAAAATGCCTGAACAGTAGAGACAAAGTCAGTAAAGTCAGTTGATATACAGTATAGTACCAGTCAATAATTTCAACACACATTCTAATTCAATGTATTTTGTTTATTGATTTATTTTCTACATTCTAGAACAATACTGGATGTCCTTGTACTGAACTTTTTTCCCAAAACTTCAGTTCAGCACCACAATTAGGTATAACACATACGGCATTAGGTAATTAAGTAACAACAACCAGAACAACATCATCCACAGTCGGGTGATATTTTATGACACGAAAGTCAGCTGTTCTGGTTCTTGCGAGAACAGCAGGGATGTACAAACTTTTGACTGGTAGTGTGCATAGGCATGTAGTCAGGAATATGATAGCAGTCAAAACAGCAGACATTAATTCAGTCAGACAGTCAGTCACATAGTCAGACATTCGGACAGACAACCAGACTGTCAGTGAGACAGTGGGACAGACAGACAGTCAGTCATAAGACATTCACTCGTTCAGTCAGTGAGACAGTCAGTCAGACAGACAGAGAGGCAATCAGACAGAAACCCAGTCAATCAGTGAGACAGACAGGCAGACAGACAGAGAGTCAGAAAGACAGAAACCCAGTCAATCAGTGAGACAGACAGAGAGTCAGACAGACAGTCTACAATGAGAGACAGTAAGACAGATAGTCAGTCATTCAGACATATAGAGAGTCAGTCAGAAAGACAGACAGTCAGACAATCACTCACCCAGACAGATGGTGAGACAGACAGTAAGAGGGGCAGTCAGACTGTGATACAGTCAGTCAGTGAGACAGACAGTAAGACAGATAGTCAGACAGTGAGACAGTAAGACAAATAGTCAGACAGTGAGACAGACAGACAGTGAGACAGGCAGTCAGACTGTGATACAGTCAGTCAGTGAGACAGACAGTAAGACAAATAGTCAGACAGTGAGACAGACAGACAGACAGACAGACAGTGAGACAGGCAGTCAGACTGTGAGACAGTCAGTCAGTGAGACAGTAAGACAAATAGTCAGACAGTGAGACAGACAGTAAGACAGATAGTCAGACAGTCAGTCAGACAGTGAGACAGTCAGTCAGTGAGACAGACAGACAGACAGACAGTGAGACAGTCAGACAGTGAGACAGACAGACAGACAGTAAGACAGACAGACAGTCAGAGAGTGAGACAGACAGTCAGGTATTTATTCAGACTCTTTAGTCAGACAGCCGATGTTTTACATTTTACGCAGCATTTTATTGAGCTTTATTTAACCTTGTTTGTCTTAAACGTTTCGCCTTGTGTGGAACGGATTAGCATGTATTTTTTCTCTGTAAGGTCCTTCTCCTTTATCTTTCGGCAGCGCCGGAAGCTTCCCGCGCTCCTCTACTCGCTCTGCATATCACAGATATTTCAGTACAGTGCAGTGAGCGCTCTCTGAGCTCGTCCTCAGAAGAAGCTGCCGTGTGATCCACCGGCTCATCGCTCACAGCGAGTGTGTTATTCATGCTCATTGATGAAGGTCTGCTGTTGGGAGATATGAGTGCAGGCGGAGAGAATGCTTTCAGCCGGCCGTGTTGTAAAGCTGTGGCCTCGGAGGGAGAGAGAGAGAGAGAGAGAGAGAGACTGAAGAGCCCATCCATGCTGATGCTAAATTGGTTTCAATGAGGTTCTGTGCTCTCTGGGCCTCGGCCTCCGTCCTCCATTGGAGAGGCAGAAGCTCGGCTCTCTGCTTCTGTGTGTGTGTGTGTGTGTGTACACACACTTTAACTCTCTCCTGGAGATGCGTGATGACCCGCTGTCAGGGAAAGTCTGCTTTCTCCTGCTGTTACAGCAGAGCTGTTGGAGTGGGTGGGTTAAGTGATGATATCATACCGATATTAGGGCTGATGGAGCGAACAAAAAGATCAGATTATTGTAATACCATCCATGATACAATTACAGTTTGTAGGCTTGCTGTCAATTTTCTAACAATTCAGGAGTGTTAAATTGAAATTAAAAAAAAGTTCCTTACTTTATCATTGCTAAAAATATGTGTATTATTTAAATATATTTCTCATTAACTGTAGTTGACAAAGGATTTCATATTAAGTATTAAATTTACCACCAAATTATCTGTTAAAAAGAAAACACACACAAAAAAAACATTTCATGATATCAATAATATTACAGAAATCATTAGTACTTTTTGATGCTTAGCGTAATAAACACTGATTTCTCATAAACGTTAAAAATATGTACTTGTAAGATTTTGTGACGCCAAACTGCTGGTCGTCCTGAAAGTCTCCATACACGGGGGAAATTAACATAATGAATCAATTCCATGTGTAACACCAGATGTGTTCAGGACGAGTGTGAGAGAGAGATTTGAGAGAGAAATAGCGAACATGCACTTGAGGTTTCATAAATACAGTAAATGTACATTTTGTTAGAAAGTGTTAAGACCTTTTTATGTACGTCTAGAGACATTTGGAGCGGAGCGTCCTGTATAAATTGAGAGAGAGAGAGAGAGAGAGAGAGAGCGCTAAAGGAAACCTCTAATATCTTTCAGTCAAATATCAATTGTACTTATACAGTATATCATAATATAGAGAAATAAACCAAACAGTACATCAGTAAAAGTTTAAAATATTGAGTTTTATAACATACGAAGTTCAAGAGGACATGATATAAAAAAAATATGTAGGAGGAAAAAAATTGCTTTTATTGCAAGATCTCGCGAAACCCTGTGTGATGAACTTCCGCATTTAAAAACCCAATTTAAGTCTCACTTTTGTGCTCTAAGTTTCTAACCAATCATAGACAAGATCGACTTCATGTAACCAATCATAATCCAGAAGGCGGGATTTCTTAACCTCATACAAGCTTAAGTTAATAAACATGTGTACATGTGCTTTAGACTGACACTGAGATTTAGTGATTAATAAATATTGTGCTAAACTGCACTAAAAACTCAACAATTACTGTAAGTCCCGCCTTCATGCCCTAGGTTTCGAACCAATCATAGTGAGAGGGTGTGGCACAACCAGACGGGGCTCAAACCCGGATCCTCAGATCCCCCAAACAACAACCTAGAGCTTCGGCGGTCTGAGCTGCCCCTCCCCCTCGTCACGTTAGTGCCGAATCCGAATCATATCCGCGCTGAGCTTGAATGGTATCGACGCTGAATTTAAGTTCATGCGAGTGCTGAACTGAGGCGTATCAGTGCTGATTAGAGTCACGAGAGTGCTGGACTGAATCTCTTCCTGTCAGAGCAGTACTGAAATGAAGCCTGATGAACGTTATTGTCAAACCGTTTCACTTTTGTATTGTATACTGTACTGTACGAGTCGAGGCATGTGGCACATCTTCCGAAAGTCCGAGTCTCACACTTCAGTGAATATAAAACTTTCAGTATTAAAATATATCAGTAAAGGGGTGAAGTGATGAGTCAGAAACTTTTCTTTCTTATTCAGGTTTTATTAAACTGCTCAGCACACTTGAACAATGCAGTGAGGAGGAGATGTGCTGTGCTTACTGACTGGTACACTTTACTCAACGTTTAGTGGAATGTACTGTTTACACCATCTGGTTTCAGACAGCTACATATTTTGTCTTGTTTAATGTTAAAAGTTATAGGGTTCGATTCCCGGGTGCTACGGTTTCCCCCTCACAGTCCGAAAAACATGCAGATTAGACTAATAGTGTGTGAACGAGGGTGTACACCCATGCCCCACCCCCCCCTTCTCGTGCCAGCGCCAGACGCCCCCCTGAGCCTGTACAGGATAAGCGATAGGATAGAGACTGAGAGTGAGAGTGTTATTTGGGACAATGCTCAGTGTGTGCTGTTGAGTTGAGCTCGGTGTGTAGTGCTTCTGTACACAAATCAGTATTCAGACTTCAGACGTGGCTGCTCAGAAGGTTTACACACATGGAGGCGGAACGAAGGCATGTCTCAGTTACATGTACAGCCGTACCTCGGCATATGAATTTAATCCTGCTCCGGAGTCGAGTTCTTAAAACTTAAAGGCGAAAAATACTTAAAGGCAAAGTTTCGTATTGTGAAGCGCATCATCTCATAGGAAATAATGTAAATGCAGATAATCCGTTCCAGCCACCCCAAAAACATTACCAATATTACCAATTTCCAACACTGTAGTCATATTTTTTTTGCATGGAAAATAATCAAAACATTTAGGAAAGACATGTTAATGAAGTAAAATATGAAATAAATAAACAATTAACCTTAGTTTATGATTCCTCTCGGCACCGGCTGCTTTAAAAACCAAACCGAAAGCGGTTCCTTTTTCTTCTCGCTGCCGTCCTTGAGACCCACGGTGCTGTGTCTTCTCTAAAAAATACGGAAACTCACTTGGCTTTCCACTGACGCAAACACGTTTTGAACGTACGCGCGACTTAGCCGCCGTTCGGTTCGGCCTGAATGACGAAAAGCGCTTCGTATGCCGAGGTATATTTCTCGAAAAATGTCAGTTCTAAAGGCGAGGATTCGTAAGGCCGGGTGTTTGTATGCCGAGGTACCCTGCGCCTGACCTTGCGTGGATTGTTTTGCGTGATATCTGCTCTGTTTATGGCTGAAATCCATGTTTTTGTTGCACAGTAAATGTTGTCACGTAACAATCACACTGGCAGTTAATTATTCACCCAGTCCATCTTTTAGACGTTTGAATTAGCACGGGATTTAGAATTTTGAAACCGAATAAGTTTCTACAGCACGGATCTTTTCACAAACCTTAACATCGCTCCGTCTCTCCGGTAACGCGGACGACTCATCTCCGCGACCTTCACGTTAGCACTAGTCAAAACACACCAGCAGATAATAATAAAAACGATAAAGTGTGTGTTTATCACTGAGACCTTTCAGAACTTTGTAGACGTTTCTTACAGCTCGTAATCCCGGGCCCTCTTTTTATTCCGTAAAAATAAGCGTGAGACATGAAACTTGTGACCTCTGGTTCCGAGCTCATATCGCTCCACGCCCACAGCTCGAAGAGAGGGGGATTCTGGGCAGGCAGCGGGGCCTGAGCGGTGGAGAGCGGGAACAAACGCGGCCTGTGCTGCTGTGATGGAGAGTTCCTCCTACGCTCGCTGCAGAGGTGGAGTGTGGTATGTGACGCTCCCAGCAGCTCAGGAGCCTGACAGGCGCTCTCACACTCGCCTCTCACCCATACACACACACACACACACATTTCTGTCATCCTCTGCCGCGACATGCTGCATTCGAGTCCAGCTGCGTCGCCATCTCA
>JAQQZT010000036.1:31632910-31643557 GCA_030068275.1 Clarias platycephalus | reverse complement strand
CCCCCCCCCCCCCCCCCCCCCCCCCCCCCCCCCCCCCCCCCCCCCCCCCCCCCCCCCCCCCCGCGACAGCACACTGTTGAGGCAAATAAGATTCATAATCACAATCAGTTCATTCCAGCTGATGTTCTGTATCAGAGAGAAGTGCTTTTACACCAGGGCCTCTGGTAGGTACCCGAGTACACCTGACCCCAAAGGCCCGTACCTGTGTGTAATGTGAACGGTCCATATACACGGCCCGGGGGCAAATCAACGTACTGTACAGTGGTATCTTAAAAATTGTTCACCTTCAGAACTGAAATTTTGCAAGAAATTCGCCCCGGCATATGAAGCATTTCCAGCGTACGAGTGACCGAGTCGAACCAAATGCTGGTTAAAACTCCGGGAGCCGGTTTGCGTCATTCGGAAGCCTTTACATATTTTTTGTGAGGTTTTTTTTTTTTTTTTGCATTCTCATGCAAGATATAGAGAATGTTTTAGTTTAATTTTAAAGCAATCTTAATCTTAAATAAGTGAAGATAAATTTATTAATTTATTAATCTAAGATTATTTAATTCATATTTTGGGTACATAAAGGAATGCTATGTGTTTTGTCAGCTTTTTTACAAATTCCAAATGACTTTGAAGCTTGAGTTCTTGGCAGACATCAACATAAAGTTCTTTGAAGTTTCCGTCATTGGATAGATCCTCACACTAGGTTACTAATTACATTTTTAGTAGAGACGTGTACTTTATTTACTTTGTGAAAAATGATTGTGCATGTGTGTGTGTGTGTGTGTCAGGGTGGGTGTTAGGGTTAGGGTTTAAAGGATCTTTGAAAATGTCTGAAAAAACCCTTAAGGTTTACATCATCTGAACAGAGGTGCAGCCTATTTACTGTATACTGTACCAATTAATCAGTTTGTCCAAAATGTCATTTTACTTGGAAAGAGTAGGTACGATTAGCCGAGGAAACACAACACTTTATAGATATACTGTATTGGAGCAAAGAAGGCTTTCAAATGCATGTCTCAAACTCTAAAAAGTTACTGCGTTTATGTGTGTGTATGATGTCACTAAACAGCTAATGCATTTAAAACAAACATTATAATTTATAGAACAATCAAAATTTGTTAAAATAGGATAAACAATAAAAAATGAAGAAACCGTCTATCTGCATCAGGTGCAAACAAGAACTACAGTTCTGTATTTGTTTCCACACCATGCAGATTTTTTTTTTTTTTTTTTTATCTGTGGGTTTTGTCTAATGTAATGGTGTGTGGGTTTGTCTTTCCTGGTAGGGTTCATAAAAGAAAAAAAAAAGAAGTACTCATTGTCAACGGTTAACAGATAATTGAACTGATCATCTGCTGAAAGCTGCAGTTTCAGAGTATTTCCCTCATAAGGGGTTTTTAAAAAGCTATGTTACAGCTCATCTCACTCTGAACAGCTAATGCATTTAAAACAAACATACAGGTCTGTATTTCTTTATTATTACTTTTTTTTTTGCAATTTCTTTAAGAATAACCTAAATTAAACAATGTTCATTTAATGCCTTGGTGCCTCAGAGCAATAACACACAGCATCAGACTGATTAGACTGACTAATGAGCTGTGTGATAAACTACAGAGTTAAATGAAGGCAGCTGGAGCAGTGAGAGGGCAATAAATAATAAGACACAGGGCTGTGAGAAATACCGGGTTTATGTAGTATGTGAGTGTGTGCAGTGGGTGTGTGGGAGCTCTGATTGGAACAGCCAGAAACAAACATGGGCTTTCTGAGAAAGCGAAACTGCCTGCGCACTATTCTCTCACTCTCTCCGAGTGTACGAGAGTGTGTAAAGAGTTTATGAGAGTGGAAGCAGAAACGAAACCTTTGACAATTCCACAAGTTCATGGCAATATATTCAAGATGAACTTCATTACTACATTACTATCTGTCTCTGCTTCCTAAAATCTGTAGAGCTCATGAACAGTGCACGCAGAGCCAAGGAGAGTGACCAGGACAAGGGCAGCTGGATTTTTATGCTCATGACACTCTACAGTACATAACTTTATTTTTTATGCTTCGTCTTCTTCTTCTTATTATTATTATTGCTGTTATTATACTGTAAGTAGTAGTAGTATTAATAATAATAATAATAATAATAATAATAATACGATCATTAAGAGATCATCTGAAGACGATCTCTTAATGCACAATGTCCAAAAAAACAGTGAGCTTGTGTTTGGTCGAGTTGCGGACCTGCCTCGAGTTTTCCGGTCTGTTGCTTTGTCTCCAGGTCGTACTCATACATCATGTATCGTCACCAGTAATAATCCTCAACATGAAGGACGGTTCATCCACGGCACGCTGACCGAGTTCTTGGCAGAGATATCAACGAAATGTTCTTTGGCGTTCTTTGAAGTTTATTCCGTTATTGGGTAGATCCTTACACTGGGCTACTACTGTAGGTTGCTAACTAAGTATCATCAGTCCAACACTGTTGAAAAGGGTTTTTTTGTTGTTGTTTTTTAGGTGAGGGGATTAACCCAAGTGTCTAAGAAACAGATTGGTCTTCGCTTAAAGTTTGCCAGTGTCTCGGCTGTACAGACATCTAGAGGAAGTTCATTCCACCACCTACAGTAAGAGCCAGGACAGAAAACAGTCTAGATTCATGTCGTCCTCGATCCCTGAGAGACGGTGGGACGAGTCTAGCAGTGGGACGAACCTGGCAGCGACACGGCACATGTTCAAATCACACATGAGTTTCGCCTAAACTGTTCCGTATGACACAGCGACAATGGCAGGTTGTTCTCAAACGCTCATCATGCACAAGTTGCTGAATGGGTTCAACATTTCCAGGCGTCGAGCTTGTTAAAGGTCTCGCGATGTACACAGGACGATGTCTTTTGGCACACTGACTTATGAAGGTCGGTGCTACCTGTGACTGTGCGCCTTATGCAGCCATTTGTTGGCGTGTTACAAAACTAGTCTCAAAACATTTTGATACCACCTCGTATTACAGTGATAAAGCATGCATAAAAGTAATAAAGCATCAACATCTATACTGTAGGGAGTGTCTAATACTTTTTAGGGCCCAAGCACTTTAACAACAACACTATGACATCATAGTGTGTGAAGGGTCCTAAGGATTCTTTTTCAGCATCTGGGATTTTTTGGAGGTCTTAACATGCTCAAAAGTCAATGAAAAGATTATACACACTTGTATACATACGAAACCCGGTACAAATTTAGATCTCACTGAGCCAAAAACTTTTGCTATGTATGTCATGGGCACTACTCAACAGGAAGTCAGTTATTTTGGGTCATTTGCAAAACACACTCAATGGAATTTAATATACTCCTCCTAGGGATTCTATACGATTATATTATACGTATATTCTATACGGTTGTCACCAAACTGGGCAAATATGATCGCGAGACATTGAGGTTGCAAAATTGTGAAGAGATTTTTCATAGCTTAAATGGTTCAGCCATGATGATGCCTTATACCAAAAAGTGCTAATAACTTGCTGAGTGACATCACATTGGGTGACATCATAACATTTATCTTAATATAAAATGTGCCTATTCTAAAATTATGTCATGATGATATTGGTATGTCCCCTTTAAATGCATGCGCCCACTGTGCCCACTGTCTTTCTGTTGCGCCTGGGTGGCGATGGCACAGGTGCTTGGGCCCACTCATCATTTCTTGCAACTATATTTAGGGCACAAGCACTATGACATCAGTCCTATTGCATCATAGCGTGTGACGGTTTTTTGTTTTTTTTTAAGGCACAAGCACTATGACATCAGCCCTACTACATCATAGCGTGTGAAGGACCCTATTGTTTTTCTAAGAATTTTGTTTCAATCATCCAGGGGTCTTAACATGCTTAATGTCTGGGAGCGTGTTAAAAAGGGATTTTTAATATCTCAAATAGTTTAGCCCAAACCTATGGCACAAAGTGGTTAGTAATGTCCTTAGTTATATACAGTAATTATTATATACTGTAGTTATGATATATATAATGTATTATGTCATAATGGTAATCTGGTGGTATTGGTAACAAACACAATATGAGTGACATCATAGTGTGATGTTTAAAAAAAAAAAAAAAAGCACTTCTAGCATCTGGGGCTTTTTGGAGGTCTTTACATGCTCAAAAAACACCTAGGTTATACTTTTAGTGACATATCGTGGTCTTTCCTGGTCTCCTCTTCTTCCTTGCACTATGCCTAATGAGAGAGAAACTTACCATCTCTCATAACTTCATATGCTACAGTGTCTAAAGATATTCTGTACAACTGTGTGTTTTCAACTTTGTGTAAAAAAAAACCTCTGGCTATTATGTCCATTTGTTTTCTTCCCCAAAACTGGTACTGTAGAATAAAAAATTATCTATAGATTTATAACATGTAAATTGTAAAAACTACTAGAATATAGGAATGACGTCACAAAAATGTAGAACTCTCAAAATGAGCATTATTATTATTATTATTATTATTATGTGTGCTCATGCCTGTGCTTTTTCTTTGCCTGTGTGACCCAGTCTTTTGCTCAGTCATGTTTGATAGTTCGTTAAAATGAACTAAAATTGCCTATTTTGTGCTAAAAAAAAAAAAAGGATATGTCACTCTATACTGCACAATCCTGAGCCCTGTATATGTTTATTTAAAAAACAGAAATGCGTGAGTTTTAAGAGGTACGGTCATTTAGGAGTCATAAGTACAGAATTTTGACAAATGTTCAGAAGTTTAGACAGAAAATTTACAAGCCCAATAGGCCAAATGCCATGGCTAAATAGATAGATAGACAGATAGACAGATAGACAGACTCAAGCTTCTCTAAGTGATCCTTTACTATTCAGATGAACTGCACAAGGTACAGATTAAATACTGTGCTACAGTTACTGTTCAGATCCAGTGCAGTGCAAAGATCAGTTTTATCTTGCGTTAGGTGGAAATAATTAGATGACCTGTTATTATATCAGATATAATAAAATATACCAGATAATAATACATCTATATCAGATATTATATTCAGATATTCAGTTTCTCCATCATGTCTCTCAATGTTAGTTTTGTGCTATACTGTAGATGACGGCTCTGAAGGTTCACTCAAAAAGTCGACTCGATACATCACTTCAGAAAATCTGGGCTCTCCTGGGGTTAATTTGCTTCCTGGTGGTGATTTAAAAGCATTTAAAAACATTGTAACTGTAATTAATGAATTATTTAAAAAGAAAAACCTGAATACTATACATACCTGGGTCGGTTCTCAAGGTTCACTTAAATGAACCAAATTAAAGAATCGACTTGTTCGATATGACGCAACAAAGTCAGCAAAGTTAGGTTAGTTTGGTTCCCGGTGTCAATGAGAAACCAAAGCGAGTTCAATGGCATAAGCCGTTGCACTTATTAATATTTATTGTAATTGTCCAAGATCAGAAATCAGAAATGAAGTAAAAATAAAAATTATTGAATCTGCCACGCTCTCAGCGCTTTCGCGTTGATCAAAGACTCTTGACATTTCCGTTCCCACGCTGTCATGCTCTTCACCACACGGGCTTGTTTTCCCACGCTGTCATGTCACTTCCCACGCCCCCGGACCGCCCCGCCTGCACACTGGTTTCTCATCCAGTGCTGATTTCTTTGAGTTTATAAGGAAGCGCAGCACGCCACGTCTTCGCCAGATTATTGAGTGCCCTAAATCAATTCTCTTGCGTTTATTTTGATAGCTTTCATGTTGCCAAATTTTTTTCCCCATTTCTCATTTTTTCCCTTTGTTTCACGATTCTGATTAGTTTGCCTTGCTGACAGATTTGCCTAACACTCGCGCTCTCTCGACTATGGCTTGTCTTCACGTCTTGGCACCGAGACCATGCTCACGGATTTCACGGCTCTCGACCCAACGCACGCTCTCTCGATTACGGCTTATCTTCACGTCTCGGCACAGACACCACGCTCATGAATTTCACGGCTCTCGACCCAACGCACGCTCTCTCGATTACGGCTTATCTTCACGCTATTGCAGCAACGCTTCGTTGACACTGATCCCGCTGGTACCTCTCAGCTGGGGACACTCCTATCCCCAGCTGAGAGGTACCAGAACCAAGCTCCTCCTCGACTACGATTCAGCTCCACGCACTTGGTATGGTTCCAGCGCCAGCGGATTTCACGGCTCTGGGCGCACACACTTATTCATACGACCTGAGAACAGTTAACGCCCTGCTTCTGCACCTGCATCTGGATCCGCCTTAGCAGCCAACGAGAACCTCATTCCTGACAGAATAATCTGGCCATACGATGGATCCAGCAGGATTAGACAGGATGAGACAGGCACTGGAGAATCAAGGCGCTCTCCTTGGAAAACATCAGGAGGAGCTTGGCACCACCAGGCAGACACTCGCAGATGTCACCGCCCAAATGCAGCGCCTTCAGACGCCTACAGCTCGGACAACAATCACGGATCTCCCGCGAGAGCCACGCCTGCCAGCCCCACCCACTTACCTAGGAGAGACAGGTACCAGAGGATTGCATTCCGCCTATGACTACGCCATAGAATTTCGGACCTTAACTGGCTCGAGTGGATGGAACACCAGAGCCCTAGCCGACGTCTTCCTGGAAGGACTGTCGGAGGCACTCAAGGATGAGCTAGTCTCCTGGGAACTTCCTTCTAACCTCCACGAACTCATGGATCTCGCTGGGAGTATTGAGTCGCATCTTCGTTCAAGACGACCAACCGGGAGGTCACCCCCAGCCAGGAGACCTCCCCCCCACTGAATCTGGATGGAATGAATGGAATCTGATCAGCTCACAGAACCCTTCCACTCACTCTAAGAACATCGGGGATCCACTCTGAGGAGATTTGCTTCTTTGTTATCAATAAGTCTCACGCTGCCTGGGTCCTCGGTCTCCCATGGTTAGCTCTTCACGGTCCCCAGGTTGACTGGATCAAGCACGTTATCACGGGTTGGAGCCCAACTTGTGCCACAACATGCCTTCACTCTGCACTCCCTACACTCCGCACTACAGCCAAACCCGAGTACACCCCGGAAATCTCCAACAGTCCCACTCATTATCACGATCTCCAGCAGGTTTTCAGCAAACCCGAGCCATGTCGCTTCCACCGCATCGACCATATGACTGTCCTATCAAACTCCTCCCATGCACATCTCCGCCCAAGGGCCGACTGTACTCTTTGTCTCGCTGAGAGAGAGTCCATGAACACGTACATCACAGAAGCCCTTACCACCGGAATCATCCACCCATCGTCCTCCCCTCCGCGGGGGCAGGGTTTTTCTTCGTGAAGAAAAAAGATGGGTCCCTTCGTCCATGTTTTGATTACAGGGGGCTCAACAAAATCACTGCCAGGAACCGCTACCCACTCCCACTCATGGCTACTGCCTTTGAGTTGCTCCAGGTGGCAGATACCTTCACAAAACTGTATGGTTCCTTTTAGGGATAGTGAGGACCGACCAACGCTCCCGCCATAGAGATGGAACCAGCCAAGGTCCAGGCAGTCACTAGCTGGCCCACACCAGCCTCACGACGAGACCTCCAACGGTTCCTGGGTTTTGCCAACTTCTATCGCCGCTTCATCCGAGGATACAGCTCTCTCGCCACCCCTCTGACCTCGCTGACCTCCGCAAAGCCCTGGTTCTGCTGAAATAAGGAGGCTGATCAAGCCTTCGCTAACCTTAAGAAAAGGTTTACCTCTGCTCCCATCCTCACTATCCCTGACCAGTCTCGCTCTCGCCAGTTTGTAGTGGAGGTTGATGCCTCCAATACCGGGGTTGGCGGCATCTTCTCCCAAAGGTCCACCCAGGACAACAAGATGCATCCCGTGTGCATTCTACTCCCATCTCCTATCCCCAGCTGAGAGAAACTATGACGTGGGGGAGCGAGAACTCTTGGCCATCAAGCTAGCCCTGGAGAAGTGGAGACACTGGCTGGATGGAACTGAGCTTCCATTTCTAGTGTGGATCGACCAAAAGAATCTGGAGTACTTGCGCACTGCCTATAGACTCATCTTCACTTATCTTCATCTTCATGCTATTGCACCGGCGCTTCGCTGATGGATCCGACGACACTGATCCCACGCTCCTCCTCCTCGACTACGATTCAGCTCCAGGCTCTTGGCATGGTTCCAGTGCCAGCGGATTTCACGGCTCTGGGCGCACACACACTTAGTCATGCGACCTGAGAATAGTTAACGCCCTGCCTCTGCATCTGTGACCATACACAGTAAGATAATAATATATATAAATATATAAATAATTATTTGACCCCTCGCTGATTGTTTTGTCATTGGACAAACTTACGAAATCAGCGAGGGGTCAAATTATTTTTTCCTCCACTGTATGCAGTGAAACGCTTATTCGACTATCCGTGACCTTAAAAATAAAAAAAGTGAATAGAATAGGAAGGTCTCCTAGGCATATTGCAATTAGAAATTAATGTAAAATCTAAAATACAAATATGCAGTTACAATAAAATGAATTTTAAAATACAGTGAAACCTCGATTTGCGAGTAATGCAGTTTGCAGTGTTCCGCAAGACAAGCAAAGATTTTAAATAAATTTTGACTTGGAAAACGATACCGTGTAGGAGATAGAGTCATGCTCGACACAAAGGACATTCCAATATTAACTTGGAAAACGAACAAGTCTTCGTTTACGAGTACTGAGTATCATGTATCATGCATGCGCTTCTTGTTTTGACGCGGAGCGTCACGTGATCACAACTGAGCCAACGATTTTTCTCTCTCTTGCGCTGCGGAATTGTGGGTAATCGTCTCCCCTGCTGGGTCTTAATCGGTAATCGTCTCCCCTGCTGGGTCTCTTACTGGTATAATCAACATCCGTGCACACGTGTACTGTTTACTATAACACTGTGACCAAAGTCTCATTAGAGAGGTTAAAGATCCATTTTCTCTCTGTATCAGCCCGCTCTTTGCGCGCGCGCACACACACACACACCCCTCCTACTTTCAAGATTTCCTGTTTATTTTTCCGATAAAACAGTGTTTCTGTTGTGTGCACGTGTGTGTGTGTGTTAAAAGAGTGGAGGACGAATCCCAGGAGTGTACATTAGGTTTTTTGTTTCCATCTGAAAACTGGTCTGTCTTTACTATATATTTCTTCTTTACAGTCATGCATATATTCTCCTGTAATGTTGTTTATTAATTTTTAAGTTATATATGGAAATACTGAATTATTTTATAAGCAGACATGATAAATATACTGTATATAACAAAATTGGCACAGCATACAGTATAATATGCAGCATTCTGAGCTGATTAATCTGGATTGAGTGTATCTATGAGGTATGATAATTAAGGCTAACCGTTAATGCAGCAAATTTACAAACACTATCTAACTCTCCCTTATCATAGAACACAAAAAACTAAAGACTAATAAGATAAATCATACGTCATATAGATGAGCCCATTATCTGCATGACACATGTGATTGGCTATTCTCGGTGTGATTGACACAGCACAATAATGTCTTCCCGCCCACACAGAAAGCTTGGCCAATTCTGCTCATTTGGCATCAGGATTAAAATTTATATTCTCCTGGCTTTATGGCCAACCCTTTTTTTTTGTTGCACCACTGCGGCGCATACGTTCACAGCTGAACTTAAACAGAACACTCCACAGACTTTTATTCATTTTTATTTTCCTTCTTTGCCTTCATCCATAATCCGAGTGTGAGATGTGAGTGTAAGTCTGGACAGAAGAATAATTACACAGGACAGTGAGGACAAAGAACATGGTCTGTAAACTATACACTACTAGTGGAGTAGCCGCACCTCCAAGGTTCTCCTACGGTGGCCGAGAAGTGCAAACCAAAATAACAACACTAAAAACAAAACAACAAATTTAAAAACAAAATAACAAAATGAAAACAAAACAACTAAATTGAAAATAAAATAACAAATTAAAAATCAAAATAACAAAACTGAAAACAAAATAACAAAACCAAATACAATAGAACAAATCAGAAAACACTACGACATATAGAGAAACAAAATACCAAATGAGAAAACACAACGATTGATTGATTCTCACCACTGATTGGACAAGACATCTGTCACTCAAAATACACAGGAAGTAGTGCAGCCTCACGGACATTGAAATGTATTTTCATTTAAGGATTCATTTCAGTATTTTAGGATTATACGTATCTTACTTTGGTCAACTAAGTTGTGTTATGTAAATGTGCTTTAAAAATTATTCTGACTTCACTTGATAGTACTGCTTGTACTGTATGCCTTGAGTGACAGATGTCTCATCCAAGACAATTGTGAATTGTCGTTGTGTTTTCTCATTTGGTATTTTGTATCTGGCTATGTCGTTGTGTTTTCTGATTTGTTATATTGTTTTCGGTTTTGTTATTTTGTTTTCTGTGTTGTTATTGTTTCCGAATTTTGTTATTTTGTTTTGCACTTCTCGGCCACCGTATTCTCCAACAGTAGAGCAAACATAATAAAGTGTCCTCTGATCTACCCTACAGTAGACAAAAGATGTGGGCAAACACAATAAAGTGCCACCTAAAGTGCCTCTACAGTGAAGAAAATGTGATGAAGTGCCCCAAGAAACTCCAACAGTAGACTAAACATGATTAGTAAAGAATCTGCCTGTGTTTACATCCTGGGGGGGGGGGGGGGGGGGGCGGG
>JAQQZT010000036.1:31553327-31574286 GCA_030068275.1 Clarias platycephalus | reverse complement strand
CAATCCCGTACAACCAAAAACATTGCTACCATATTTTTTACGGTAAACTTCTGGCAACCACAGCTGCCGTTTTTTTTTGTTTTTTTTTTTTTTACCGTAAAATGTACTATTTATTTTTTACAGTGTTTTTTTTATTTCATGTTAAAGTAATCAATGGAGTGGTGTGATGAAGCACTGAGTTACTGTTACCACCTCAATGTTGATTATTTTCCTACAACATGAAGCGTTTTATTCTTCTTATGCAATTATATTATTTATATAACTATATTAAAGATTAATCATTTTTATTAAGACATTTTATCTGAATCAATACAACAACAAAATACACACAACTTGAAACCACAAAGCATAAACTCCTCTGTCCTGAAAATGTCATAAGGCCTACAGCTTTATAAAGCGCTGACACTGGAGACTCCTTCCAGAAATGTGACATACACAGAATAACTTCAACAAATATCATAGTATCATACTGTAGTACCGTAGAAACAATTTAATCCCGCACTATTGTCAGAGCTGCTGTTATAGAGAATCATCAACACTTTATGACCAATCAGAATTCATTATCACTGTTGTGTAAACCACATTGTGTAAACAGTGACTTCATACACATCATACTTTCTGCTAGTCAGTTTAAAGCTAGTCCTAGTGAAGAGAAAGTTTGACTTGTTTTTACAGCTGTATTATTTCTATAGTATGTACTATAGTATGTTGCAGTGATATAATTGGCCAGCAGGTGGAGGTAGTGATCAACAGCTGTACTACATGTGGAATAGGCTAGTGACCAAGTGAGTGAAGGCTGTTCATTATACATACAGTATACATAATTTTAATAACTATGTATGTAATCTTGTGTTAATGTGTCATGGATAAAGATGATATCTTTCTCTTTATGTTTTCATCAGGAATAAAGATGATCTTGTGGGTGTTTCTACAGCACCCAGAGTCCTGAGTGTTAATTATTCAGAGAACAAGCTCCAATTTAAAGATAAATATATTGTAGTGAATATTGATGAAAACCAGTAAGGTGACATTTTTTCCTTTGAAAATTAACTGCAAAGACTGATATAATATTTCGAGTGTCCGAGATTAGGACACTGAATATAATCTCTCTAAGTCCTTATAATATAAACGCACTTGTTTGTGCTTTTGTTTGCATTGCGGTTGAGCTCATTAGAGACATTCCTGTGATTTATGCAGAACTTTTACTGTGGTTTAAAGATCACTGTGGGGTTGCTGAACACAAGTGTGAACAAATCATTAATAACTACTTTAGTTTTATCTGTCAATCGCAAATATACATCTTGTGTCTTTTGTCAGGATGAAAAACGTGAATCTTTCATTTTAATAAATTAAATCATAAGCTTTTAGACTGTGTAGAATCTTTTTTCCACATGCTTAAGTGCTTAAAGTTAACATTTATCTAACTTCTGTATGCAGATTTAAGTCATAAATATAATTAAAACAAAACCAGGATAAACTTTTTAATACTTTGTAAAAATGTCTGAATGAAAATGTTGAATATGATCATTAAATACAAACTAAACAGCTTTTGTGTAGTGGACATTTGTACACTGAGCCACATATTGCTAAAACATTTTTATTGTCTTTGTATTGAAATTATTTTACTTTAAAAAACAATTATAAAAAAAAAAGGATTTCATCAATTTTTTTTTGTAATTTGGTTTAAGTTAATTAAAAGCTCTTCAATTTCTAGCTCTTATAAAAGGACAAGAACTTGAAAATGAAATTGGGGTGATGTGACGAGATGGAGTTACTCTTTGATTTATTAATTATAATAATAGTTATTATTTGTTTATAAAAGTTGTAATCCTTATTAACATCTCACTTGATACTAAAGGGCGTAATCTAAAAAACAAGCATGTTTAATTCAAATGAGAATTTTAGTAAGACGGTTTAAAATATATGACATGATGAGAAAATGTTTGAGAATCCCTGCATTGACTGACGTGTTCGTATCTGTTTAGAGTTACATTAACGTTGTGGAATGTCAATGAAACTAGTTAGCTCCTGTTCTTAACTACACCACAGCAGCTTTACACATTTCTTCCCATTACCTCTCTTTCTCGCTTTCACAAAAACAGGCCACAGCCTGTAAACACCTCTGTCTGGGAAGGTACAGCTTTAAATCAGACTGTTATCGAGTGCTGGGACTGGAGACTCCTTCCAGAATTTCACTGATACTGCACTGTGTGTTTGTGTTTATGTATAATATGTGATGTCATTTAGTTTACTAGCCTGGAAGGGTGCAGATGTAGCTCAGCTCAGTTTCTGAACCTGTAAAAGCACACTGAGACAAACAACAAGACCACTGAGTCACACTGCAGGTCTGAACCTGAGAAGAGAGGAAATGACAAACCACGTCATCTAATTCAAGCCTGTAACATGGAGTTAATGAATGAAGTGTGATGCATCGTACATGTTTATAATTTACAGCAATTGAAAAATTGCTTTACAATACAGATCATAAATTATCTGAGTATTTCTATTTATTTATTGTCTAACTGTGTATTATAACACTTTACAATTCAGTTTAAAGGTACTGTAGTTGTGTGACCTGATGAACATCCACAGCTCATGGTCCTGGGTGATTGTACAGAAAAAACTGTTTAATATCCAAATGCGTGTTGTCTGACATTTACTGTTACACCTGCTACACACACACACACACACACACACTGCGCTAAACATTTAATTGACACATTTTATAATTCATTTATGCAACTCCCCACCCAAATACATAACCAGGCACTTAATGAGTGTACACACACACACACACACACACACTATTGTCTCAACAGTATACAGTATTAGACACTCCCAACTGTATTAGAAGTGCAATTTTGGACACACTTTAGTCAATGTTTACTGTAGATGTGTGTGTGTGTGTGTGTGTGTGTGTGTGTGGTTTTGGACACACTTGTAATGTTTATTGTGTGTGTGTAAGTGAGTGTGTGTACTTGTATGCGCGTGATTTTGGACACACTTTAGTAAATGTTTACTGTAGAAGGTTGTGTGTGTGTGTGTGTGTGTGTGTGTGAGAGAGAGAGAGAGAGAGAGAGAGACGTTGCCATGGGTGAACGCGCCACGGCGCGCGAGACTCCCCTGCTCGGGCTGTGTGCTCAGTGCTGTGCGAGCGCCTTCATGACCGTCTCGCGCGCCGGTTTAACGGTATTTTAACAGATTTTTGCGCACCGGAGCGGATTTATTTCCTCTAAATCACTATTTTGGTAAGTCTTTTATTGTTTAATCAATACCATTATCCGTAAGATGTGCTTAAATATGCGCAAAAAATAATTCCCGTAAAAATCTGTTATGATTTATATAGAGATTAGAGTATCCGCTGTTTAGTTCGCTCCAAACAAAAGTTAAAACCCAGCCAAATTTATAACTAGTCAGTGTAAATCCTTGTTATGGATAGAATTAAACTGTTTTATCATCATTTAGACAAATCTACGCTTGAGAATTTAAGTTTTTTAAACCTTTGGAAAACGACTAGTCACGGTCCTAAATCGCGCACTGGTGCACTAAATAGGGTGCCAGAAAACTCCCGTGCGCGCGTTACTTTGTAGTTAGAGATAGAGTTACTGCAGGTGGCCTTTCAAGGAAGTGGTGCGCGGTTTGGGATGAAACCCTAACGCTTTCTGTTCTACTATTTCCAGCATTCTCTAATAAACAGAGCTGCCTTAATAAGAATAAATATTAAAAGAAATATTTTTTATTGTTTAAAAAAACCTAATTAATAAAATTGCATTTAATTAGGATGGATTTTGTTAGTTTAGAAATCATTAACTTATTTTAAAGCAGCAGTTAGACTTTATTAAGGTGCTTAGAAAACATTAGTAACTATATTCAGAATAATGAAACATGCTGTCATATACAGTGTAAAGCTATTTAAATCTGCTTTATTGAACAAACAAATAAACAAAATGACAGATTAAGTGAGGCTTTAACATTATATAGAATACATAAACAATACTAACAGTGTCGTGAACAATTATTCGCTCCCTTCATGAATTATTGGTATTATTATTATTATTATTATTATTATTATTATTATTTATTATTTTATTTTTTTTTCTAACACTTAAATGATTCAGGAATCCTACCTGGCCCTATGTGAAAAAGTAAAAGATGCGTAATAAATTTTGTATTTTGTTTTTACTCTGGTAATCTTGAATGTAATATTACAATTTGTTTGACGATCAGAAATTTTTAAGTGTGAAAAATATGCAAAAAAAAAAACCCACACAAAAAAGCACTGTATGTTGGGGGTGGCATTACTTATGCATTTAGTGTCTATGACAGGAATACTCATGTCCTTGTTTCAGGTCCTTGTCCAACATGTTGTGATTTACAATGCAATACTTTAAACAATTTATACAATAATTAATTCAGACTAGCCTTCATTATTTTATTTATAAAACATTCCTTGGTATAGAATTATATAATTTAACTTATTATATTATGTTTAAAATAAATCAATTTAGCAATTCCAGGCCATAGAATAGATTAGATGAAAATAAGACATTTGATCACCCATTAAGTTCAAGCCTACCTTTCATAAGGTTAATCATTTGTGTTCTTATTTCTAGCCCAGGACCTTGAAAAACCGATATCCACTGGCCTTATTGTATAAAGCATTGAAACAGTTTGGTCCAGAATGCCACCAGCCCTCAAGAAGACATCAGAGAAAGACAGTCTGATTCACATTTCATCTCCACTTTTAACCCGAGACCCGGATTTCAGCAAAGAACTGGATCCTGAGATTAAACTCACGGACGACAGCTATGCCAGGTCTTGGTTGAATCTCTCCTCCTTGTCTTTTCTAGATTCCTGTGGCATGAAAAGTTCTCTAGACCTACCAGATTTTCCCCTGGATCACAACTCAGCATTTTATAAAATTGACCTCCAGTCAAGTTTGGAATCTTTGCTCGGCTGTGCGTCCATGGACGAAAGTGGTGCAGGTTTTCCGTTGCTTCAGGACGACTCCAGGTTCGAAGAACAACCAGTGGTGGAAGAGCAGTCTAGAAATGTTTCAAAAGAACATCAGGCAAACTTAAGGCAAACTTTGTCACCTCCGCAGTCTATTGAAAGAGAAAGCAAACTTCTTTCTTCAGGAAGATCAAGCAGAATCATAAACAAGAGCCAGAGCCATGCTTTAACACCAGACTGGCACTCGGGATCTCACGTTTCAGCGCAGGAGGAAGTGGACGCTCAGAGAATGCGACTCTCTTCTCAACAACGTGCATTAGCAACTCGTATCGATCAAGCGAAACTGAGGCTTCACGCACTGCTGGGTGAAAATACTGTGCAGGTCTTCAATGAGCAGTTAGAAGTGATGAGAAGGAAACTCTCGATGATGTCCACTAAACCGAAAACCGAACCTGGATCACTCAGTCCTGCAGAAAACAAATGCGCTAATGTTTCAGGGGTTCATGAAGAACCTGAGAGTCTCCACAATTACTCTACACAGCACACAGTTTTAAAGTTACATGGTTCAGGAGAGGAGGAGAGAAGCTGTGACCTCAGTGCTTCTACTAAACGCTCATTGATAGAGAAAAGCTCTGAGAGTGTGCGGTTTATGAAAGATGTGCAGAGTTTAACATGGTATGGACAGGCAGTACTTCATGTGGCACAACAGGCTCTGGACTCAGATGCTACAGAAAGCAGCTCAGATGATGAATGGGAAGAAGAGACCCGAGGAAATAGATCCAGCTCTGGGTGAGTGTGACACAGAGGTGACTTTATATATCATATAGCTATCTTCTACTATAGTGCTGACATAAATTTTCATACTTTTTCAAGTGTTACACATCTTACTGTATGTTTCACACTTCATATCAAAATGGACTAAAACCTTGCAAATGGGATATTGCAGTCTTTAGATGCTTTATTATAAGACTTGCACTTGAGCATCAATGGTCAATTGACCTACCAATGGTCCTCAAGATGCTTCTTATCCAGAGCGAGTAACATTTGTATTTCATTATACATGTGAGCAGTTGAGGGTTAAGGGTCTTGCTCAAGGGACCAACAGGGACAACTTGGCAGTCGTGGGATTTGACCCTTCCGAACCCTAGTCCAATGCCAGTAGATGTTAGACAGATGATAGATCCATGGGTTCCCTTGTGGAAAGAGACTTGACAAAGATCACACAAGCACTCCACCAATCAGGTCTATATCCTAAAGTGGCCATCGTCAAGAAAACAAATCAGTGGCTGCAAAACAACTCTGTGAAAGTCCTAGGGTGGCCCAGAGAGGGTCCTCAACCTACTAAAGCATCTGTGGGGAGATCTGAAAATGTGCCCAGACAATCTAGTTGATCTTAGATGATTTTGCCAGAAAGAATTGAAGACACTTCCAAAAGAAAGTCTGGCCAAGTTTATAGCATCATTCACAAACAGACTTGAGGCTGCCAAAGGTCCTTTAACCAAGTCCTAAATTAATAAAACACTCCTGTTTCGCTTTGTCATTGTGAAGTGTTGATGAGAAAAATGATAAAGGATTTTAATTTGAGAAGTTTCCTGGCTTTATTTGTCCTGTTTAGAGCTTCTTCCATTTGAGCTATGGATGTCTTCAGCTTCTTCAGGTACCCCTGATCTATTTTGGTTGCTGCATTGACCGATGGCCTACTTACCTGATCACTGACTTTTCTCAGACTTGCCATTGTGCCATAATGATGCCCCAAAGAATGTTTAAAGTTTGAGATCTATTTTAAAAAACAGCCTTCCTGTATCCTTGTCCATAACTTCCTGGACCTGTTTTAATACCTTCTTCTTCCTTGTTTTTTAACAGTGTTTGGAATCCAGTAAGTTTGCATTACTGCCAACTGTAGGTCTCGCTCATCTTCCCGACCTTTTCCAGTCCAGTCTACTTTAAAAAAAAAAAAAACTAAACGTTAAATGCTTCCTTCCTTCCCTGATCTTGTCTTGTCTTATTCTGTGTCTTAAACTCTTCGTCTGCTTTTATCCACACACACTATCTTCTCTACATTTTCCCACTTAGTATCACTCTGCACCTTTGGTTGGAGTCCTTGGTTGTATCACTGCCACCTATTGATCTCACTCTCCCTCAACTTCCCTTTCTTGAGCTTCATGCTGCTGTTTGTCCATGTCTGTTCTTTAATAACCTCTTGGATCTTTCTGGGAGAGGTTGTTTAATACACTGCATATGCAAGAGCTTCAGAAACCTCAAGAGTCTTGCATCAGTGATGGTCCTGATAAATCACAGTGGTGGATTTCCTGTACTGTCAGAGCCTTAGTCATGTCCACAAATTCTTATAATTAGGAACTGTCATTCGTGTCAAGGCTGGTACTTGTCCAGGAGCACGTACATATCAGTCTCCTGCGGATCAGAGAAGGAGGAAAGAGCTTTTAAGACTGAAATGTAATAAGACCTCGTGGATAGTACGGAGAAAGAAAAGCTTATTTTGCCCTGAGCTGGGCTTCAACTGTCTGGAAATGTCAATGTAATGGCTTTAAGATCTCAGCAGGACAGATGTAGTCGAAATCTCCTTTTATTATTTTTAGTGGGTGAGGGTACAACTCGGGCTTAGATAGTTTTTTTTTACAATATTCGAAGTCTTTACTGTAAGTACAAATCAGGCCAGTTCTATTAATTCCTATAGAGGCAAGAGCCATGCAATTTAATCAACTATGCAATTAATTCAGTTTTTAATTCAGAATCGATTCACACATTTTAAGGTTAACTTATAAATTTTAAATGTTCTTTAGAAATGCAACCCGCTACCATCTTTTGCAAATCCTCGCATTTTGAAATAGTATTGTTTCTTCATCTTTTGAGTTTTCTTCATCTTTTGGGCAAAACAAATTGAATACACTACACCATTCTTCAGTACAGGAGGTTGGGCTGTTGTGGCCAGCAACACGGCGCATGTTCAAATCACACGTGAGAATGGCCTGGACTGTTCCATGTGATTCAGCGACAGTGAAGTTTTGATACATTGAATGGTTATGACATTTTCAGCAGGTTGAGCTCGTTGGCGGTCTTCCTGATCTCTCGTCGTCTTCCAGTGATCTTCTTCCACTCGTGCCGCTCAAAACACTTTGAACAATTCATTACAGCATCGATTATCTGTACAAAACTAGTCTCAAAACCTTTTGATACCACCTCATATCATCAGATATTAGATGTTGCTCTCTGAGCATTTTTTTTACAAGCACTACCAAATAATCAGGCCAAATAATGTTTATTTGTGGCATTTATTTTGCAGGGGTTTGTCACAAAAATGTTTACACTAAATAAATATTGTTTATGATGAAAAATCACATGAAGCGATTTGTATTATAAAATAAGCAATATAAAAATATACATGTATATGAAAAAATATATATAATTTATATATATTTTCCCTATACAACATGTCTTTTTTATATTGCTTATTTTATAATCAAATTCATTTGGTGCAAATTGTAATTTGAAAATCATAAACCTATGAATTTATGTTTTAATATAATATTTGATAGAGATTATGTAGGTGGCGGTGCAATCTGTGGCAGGGAGGCATTTTAGCGCATAACAGTGTGCCTTAGTTTTGTTTTTTTTTACACTTAAAGTCATTTGAAATACCTTTTTTTACTTTTTGCATCTGAGAAAAGGCTTTAAAATAACGTATGACACTTAATTAATCTCAGTCAACTTTAAGCTATTCCTTGTATTGTGAATAATGACCATGTTTATTTTTGATAAAATGCTGTATGCATTTAAAAAATAAAAGTAGATTTTTCTAAAAAGAAAACCAATTAATCTTTGTTTCTCTTATATACTTTACATTGCTGTTTAATTAAGCAAAAGTACATTTTATCCGGTTACTCGATTAATCGATTACATTTTTGGTAGAATACTCGATTACTAACATATTCGATAGCTACAGCTCTAGATACTACCATCGCTAACAATCACACTGAAATGAAAGCATATTATCATCTGAATCACGTATAACATACAGGATAATTCACCTTCACACAACCTCTGGAAGAAAATGATGCAGCTACTGTATGAGATAGGATTTCTGCTGTGTTATCTCCGGCACATCACACTAACCCTAGGAATATTGAACATGCTGAGACAAACATGTGAAGATTTAGATCCTCAATTCCAGGCTGTTGAAAAAAAGATAAAGTAAAAAAAAAAAAAAACAACATAAATAAGGCTGAACAGAAAAAGGTTAATCTTGCGAGCACATCTTGGTGAAGATTACTTGCAGGTTTGGATGGAATGCAGGAAGAGGAAGGTGTGTGTGTGTGTGTGTGTGTGTGTGTGTGTGTGTGTGTGTAGAGACCAGGAAGTACACATGATATCTTTTGTAATACCGCAGACTGAGCTTCACAATGAAGAGAGAGAGAGGGAGAGAAAGGAATGGCGAAAGCCCATCACATAATGAGCTCCGGGAATGAAATGTGTGTAGGAGTGTCTGTTTTTTTCCAAAGCTAAACCATGATCTTGTGGGTGAAATTGTTACAGCTTTCACCTCATGCTGTGGCTAAAAGTCCTTGCGAAGTCCTGCAACGTCCTGACTTGGGCATGCTTAGACATTGTCTCTGTGGCACTTTTGTCTTTTTGTCTTTAAGTCACAGGTTTATATTAACACACTCATTCTACTGCATTTCTCTTCTATAGTAACGACTCATTCTCCGGGCTTGTATAGCTGACGCTCCACATGATCTAACACTGTTAAACAAAGAGGTACAGTCTGTGGTGTAGTGGTGCTTCGAGAAGTGGCTATAAATATAAATTTACCCTCCTTTTTCTTTTTTAAGTGGCCTGTCTAGCAAAGGGAAGAAATGCCATGTGCTATAAACAGTGACCTGTAAGACAGTGACTCTTGCAGATTTATTTTAGGCTAGTTAACGATGCTGCTAGCTAGCATGTAACGCTATAGTTTCAGTGTATCAATGTGGATGAAGAAGTGTGTATACTCAGCGCTAGTATAGTATACGCCGTAAAACAAGTGTATATACCCTGCACAACACCACTGGGTACAGTATATATATGAAACAAATAAATTGTGTGGTAAAAAAACGAGTGCTTCAGCATCAAGACGGGGAACGGATACCACTTCTATTCGGGTACTTGTCGATACTGAGTACTGATGCCAGAGCACAACTTGAACAATTGTACATATGTAAATACATTAGTGTATGTGTATACTGTATATGTGTATGAATGTGTATACGTATGTATATATGTACTGTATGTATGTGTATTGTGTGTATAATATGCACATAAATGTAAAAATTGTAAATCGTCCCACAATAAAGTGTGTATAAAACTCAACTTAAAAGTCTTCCCATAATGCACCATAGTGCTGTCTCTTCTCCATCTAGTTCTCCACATGAGCCTCGAGAGGCCACGATCCCGTCGCCAGTTTGCTGCTTGTACTTCCTTGGAGCATTTTTGGTAGATATTAACCCAGAAACATCCGGAATCCATAATTAGTTCATAATAAGTAAATGCAAAATATAAAGTAAAAATAAAACATTAACTTTTGAAAAGAACCGTGTCTGGTGTGAGGGAGACGAGACCCGCTCTGCTACATCCTTTTAAACCTTTTTCCTCACCAGGGCCGTTGTTGCAGTGCGGTTACGAAAGAAAAGTCACTACACTTTGACACAAAATTAAAAGAAAAAGTATGTTGTGATCAGATATAAAGTATATACTACTCGTACACTCGCAGGCACAAAAGTTACTCGCAATCCAAGGTTTCACTCTAGTTGTCTAGACATCACAGTTGGTCAAAGTTTGCTGACATTCTACGTTTAACGCTGGCCATTTTTTCTGCTTCCAACACAGCGAGAACTTAATATTCACTTGCTGCCTCGTATATCCCACCCTTTGACAGGTGCCAATGTAACAAGATAATCAGCGCAATTCACTTCACCTGTCAGGGGCTTTAATGTCACGGCTGACCGGCGTACGAGATAACAGAACTAACTTAATCGTCTAAATCATAATTCAGAACATTAAATGGTTCAATTTATGAGGTGGGTTTTTTAATCGTTAGCGAATGACAAGCAGCATGGCGGTGAGAATAACTCTGCTTCATTACACTACCCTGGTGTTATCGTATGTGTATATACTGTTATATGATGTTCATACTTATTTTATTCCTCTCTGTCGTGAGGTTGATGAGACATTAGATGATCATCAAAAGCAACAACTTCTATTTGCCTTTCTAACACCTGTGACATCACGGCATGACTGAGAGCAGTGTGTACGCCCAGAAAAACAGGGATCTGTCCCGAGAACAGTTTCTTATTCATGGAAAAATCTGAACAGTCACTTGTGCCATGTCCTTGGTTCAGCTTCTGTTTTACACGTGTTTACAATTTAACGTGGCTTAGGTGGTTGTGGGGGGAAAAGGCACACCCAGGTTCAGTGGAATACAGTATGTTTAACAAGAAATAAAAAGGAAAAATCATGACATACTGTAGGACTATCCCATAAAGGAGCTGTGTGTGTGTGTGTGTGTGTGTGTGTGTGTGTGTGTGTGTGTGTGTGTGTGTGTCTAAGGCAATGACCTTGTGTCTCAGCAGGAGGAATCCTACTTCTCCTCTGAGTATGTGTGTGTGTGTGTGTGTGTGTGTGTGTGTGTGTGTGTGTGTGTTTGTTTTCATTGCTGCTCCACTGCACTCTAAATATTCGTGGAATTTTCCTATTAGCTAGTCGGACTAAAGAGAGACTTTGCTTGTTATATATTTACTGAGCAGGAAGAAAGGGTCACAGGGTTCAGACAGAGTTAAGCACATAATATTCTGCCTTTGAGGAGCGAGATTGCTCAGCTTATCATCTCTAATTTTGTTTATCAAAAGTTCAGCAATGTGCACACATTCCACTGACAGTTCAAGCTTATTTTTCACAAAAAAATAAGTCATAATAAGTAATTAAGTCATCACAAAGGTATTCGTACCACATTGATACCAAATTGATATCTTGTTGGAGTATGCACAAATTTAAGCAGGATTAATATGAGTATTATTGTTTATAGTGCACTCCGGTAACTCTCTCTCTCTCTCTCTCTCTCTCTCTCTCTCAGCTGTCTGGGATGTGAGTGGAGGTTTCAGAGTGATAGAGCGAAGCTGGCGAGTCAGTGGACTTGGCTGAAGCTCAGGTTATCTGAGCTGGATTTGCAGATTCAGCAGGTTTCCAAGCTCCATCAGCACCTTCACACCAACAAGGTAAAGAGCTAACACATCTCCATTCCCAGTTCTGTGTATCAAATAGGAAGAATCACAGATTTAAAATTATATCATGGATAGATTTTTTTATTCAATTAGATTTTTGGACATTGCGGTCTTCGATTTAATAGAATTAATGCTCGACTGGATTTTTTTACTGGCTCTGAAGTATTAAAAATGACTAAACTAATCTTTTTTTAAGCCAATTTTCAGTGGGTGGAATATTTAATCAACCATGATAAACCCAAAAATAGTAGAAGAAGAAGAAGAAGAAGAAGCGATAATCTCATAAAATTAGAGTATTCTGCAAAACATGCAAGCTGTTTGTATTTTCTGCAAAGGCTGTGGTATATTTCTCAATAATTTGTCAATTTCACATCATTAAATGATTGTAAATTTGTCTAAGTCATTTTAAAAGTGTGAATGAAATCAGAATTGAATCAAACCACAAAAGAGCATTTAAACCGCATAAACAATTTCATCGCACAGCTCTATTTATCATGGTGTGATTTAAAACCAACATTCATGTGCACTTAGTAAATTTGTCTGTGTAATGGTAGCAGACTTTACAGACCTTTTTTACTAGTAAAATATACAAATTGCTTTGCTGCTGTAATAGAGTAGACTAGATAGACTGTAAGGAAAAGCAGTGGAAGAAAAAACGAAATATGTGAACACATACAATTTAACATGGAGTTACATAATGGTAAAACTTATAAAAACTTGCAAAACATGACAACGTTAAACAGGGAACAGTGAGAGCAAAGCACAGACACCTGATCTCTGGAACTCTGGAGATATTGACCTCTGCAGCCCATTTCTCTAGGGCTAACAAAAGAAGGGGAAAAAAATGCAACTTGTGGACTATTTTTTGTGTCGTACAATGTTATACCTACAGGAATTCCCCCAAAAATTACCTGATCCCAAAAATCTTCCCATCGTCTCACAGAAATAACAATTATAACTAACATATCTCTTTATTAAAGCCAGATGACTTTAAGGGATGAACCAATACACGCCTCATTATTGTTGACCAGAAAGAGGAGTAACAGCAGTGTGTGTCTCCAACACCACTCCTTCTCCACACAGTTGTAAAGATGTTCTAATGTTAAGACAATGGAGGCTCATCCCTAACATTTCATGTTATCTTGATTTGTCCGTAACAAAATGGAAATGTTTCTCATTGGAAATGTTTGCTTTTATATAAATTCTTTTAAATATTAATTGTACCTCAGTTGTGCAGAATTGAACTTGCTTGCTAGCTACCCTTTGTTATTCCCTCCAAAATGCCACCCCGCTATCCTTTGCCTTCGGCCGTAGACAGGTGTTGTTTTGGCTGAGGCTCAGCCTTTGACCGACCTGCAGATCCAACAGACTCTTCTGACTGAGACGGCCGATTTGATGTTAACGGCGCACGATCTCAACTCCGAGCTCGACACGGAGCCCAGCAGCCCCACTCGACTCCTCCGAAACATCGAGAGACAGGTGAGGTCACTGATTCAGGTTTTATTATAAAAAAAACAGATTAAAATATTCAAATATTCTGTTTTAAGCAGAAGTGTAAGAAGTGTCCTTGTGAATTTGTGGGTGTGGCTTATTTACCCAGTAGTCAACCATCTTATGTAATGAACTTATTAATAGTGGCACTAAACCTCAGCATAAGGATATGAAGTCATTAGCAATAAGCTGAGATTTCCTTCTTACTGTACATTCACAAAAATGCGTTTTTAGCAAGTGGAATATTTTTTTAATCTGGCCAAACCTATGTATAATTTCTTAAAATAAGTTTACAGCAAAATAAAAACAAGATTATTAAGATTTATTCTTAAGATTATTGTAAGTGAAAATTTCTTGTTCTGTTGGCAGATCATTTTGCTTCTTTCAAGAAATAAATTAGTAAAAGTAAATTATCTAGCCATAAAACAAGATTTTTATTTTCCGTTTAAACTTGAGTTTGATTGGACACAAGCTTAATAAATTTATAATTGCTTTATTATAATTAAGAAAGAGTAGATTAAATTTAACTAAATGTATATTCAAGATATTTTCACTTGCTAAGATACCTTTCTTTATTATTTTGCAAGTAAAATTAGTATTTTATTTGACTGGAGCCAGTGTGTTTATTTTCCCTCAGCGTCTTAGATTAGCTGGGTGACATTTACCGTATCGTACGATACATTAAGTCATGTTCATATGAAAGATACACAGTGGAAGCAGGTTTAGATATGACTATGTATTCACACATTAAAAAAAACATGAAATCCCTCAGCAAATAACAGGTGCTGTGTGAAAGGCAGGTGATCATTAATAAACGAAAACTTTGAAAGCAGTGTGTAGACAGATGGCCTGATACATTAATGTATGTTTGTGTAATGCACTGTAAAATACTGCTGTGACTTGTTTTCTTTTTTGCAAGTATACTAGTTTGAGTTATTACTTCTGAAAGTCATTCCAAAAGACTATTTTTTTATTCCAATGACATACGTATGTGGAAGGAATGACTGTTTCGTAGGTGTGTGAAGTGTTCTTAAGTCATCTTGACTTGATTTTCTGTCAAGGCCAAGGGGAGAAAGTTTTATTTATTATTGTGAAATGCAGGCAGTGTATGTTCAGCTAAGTCGACACGACGACCTACTGGTTGGTACTGTCGCCTCGTACCTTCAGGGTTGGGGGTTTGAATATCACCTCCAGTCTATGTTTGTTTGTGTTTGTGGGTTTGTGGGGATAATTAGATGGATGGGTGAGTGGATGGATGGATAAATGGATTAATGAGATAGATGAATAAATAGATCGATAAATAGATGGATAGATGATAAATGGATGGATAAATGGGGGATGGGATGGATGCATAAATAGATGGATGGGTGAGTGGATGGATGGATAAATGGATTAATGGGATAGATGAATAGATGGATGGATGGATGGATGGATGGATGTTCAACTTGGCTGACAAATATAGATCTAATATCAGTTAAGTGGTGCATATCTTTTATTAAAGACACTAAAACGTAACCTACAAATGCCACACGTTTCTCCAAAAGAGGAAACCAAACAAAAGTTTTGTTTGTGTTTTCTATGAGAGGGATGGATGATAAACGTAAATTCTTTTTAATGTTTGATTCATTTCATCACCCTTCCATGCTGCGAATACTCTTTACACTCATGTCTGCACCTGTGTTTTATTACAAGAGATGTTTTAAATGATAAAAGAAATCGTTTTATTGGTAGATTTTTTTGTTTTCCCCTGAACCTTGTGCCGTGATGTGTTTGTGTGGTGTGTGTTTGTGTGCAGAGCGCCCAGCTGAGTCGGATAGTGAACAGTCTGATGGCTCCTCTGAGTGACTCGCCCTTACACTGTCCTGTAGCTAAAAGAGACAGCAGGTGCTGGAGAGGCTCAAGAAAAAGGCTCTTTAGCAGGTCAGGACTACATACCGCTCTCTTTATGTCTCAGCATGCTGCAGGTTTCACACACAGGTTTTAAAGGATCTCTAAGTCAAGGACTGGTGAGGGCCGTTCCAGAAACTTCAGCTGAAAATTTTTTTTTTTTTATTTTTTTTTAAAGAAGCTGTTAAAATATTCGTGTATTGTTTGTCACAAGGGTGCTAAACAGCACAAATGACATTTTCTTTTATATCAGTGGGCATTTTGTATACTTTTTTGGATAAATCTGCAGTTGTGTTTGCCACCAGGTACATTTTTAGTATTTTAGTATTAATAATAGTTTTAGTTGAGTTTTAATTGTGTGTTAAAAAAACTTGAAACAAGGAAATTCAAGGGAAAAGTGTGTAGTTTTGTTGCACAGAGAACCTTTTTAATGACAGTTTGTCAAAGAGGCAGCACCGTCTGCTCGGACCTCCAGGGTCGAGGGGTCGATTCCCACCTCAAGGCTTTGTGCATGAAGTTTGCATGTTTTCCACGTGCTTGATGTGTTTTTCCTCCGCGTTCTCCTTTTTACCTTCCACAGATTAGGCTAATTGGCATTTCCAAATTTCCTGTGTCTGAGTGTGTGTGCTTGTGTTCTGAGATGGACCGGCACCCTATCCAGTGTTCCCCACCTCGTACCCCGAGTCCTCTGCTCCAGGCTTCTTGCAAGCTTGCAAAAGATAAGCAGGGTAGAGAAACAGTGAATGAGTTTGTTAAAACATCATGAGACAATGCAGGAAAAAAAAAACCTTTATTTTATAGCATCATCAGCCTCCTGCTCAACAGATGATTCCTTCAGGCTATTATTATTATTATCATATGGTGGTTTTGCTTTCTGTCCAGCATACACACAGTTCCTCTATGAGTTTCTTATTTGGGAGTGCCTTGACTTTCATAGTTCCCTTTCAATTTATTAATGACATCATGGGCATTTTTCAGTTCTTCAGGCAGCTGCTTCAGATTAGCTCATGTTATTTGAATGTTCAAGCTTCTACCACTAAGTTCTGTCTCCTCCATTTCAGATTTTTTAATTATTGAATACTAACTCAAAGATAGAACAAATACTGCTACTGTTAATAATAATAAAAACTATTAAATAAGGAATAAGGAAATGTCAGGTGTCGTGTTGTCTTCCGGTTTTAGTCAGAAGGGTTATTTGTGTCTGAAACACTAGTGTTGAAGTCATGAAGGTGTGTGTCACAGTTTCGTCCATGACGGGTACGCTCCCTAACATTTCGCTCCTGGCTCACACTGGAGAAACCGAAACTAACGAGGTCATTCATCACTGCGGGCACCCCACTGACAGGAATGTGAGGGGGCGAGGCTGCAGGATACCACACAGCTGGTGGCACATCTTCATTTAAGGCCTCTGATTCTCTGTTACCAGATAAGAGGCGGTGAGAGGGCCAGTTCAGGGGCTCAGACAGACAGATAGACACTTTTCCACATATTCAGCAGCAATAGAGGGACAGTAACACAAAGACAGGTTCTAGATGTGATTGGACACTGTATCTGGTGCAAGGCATGCTGGGAGTGGTTTGTATTCTTTTTCGTGCTTCAGCACTGAGGGGTGTTTTTCACCACTTGGCAGCTTGCCAAGGGTCACACGAAATGTAATTGGCCCCTTTGGCCTCCAAGATGAACTTGCTGCCAGTGCACTTGAGAGTGCTCCCTCTTATTTAAAAACGTTTATAATAATAATAATAACCTATTGGTCTCTGAACCGTCCGCATTCTTTTGTTTATGGCTACAAAGCTAACAAGCTCCTAACACAAGGCTGAATCCCTCATCACTCTTCAACTTCTGACCAAAGGCACTACTTGGTGTGTGGAACAAGGGATGTACTCCATACATAGCGCACTAGCTTTACATTTAACGCAATTCGGGATTCGACCCCGGAAGTTAACGGAACTGATATTCTAAAGTGGAATAAGTGCAACTATAAAGAGAAACTTACAGGATTGTCCACCATGGTTTATTCTCCTCACCTTTTGGCTACACAGTACCGGTAAGAATTTAAAACTTTAAAACTTTCACCCCTGTTAATTAAACTAACTGTCTGTCACCAGCTCTGCGGTCAGTTAGTTCGACCAGGAGCGGAAAGATATGTGTTGGCGGAGCAAAATAACTGGTTAAACAAATAAACCGTATCATAATCTGGTCGTGGGCACGAGGGTGCAGCTCTTGTGATATTCATCACACCAGCATTCCCTCACATGTGATATCGCTTAATTATATAAACACGGTTTTTGATAGAGACCTCGCCTCGTGTCTGTGTGTCTGTGATGCTTCCCGAGTCAAACTCTTACAGTGTGATATTCAGATAAGGAATTCCTCGAGTTCAGTGAGCTGAATGTTCTCCTGTCCCGCCATAGCTGAATATAAACATGTGGTCTCAACACAGGAAGTGTGGCAGCTGTAGCTCAGCTGAAGATCTGGGACAGTAGAGGAAACACGTAGACAGCGTTTAACTGTCTTATAAGTGAACTAATAAGCAACAGGTTGGTGTGATGCAACCTGATCCAAAGCGCCAAAGATGATACTTTTCCAACAGCACATCCGAGGTCTTTTATTCTTTAGAGTGCAGTGATTTGCCAATGACGTATATTATTTTTGTTTAATTGAATTATGTCATACAATACTGTTTATACAATAATGTGTTTATAATATCACCTCATACACTAACAGCTGAAGATGCTGAAGACTTTCTGTTAGTATTGACAGTAACAGGCTAACTAGCTAATAAGTTTCGTCAGGTTGTATTTTAACATCGGATAAAATGTTTTCTTATTGCCTGGAAGTTAATAAGACAAAAAACTTGTTTTGTGATGAAAGAGAAACTGGAGGCTTCTTTAAGACTGTATTTTTTATTTTTTTTCATTCAATAACGATGCATGTTTTATTCCCTTTTTTTTGTTAGTAACACACTTTGCAGGTTTGTGATTTATCTCCCTTTTTCCTCATATAGCACTGAGACAGACGTGATTCTGCACACCGGCTCCACGAGTACAAGGAAGCCAGGCGAGAAGAAGAGAAGGCGTGTGTATTGCCAAGGTCAGCTCCCGTCTCGGGTAAACGTCATTCCTGGGTGTGCACGGACACGCCCTTTGCTGACCTATCACAAACCTCGCCTCTTCGCTATGGACCAATCGGCAGTCACGCAGCAGGTCAAGCAGATGTTCTCTCACTGTGTGTGTTTGTAATTTAAAGCTTAGTGAAATGTGTTTCTATTAATAATCTAAATCTTAGCGGATAAATACAGAGAATGTAGAACCTTAAGGAAGTGTTATAATGTTAATGTGAAATCGTACAATACACAGTATCCTCTTGTTTTCTCGTTCCTGGTTTGCTTTCTTTTTCTGGACCAACCAGGTTGGTTGTTGGTTGGTTTATTGTATTTATTTTTTAGCAACATGGCACATTTAAAGATAAAGAATAAAACATGGCAAACATTAGAAGAAAAAAAATGCATGTGCAGCATTTACAAAACTTGATATTGAAATGGTGTGGGTCGTCATTTACAATGGAAGTAGCTGGACGTATTCATCGATTCAAGTACAAGAACACTGGATAAAGCCATGGCTGACCAATCAGCCGACTCGACCATTTCACAGTTCATCATCATCATTATAGCTTGATTGATGTAAAAATAGAAAAATTTCCTTAAACAGTAAAAGCGCTCATGAGACTTTTTACATACAGTTTGTTTAAAGTTCAATTTTGAATCAATAATCACAGGGCTCAGTTCGGAAGTATTTATACGACCGCACATTAATTAATAAGAGTAATTTATTTTGTGTGTGATTTCTTCCACGAATCAAAAAGCATACAGTATCTGTAGTCTTGGATATGTTTAGCTGGAAACAAGACTCATAATATGACTATAAAATCTCCAATAACCGTGTCGTTATCGGTTTCCTCATTTTCATAAAGCAGGCTAACACTAACAGAATTATCTGCGTACTTAATAACTGTCCTGTCGTCATATCTACGATGAATGTAGATGAGGAATAACAAGGGTGACAGCACACACCCCTTAGGGGAGCCGTTAGAAACGCACCCCTGGTCTGTAAATCAAACCGTTTGAAAAAAGTCCTCACTGATGTGGAGTTGGATTGTATTCAAAACAGAAAAAAAAAAACAATAAAATCTAACTTAAGTCCCATTTCCATCCAGATGTTTAAAAAGCAAGTTAAGTTACGTACTTCCTCTCCTCTATGCACAGGGTCAAGTGCATACACAGCTTGTCTCAAGATTTCTACAGCGTCCATCCAAAGTTTGGGAATGTGCTGTACCGTAACTAAGGAATTATTTTTTAAAAATTTAATGAAGCACAGGGCTCAGTTCTTTTGCATGAGATTTAAGATATTTTGCTCATTTTTATTAAAAGGAAGGCTTTTTTTCTGATTGTCTTTGCATTCCTGACTCTCTGAGTCTCAGAGTTTCTTCACTGAAATGACCGACAAAACAATAAAGATCATTAGCAAGTTCAATATTTATAATATAAGTTATAACGGTCTAAAGTGAATTGATTGTTTCTTCTGCTCTGCTGTACTTTTTATACTTGGCCACCCTGAGCCAAGATTATTTGAACAGCTTCTCCAGCTTAAATTTGGAGTTCAGTTCACTTTAAATTCCTAATTTCAGCTGTGTTGTAGCTGTGCACATACAGTATCAGAAGAAGTCCCCTCTGTAGAAGCAGAGTGCTGAACATAACAGATTTATTGACCAATAGTTTATTATTGGCATAAATTCTGACTTGTTTACATCAGACAATCATGTCCCTGCAAAAGGCAAAATATAGGAACATGTTATTTCTATCCACGAGTCCAAATCCTTACCACTAGACTGTTTAAACCTGCCCCAGTCAGTACAGTCATAGCACATCCTTTAGATAGAAGACAGATCCTTCAGTATAGTTCTTTATTTTCTTGGTGTCTCTCAGGTTACAATAGCAGTGATCATAGGCACAAAGCTTACATCGTGTAAAGTGCATGTCTAATAATCTAAACAAATGTTCACAAAGTAATTTCAAACCATTTTTTGATATGTTTTAGCATAAAGCTACACTTTGTAGTTTCTGATGTTTCCTCTCTCTCTCTCTCTCTCTCTCTCTTTTTCAATAGGGAGCAGATCCCTCATCCTACCGGTGCTCGAGCTCTGTTTCTTGTGATCAGACGAGTGTGTGTTCAGGCCCAGATTACTCCAGCAGCACTAACAGTACAGCCATCACGATTACTAGTTTTCTGTGTGTGTGTGTGTGTGTGTGTGTGTGTGTGTGTGTGTGTGTGTGTGTGTGTGTGTGTGTGTGTGTGTGT
>JAQQZT010000036.1:31542715-31553227 GCA_030068275.1 Clarias platycephalus | reverse complement strand
TTGTTGTAGAATGTAGAAAATAAATCACTAAACAAAAACAAAGAAATTTGCAAGTGACCCCAAACTTTTGAACGGTACTGTATATTTAACTTTCACTGTATGATAAAATAACATTTCCTTAAAATAAGCAACAAAATAAAAATAAAACTGGTTGATTCCCGCATATTCTCTTTATAGTAAAGCTTGTTGCACTTGAACATAACGCTGATAAAGGCAGATATTAAAGTGGTCTTGTACAGGCGTAGAGTAACTGGAGTGTAGAGTAGATGGAAATTCACAGGCACTTGAGCCTCCATGTGGTCACGTGACAATCATCAGACACTGGAGCCGAATCAGAAGCCATCAGCCTGACATTGTAAGGACGGCACTTTAAGTAGATGATGAGCAGCGCGACAGACCCAAAAGCGATGAAGCCACTCGGCTAAGTCGGGAAAAAACGCCTTCAAGATGATTACATTTACATTTAGCCATTGATCCGATGGCGTAGTATGTGCAGAACCAAATGTGCAAATGATGTGAAAATACAATGATAGCATGACTAATAGGGATCCAGTAGGTCAAAGATTATATGCTAAAGGGGAAATAATTAGAGTAAAAATGAACAAAGTCAGAATGAGGACCTGGGAGACTGATTAATGAATAAATCTTGCAGTAGGGGACATTATCCTAGTTAACAAGAAAAGACTATTTAAATGCAAACACTGTAACGCCCCGGTATTGCTAATGTGCGGAGCATAAACCCGTTTTGTTGAGGTCAGAAATGAACACACCTGTTTGAACACTAATAATCCTCTGGCGGGGTGAAATTTTCCGTACACTTTGAGCCAAAAAATGTGCTTACGCAACTAAGAAACTATGCTGTAGTGCAGAGAGAAAAGCAAAACAGCATTTTTCTGCCTTTACGCACAGCTCCTGTCTCCCTTCTAATAACCCAGATGTGTGGATGTGCACTATTATTATTATTGCCATTGTATTTCAACAGAAACCAGTACAATACTACAGAATTCATTATTTTATCAGTAACTATGAATACCGGGGTTTCTTGAACTTATGTCTCAATGTAGTCATTAGCTTTATACGTAGGTACTGTAACATTTGGACATACCATACTACTGCATGTTACAGAATATTACAACCACTACTTTTACAACAGAACTTTCTGCTCGTGTTTCTATTGAGTCTTTGCTATTTTCGTCCTGTTCCACAGAGAGCTCAGTGCCCCAGAGCGTCCATATGGCTTTTTTCAAGCAGGACTGGCTCCAACCGTCTCGACCCGGCAGTCTTCTCTCACCCGGACTCAACCCTGCAGGGAAACACACACCCTCCATATTCAGTAAGAAACAACTGAAAATTAAGCAAAAAAAATAATAGAACTTTCGCTGAGAGAGAACACGCATTTCTAAAAAAACAAAAGAGTGATCAGTACAAATCCATGCTTCTGTTATGTTTCCCTTTAAGCCAGAGTAAAATTCCTGTGACATGCAATTGGACAAATAAAAACTGGGGGAAAAAATTTATTCTATAGCTACCAAATACAGGTAGTACCCGACTTACGAACAAGTTCAGTTCCGGGAGCACATTTGTAAGTCGGATTTGTTCCTAAGTCAGACAAAGTGAGTCTTATACACCTTTGCCACGAATATACAATATAAGGCATACCAATCCACTTGACTAAATCTTTCCCCACACTGCCATCATGTGGCCACAAACCGTTATCGCGCTTAAGGAAATTAATCTCAAAGTGAAATGGGAAATGTAACAGTGTTGTCTCTGCGCCTTTAAATCGTGAGGGGAATCCGGGCCGACATTTTGTCTCAGAGCTGTTTTCCACTGTATTGGACTGTGAAGTCTGTTGTGTTGAGGATTTTCTGACATTACGATTATTCACCATCAGGACAGATTTACAGGACAGACATTTTCTATCATCGTGCTATCGGACTGATTCATTGAAACCGGTGAGGCCGACTCATTTCTCCCGCACACACACACGCACACACATACAATATACCGGACTTTAGGCATTTAATACATTCACTTACACACTGAAAATATTATATATACAGTAATTGTAAATATTGGTATGTGGTGCACCGCAGTGTTTATTTTTTGTTAAACACACATGGGCTACATGATAGAACTGGAATCGAAACCACCCGCAAATGTTCGCAAGTCTGGGACTACCTGTATTTGTCAGAAAATTCACTGGGTTATTTCTGGTAAATAATGTAGTTGTATTATTGTAACTGTAACTCTAAGTGGACTTTATGTGCATAACTTTTGTTATAAAAGGCTGGATTATGCTTGTTTGTATCTATGCACATGTGTACACATAATCATTTGGGTGTAGCATCCGGTCGCACGGAGCGTCACATCTTCAAAATTACAGCTACGCTTCATATAGTGAAATAGTAATGTAGTGGAAATAGTAGGAGTGCAACAGATTTTTTTTTTTATCCAATGTTTAAATAAAACCTTAAAATAAAATACACAACACTCAATTTTTACATTAATTTTTTACATTAAATATGAGCCGAGATGACTCTTATTCAACTTTTTTCTGATGATGTGGGGATGCTTTTTTCATTCACTACTGTAAATTATTTAATAGTTAAGTAATACTCATTGAACTGCTTTTTATATCGGGGTGATAATGAACAATCAGGTTAATTTTAGTGAAAGTATGTACATGTATACAGTAATAATTAAATACAGTATGAGCTCTAGTACTGATATTATTTGGGATCGTTTTCATCAAAGCAGGTGGGGTTTCAGCACTGCATCAGATGGGGTTTCATCAGTGTGACCTGGCAACCCTGTACTGTACTAGAGCAAAAGTATGAGCGAGCGAAAAATATAATTTATGTTCATGCAATAAATAAGAGTTTTTAAGCATCAGTCAATCTCAATTAAAAAAAAAAAAAACAATGGTTTTACAGTCGAACCCCAGGGAGAGATCTGTATAGCTCACGGATCAACTATGGTCTGTTACAGCAATAGTAAGTACAGCTAGCATGATGAGACACTGCATCTGCAAATAAATAAACTAAACTAGACTAGTGTACAGTACTGTTGTGTCTCAGAATAAAATCCTTATGTATTGTTTCCTATTACAGCAAGCGCTTGAGATTAAAAAAAAAATCTTCCTAAAGATCTGTTTTATGGGTGGTTTTGTGTTTTCTTTTTAGGTTATTTATCACATTTGAATGAAATCATGAAGACAGCAGGAAGTTTGAAACAGAACCCAAGCTCAGCTGTGTGTTTAATATTGGCGTGCATGTAAAAGACTTTATGTTAGGGATGTTTTAGCTGTAAATCCACGAGATAACCAATGCAATGTGAGGAAAAAATGCAGCAAACGTCATATATTGTGCAATAAGAATGACAGAACATTGTGTACATTCCAGGAGTCAACAAGGACTGGATTAGTTTTTTAAATTATTATCCCTTTTAAAATCATGAGTGAAGCAAGAACAGTAATTATAACGAATCCACATTCATCATATTGATATTGATGTTCTCTCAGTAAATAGAATTTATCAGGATTTATTTATACGCCATAGAGTAGGATAAGTGTGACTCTTAAAGCGTGTTAAGGTCAAGATGATCCAAGTGTTTAGTTAATGCTGGGTTTTCAGATGCGAGTTGATTTCACAGCTGTTCTATTTGGACAGGCACCAAGAAAGCACTTGTTTCTCTCTCTCTCTCTCTTTCCCCTTCTCTGTCTCAGTTAAACACACACACACACACACACACACACACTTACTGAGTCATTCACCCACTCTGATCATTAATCAGTAATCACTGCCTGAGAAATAGCCTTGATGTTTGGCATCAAGTGGCACATACAGTATGCACATCAATAGTCCCTTGTTTTGTTTAAACTAATTACACCTTAGAAGATGTGTAGAGCTCACAAGTTAAAAATCAGCCATTTTAAGTTCTTTAAAGAGAAGAACATTTTTATTAATGATATCCGTAATGTAGGCCTATATAAGCTTTTTAAAATTTAAAATCAATCCCGTTTCTTTCCTTTTGTATAAAAACACAGCTTGTCATGTTACTGAGGTCCTCCGAAAGCAGACACTCCTCCATCCTGTGGAACGAAAAGATCCACGAACATGTAACCACACTGTAGTATATAACACACATTAGAACAAGTGCAATAAACCAGACCTGTTGCTCGTCCAGAACTGTTGTCAGAGCTGCTGTTATACAGTAAGTATGGAGTAACACAGTCCAGACTGTTCTGTGGTGCCGCATGACGCACACATGGAGGGAATCATTTTCTTATAACAGCAGCTCTGGAGTCTGTTATTCTGCTTACATGACAGCGATTTGCTCACTATTACAAAGTTTAATATACAGCATCAATGTGTGAAACTAAGGTCATCTAAACAGTTTAGAGCTGGATGTAATGTTGAGAAACATCCAAAAGACAAATGAGTTCCTGTTCTCACTTACGTATGTTATACAGCAGTTATGATAAACAGTCTTATCCTTACCAGTGTCTCTCACTCTCTCTCTCTTCATGTGGTAAAGTCTATAAATATGTCTCCTAACAAAAAAAGTCTCACTTTGTTAAAAAAAACATGTTTCAAAATTAGGTTTAGTATTTGTTGTGTGTTAGTTCAGTGGCGCATCCCTGTGTATGCGCTGTTACTATAGAAACGATAACTGAAAAAACGATACTTTACCGTTTAACGGTAGATCAGATTCACCGATCATCCATTGGTGCTGTGGTATTTAAGGAATAAATCAAATAAATATAAAAATAAAAATTTGGGTGGTATGGTGGCCTAAAGGCTATAAAGTGTGGCCTTGTACCTCCAGGGTCGGGAGTTCGATTCCCGCCTCAGGGTCTGTGTGCGTAGAGTTTGCATGTCATGCTTGGTGGGTTTCCTCCGGTTTCTTCCCACAGTCCAAAGACATGCAGATTAGGCTAATTGCTGTTCACCACTTGCTTGTAGTCGGTGAGTAAGGTGTGTGTGCTTGTGCGTCCCTGAGATGGATTGCTACCCCGATTCATGCCCCGAGTTCCTTGTGAACCTGAACAGGATGAGCGAGTGAGGTATAGAGAATGAGTGAGAGAGGGAGAATGAAACGAAATTGGATAATTCAGCATTGCAGAATAATATCGAATTAATCTAAGGGCAATTTTGGATGACAGGAAAATATCAATTTTGCTATCAATCAAACTCGTTTATTTGGGGGAAAAGGTGTAAAGATAAAAATTTTGTCCTGTTACAGATTGCACTCATGAGCTTCAGGCTGCACAGATGAACAGCGGAGCAACACCGTCTCAGAAGACGCCCGCGCAAACCTGCAGACGGACAGGGAATAGACGACACCAGCAGCGGGCAGACATGGGTACGACTCGCCCCGTGTAACACCGCGCATCAGATCAGTCACTGGTTACACACCAAAGGGGTTTAATGTCGGCCAAAACATGGTGTCAACATATAAAATCATCTCTTCAAAACGGCTGTTTAGTAATTTGAAAATATATGGAAAGCTAGAGCGGTCACTTCAGAAGTAGCTTCTTTGGCACGCCCATTTTCTCTATTATATGTATAATGTAATAAAATATAAAATCAGCACCTATACTGTGTTTTGGCCGCGTGTGAAATGGGTTTAGCTGATGCACAGTAAAGCAACTGTATCTATGATTCCATGTGTAGATGTGGGTGAGTCCCGGGTCAGCATGTTTTCTCCAAGTACTGAGGACGGTACAGATGACGTACTCACACCCCTGGTCACAAACCTACACCGGAGAAAGTCACAGGTACACACACACTTGTTAAACCTGGTGATGGTTTATACTTATGCTTTACACTAGGATTCAGGTAAATCCTGAACGGTTTGTTCCTCACAGTTTCCATCGCGCTGGAGAAACAGTGAAAGCGTCTACAACATAAACAACGTAGTCGTCCCGGTGTCTCTGGCTGCCCCTGGCTCAGTGGAGAAGCTGCAGTTTAAGGACATTCCCACACCCAGGTATCATCATGCTATACAATATTATACAGTATTGACAAATTAGCAGAGGAAACATAAAGTGTGTTGGTAAGCGGTCAGGCCAAAACCGGAACTGCTTCAGTACTTCTATGTGTGAACGTGTTACATCGGTTCATTTATAACTACCATGAAAGAAATACATTTACTGTTTAGTTTTTGTGTGGTCTGAGGGTGTACCTGTACTCACAGAAGATCATAAACAGAAGTGTTTGTATATCTGAATTCGGAGCGATACTGTAAGGAAGGTGAAAGTTTCTTAAAGAGAACCGTTACTAGTGAAGAGACACGGATTCATCACTACGAGTCTGAGAGTAAACGACAGAGTGTGGAACGGAAACATCCTCAATCACAGACGGAGAAAAAGTTCAAATGTTACCCATCAGCTGGAAAATTCATCAACGCTTACAGTTTTCTGGGATTCTCGAGGGCCAGAAGTATTGGAACACTACCAGGAAAAAGATTCAACCATAAACAGCGCTCGTTACAGCGAGACGCTTATTAAAGAGCTGAAGACTAAACTTCTGATTAAACACAGAGGACCGATATCCGCGGGCGTCGTGATCTCGCGTGACGATGCACGTCCGCACACCTTTATCATAGTTTATGGTACAGGATAGAGACAGAATATCAAGCAATAATCCATAAAGGCACATGATACAAATGTTATACATTGATTTGCATTTCAATGAGGGAAATAAGTGTTTGATCCTCAAGTGAAACATGACTTAGTACAGTACGTGCTGGAGAAACACTTGTTTGCAGGCACAGAGGTAAGACTTTTCTTGGAGTTGGTTACCAGGTTTACACACATCTCAGGACGCATTTTGATCCACTATTCTTTATAGATTTTCTCTTACTTTTTAAGATTTCTTGCTTCTTGGCAACTCAAAGTTTTGGCTCTCTCCATAAATTTTTTATAGGATTAAGGTCTGAAGACTGGCTCGACCACTCCATGACCTTAATGTGATTCTTCTTGAGCCACTCCTTAGTTGCCTTGGCAGTATGTTTTGGGTCATTGTCATGCTGGAAGACCCGTCCACGACCCATCTTCAGGAGGTTTTCGTCCACAGTGTTACAATACATGGCCTCATCCATTAACCCCTCAATGCAGCAAAGTCAGTCTGTACCTTTAGCATGAAACCAGCCCTAAAGCATGATGTTTCCACCAAAGAGCTCAATTTTGGTCTCACTTTATCCTAATCCTTCTGTTCATTGGCAAACTTCAGATGGGCCTGTACATGGTCATTCTTGAGTAGGGGGACCTTACTGCACTGATTTCAATCCTTGGCGGCGTATCATGTTACCAGTGTTTTGTTTGGTGACTGCGGTCCCAACTGCCTTGAGATCCTTCACAAGCTCCTCCCTTGCAGTCCTGCACTGATCCCTCATTTTTCTCATGATTATTCTTACTCCATGAGGTGAAATCTTGCATGCAGCTCCAGACTGTGGGCGACTGATGGTTACTTTGTATTTCTCCCATTTGCAAATAATCACTCCAGCAGTTGTCTCCTTCTCACCAAGCGTCTAGCTGATGGTCTTGTAGCCCATTCCAGCCTTGTGCAGGTCGACAGTCTTGTCCCTGACTTCCTTTGACACCTGTTTGGTCTTGTCGATATTGATGAGATTTGTTGTTAGGAGCTCCTTCTTAAATTAATGTGTGTACAATATGAGCACATAACCAGTCTGTGGGAGCCAGAATTACTGTTGGTTGCTTGGGGATCAAATACTTTTTTCCCTCATTGAAATGCAAATCGATTTATAACATTTGTATCATGTGCTTTTTCTGGATTTTTGGTTGATCCTATACCATAAACCTATGATAAAAATGATAGACTCTTCATTTCTTTGTAAGCAGGCAAACTTAGAAAATCTGCAGGGGATCAAATACTTATTCCCCCCACTGTATTTTAGCTAGTTAAAGCGCTTTATTTAAAATCTACTAGCTACCGTTATAGTAATAAACACACACATGCTTTTAACGGCCGCTATTTTAAACAGAGGAAAGATGACGATAATACTGAGATGATCTAAGCACAGATCTAAAAGATATATTAGACCATGACTGACACCGTTTGTGTTTATTCAGCTGGAGGATAGTGGAGCTTCCCTCACTCGAACAGAAGGAGGTGGAGGAGGATATCGATAAGGTATCTATAGACATGAACAGTTATAATCATGGCTCAGTCTACAGTACTGTAATCTGGATGTACTGAACTTTGCTGTTAATCTTGATCAGAAATGAGGTGAAGGGGATCTTCTTCTTCTTTTTCTCTCTTTCAGGTGGAGTCGCTATCAGACGAGGTGTTTGTTCAGAGACACCAGAGCTACGAACACAGAGAGAAGCTCAGCTGGAGCTCCTGGGAAAGGGGCAGGAGATGCACACACAGGGCCAGGTTGGTGTGTGTGTGTGTGTGTGTGTGTGTGTGTGTGTGTTTGAAATCAAAGCAGAGAGCAGCTGATGGTTATTTTCACGGCTGCCTTCTTTTTTTAAACTGAAGATTTTATTAGCTTTAACTTTCTGACTAATCATGTTGCAAATTTGGGGTTGGGGGAAGAACAAGCAAAACAATATTGTAGTAAGTTTTGGGAGAAAATGCATCTTGTTAGAGAGTGAATATGTAGAAATATGAAGAAACCTTTTTTATGATCACTTTTGGAGCAATAATTTCCGCCGGCAAAGTTATATTTAATACACATAAACACCCTGGTGTATGAATAAATCAAATCCAAAGAGCCAGTAAAGTCATTAACTAGATACACTTTAACAAACCTAGCTAAAATAACTTCCGCTAAAACAACAACAACAAAAATTATATCCAGTCATGCATTTTAATTTAGTTCACGTTACTGGCTTCACGATTTAACTAAAATTTGAAATACTTTAAATAAACCGTGCATTTTTTTTGTGTGTGTGTGAAAACTAAATAAATTAACAACACGAGAGATGTTCAAGTTAAACTTTTGATTATACACAAATGCACTTATCCCAGCGTTTCACTAGTACTTGGTTACCATCAAGGTAGAACGTTTTCTCTCCGTACGCCCGAGTCATTATCAGACTGCCTGTCTGATTCATGTCTGAGACGCTGGCCTCCCAGGAACTCCCTGTTGAAATGGCTTGGAGCGAGATCAGGACTGTCCGGGAGGAGTGGTGTTGGTGTTTCATTATATCTACAGTTACCACAGACACACGGGTCTCTTTTCACAAGTTAGCGACGAGTTCTCAGTCGATTTTGTGAAGGATCAGTCGTTCCACTCGCTGAATGTTTGCAGGAACGACTGCCGCGAGCTGAAAGCTTATTCAGCTCACGTTGATTCAGAGGCTGTGTTTATGAATATTATGTAGATTATTAGGACAAAAAAAATGTGTGTACGGTAATATCTTCTCGTTTGCCCTCCCGTGTCTTCATTTCCACACAGGTTGTCCAGCGGTACGGATGTCTCGTCCGATTGTGAACCATCCGTATGGACGTGCAGCACACCAACAAACACACCTCAGCACAACGCACAGGAAAGAGAGGTAAAGGCTTTATTACAGCATGAACCATACAGTAGTGCTCATCCTAATGGCTAATGGCGTTGTGTGTTCCTGCGTGTCTGTAGTATCGTGTGCAGTGTGTGTGGTGTCGAGCAGTGTGTGTGTGTGTGTGTTGTCCTGAGCCGTTAGCTCTGAAGGACTCTTCAGCATGATTGTATTGCACGTCTCGGACAAACTGGCTTGATTGCCCTGAGTCCGGTGCGCTCTCTCACACACACACACACACACACACATGCTCACGCACACGCTCGCACACACACCTGCAGCCTCTGTAGCGTCAGATCTATTTTTACAGCACCTTTATCTCCACCATGCAGCAGTAAATGTCAAAAGGTGATGGCTTCTCTCCACACTATCTCTCTTTCTCTCTCTCACACACACACACACACACACACACACAAACCTTCTGACTGGCAGGAAAGTCAGAGACAAGTGTAGGAAATAGAAGAGAGAGGGAGGAGTCCGAGCGATAGTGGTCAGAGAGGACAATTAGAGTTTAGAGACACACCCTCTAATCCCGTGTTTTTGTTTAGTGATTTATTTTCTACATTCTAGAAAAATCAACTGTTCAAACGAGATCATTACATATTTTGGACGCCTTCAGCATTGTTTTACCACCGAACACTGAAAAACTTTACGTTTCTTGTTTACAGAGTGACACGGCCGCATAATGTGTCGCTTCTTTACTTTTCTTTTTTTACATTTACATTTAGGCACTTGACAGACGCTTTTACACACTTAAGAGCATAAAATTCCTTTGAAGTTTCCGTCATTGGATAGATTCTTACACTGGGTTTAATAGGTTACTAACTAAGTGCCATCAGTCTCATATATATATTTGGGAAGGTTTTTTGTTTGTTTGTTTGTTTGTTTATTGGGATTAGTCCTGGGGCCTGTTTCAGAAAGGAGGTTAAGTGAAAACTCAGAGTTTGGTAACCCTGAGATAAGAGAAAGTCAGAGTT
>JAQQZT010000036.1:31532463-31542615 GCA_030068275.1 Clarias platycephalus | reverse complement strand
AATCTCTGGGTCAATCAACTCAGAGTTCAAGTTTAAACTCCGAGTTGTTTGAACCTCCTTTCTGAAACAGGCCCCTGAAGTACTGAAGAAATAAATACATCTTGAGTCGTTGTTTAAAGATAAAAAGATCGTAAAAGACTTTTTCTTTGTCCTGAGGACATCCTCGTTAACAGCCGAAAACGTTAACATGACAGTAATGACATGTTGTTGTCGTGTTGTTGCTCTTGTTTGCACATTTGCACGTGTACTTTATGTTGTCTTTTGTATAGTTCTTAGATAGTTTTGTTAATTTATCCTGTTAATTTGATTTGTCTCAACTAGTCAACTAATTAGGTGTCTTAGCTAGCTGGTTAGTTTTGTCAATTTATGTTGTAGGTACTGTACGTAGCACCTTGGTCCAGGAGTAACGTTGTTTCGTTTCACCGTGTACAGAACTGTATATGGTTAAAATGTCAATAAAAGCCTACTTGACTTGACTTGAGCTGTCTTCAGGTGTAATTTCCCAAAGTACAACTAAAGTCAACCTTGAAGAAAACCTAAAGGTCCCTTAAGGTGTTTAGAGTTTGACGGCCCAGATTGTTTTCATTTCCCAGTATGAACCTGTTTATTACGTCTACAACAAAGTGTCAAATTTGTAATTAATTGATTTTAGATTAACAGTGAAAATGAAGACATCAGGCAGCTAATTTATAAAAGGATTAATGATGATCTAATGACGTTTTTAACCGGTTCCAGTTACATACTGGTCCTCCTCACGTTTAAAATGGCTGATACACAGCATGATTTCAGGCTCCATAAATCAGCAGTAACCAGCAATCAGTTAACCTTTGCATGATACCGTGTCTGCTTTGCGTATTTATTTATTCACGCGTTTGTTTTTCCGATCTCCTCGTAGCCTCAGTCGCCCTGGGAGAGACGCACGTTCCCGCTGTCTGACACGGACCCGGAGACACTGAGATGTGACGAAGATGCACTTAAAGCACTCTGGTCAAACAACAAAGACAGGTCAGACAGCAGGTGTAGGAACACTGTCTCCTCTCTGTGTTGTAATCACACATCTCCCCCTGCTGGACGCACACGGAACAACGGGTTCAGAGTGACTTTAACACCAACTCACACAAAGTTTTATCTGTAATTGTTTGCTTTTCATTATTATTATTTTTTGTGAAATGTTTTTTTTTTTTTTTGTCTTTTTTTTACACAGACCCCTTACATGTGCACTACAGGAGCAGGAAGTGACATCACTCTGAAACCTGCAAATCCATCATTTCTGAATGATACTGTACTTTAAGACGATTCTCTCTGCTACAGAGTTTTAACCTGGTTTTATTGTTTTTTTTTTAAATTAACACACACGGTTTTACTAAATGTTTGAAATGTGCTGTAATGTAATGTGTAATATTTATTTTTTAATTAAATGTTTTTACAGTAAATGTTTAATAGATTTTTTTTCTCAAGAGTCAGATGTTAGACTTAGAGAAATTGTTTTCCTCGTTTTGGACAATAAATCGACATCTTTTAAAATTAATCAGACTATGGACTTGATCATTGGAGAAAACCAAACACAAACTGACTCACACTTTCGAAGTTTTACATTAATTTCATCTTGTAGCTTCGCTTTCATTTGCTCCCTGTAGCAGTGTGACGGATTCAGACCAAGACGTTAGGAATTCTAAAATCTAACTGGTAAGAAGGTGTGCCTTATTTATATGCTAGAGCCCAGCTTGGACATTAGCTTTAGCCGAAACACATATAATAAGTTAATATTAATGAGCTCATTCTAATATGTTATGGTTTCTATAGAAACTGCTCAAAACACATGGACTTATATAGTGAACACTGCTTAAGAAAGAAAATGATAGATGCTCTATTTTAAGTATATTTTTTCTTACGCAGCATTTAATAAACATTTATAAATGCATTCTCAGGTATCAGGGCTTTGTAAGTCCACATTTCAGAATTTAACTTGTACCATCTCAAAGATAATAGAAAATCAGTTCAGTACAGCTTGTCGTGTTCTAAGAGAAATCCTAGACCTCAAAAAATAACCATACTTTTAAAAAGAGAATTTTTTTTTTTTTAGATGTTTGTTGGTTTGTTTGTAAACTTTGGAACTGGTTAGTGCTTTTTAGTAAAGGATCATAAACTCCATAAATATATATACATTCTTTGATTAGTGTTGAAATGTAAACATTCAAAAGCACTCAGAAAGCCTCTTATACAGGTGTGATGCAAATCTGCTGAATTAAATCCAACAGATATAAAATCCACGGCTAAATCTGACACTGCATGGACGGCCCGGCCTTATTTTATTGCTGTCAAGTCACCATTTTAAATAGCGAAGAAATACGATTTTAATAAAACTTAAATACGGTGGCTTAGTGGTTAGCACAGTCGCCGTGCACCTCCAGGGTCCGGGTTTGATTCCCGCGTCGGGTCTGTGTGCATGGAGTTTGCATGTTCTTCCCGTGCTCGGTGGGTTTCCTCCTGGTTTTCTGGTTTCCTCCCACAGTCCAAAGACATGCAGTTGGTGTTCCCAAATTTCCCGTAGTGTGTGAATGTGTGTGTAAATGTTGACTGGAAGTCGTACAAAATGGGAATGAATACGGTGTAGTCACCACGTTGCCCACTTGGACTACAGAGGTTCCTAGGTGAGTGGATGGAAAATTAAATAAATGACAAAACCCTGAAAACTTCACAGATGACTATAGAGATTAAAAACTCATGACAGCTCAAATGGCTCTGGGTCACTTATCGGAAGGTCTCTGTTGGGTTAACTAGGCCATTAACCCAATCTGCTCCGGTGGTGCCATATTACGTCTGACACCAGTTTCCTAACTGTGAAAATATACCACTGTGCTTTAATGTTTATTGTACAGTACATGTGACAAATAAGTGAATTTTAAAAATGAATACATTTAATACAACTCTAACTTCATCTTGTAATGTGTTGTGGTTTATTTTTTAAATTTAATTGGGCTTAATACATTTCTTTATTGGTCATATTCCATACATATTCTTTATTTGGGGATGTTCGAGTCAAACCGGGACTTTCTGGTAAATGAAGGTCTAAAAGCCTTTTTACAGAACACTTCAAGCAAAGTGCGGTAATGAGACTCCTTACAGTCCTGATCTCGCTCTAAGAGATCGTCTCTCACTCGTTGATTTCCACATGTTTGGAGTTCGTGGGAGGCCGGCGTTTCAGATGTGAATCAGACCAGCGGTCCGATCATGGCCCTGACCTACTGCGGAAACTTTTTACCTTGATGGTGTCCAAGCACTAGTGAAACATTCTGATAAGTGCATTAGTGGAGCAGGAGATTATATAGAGAAGTTTTATATTTAATATTTTACTCTCAAAACTGTTCAGTCAAAAGTCACAGTTTGAAAGTTGAAACAGGGAATCCCTATGTAACGTAGGAAAAAAAAGAAAAAAATAGTTTGTTCCATGCAGTGGCCACAGAGCTGTGCTGCTGAGTCACATAGGGGGAAAAAACTAGAAATATACAGGACACTTTATTAGGAACACATGCATGTTAATGACATAATCCAATGCGGCGATGTGCAAATACATAAAATCATGCAGAAACATTAATAATATGTACATACATTATTGAGTGTGATTATGTGGTATAAAAATATATTTTAAATAATATGATTAAATGTTATATCTATATTTGTTGATTTCTTTTCACATGCTGAAGAGGCATGAGAGCAAATTAAAAAATGTCTGTAGTGAAACTGATGTAAGTGATGCTGTCATGTCGACGCAGCTGGTGCTCTGTGTGTATGTGTGTGTGTGTGTGTGTGTGTTGACTGCAGCAGGCTGCATGTTTTTCTCAATGATGTAATGGGAGTGTATGCGGGAAATGAGATTAGGTTACTGTTGTGAAGTTTAATCTACATCTCTTCAGGAAATGTTGATGAGGGGAAAGACAGGGAACTGCATTCCTCCACACATTAGAAAGAAAGAGAGAGAGAGAGAGAGTGTGTGTGTGTGTATGTGTGTGTATGTTTAGTGTCTTGTGAATGTTGCTGAACATGAGTCTTTCTGCTGTCTTGCTCTCAGGAACATGTAAAGACACAAGCTCTTGAGAGTTGAATGTGCACTTCACCCGGTTCACTTGCTGGAGGATGAAACGATCGAGGCTTTACTCACTCGTCTCCCTTTAGTGTGTTATCTCTATGGCAACACCGCCGTCTCTGTATTGCTTATGTGTCGAGAAATGGAGTTTGAGCTCTAGGGTTTTTCACAAACACCTTTGAGAAATCCCAGGGAGACGACGGAGCGCTCCAGCAGATCAGAAGGCGTGAAGGAAAAAAAAAACAAGCAAAAAAAAAAAAAGGTGCTCTCTTGATCTTGTAAAAAAGAAACATGATGTAGACACTGTTTTCTCTCTCACACCCCTAATGGAATCCATCAGCCAGGGCAGGATGGGTGTCTGATGCACCGTGCAAACCTTATGTCTAGCCTTATGTCACACGCTCACCTCAACAGACACCATGTGGCTTAGTAACACAATCGTGACACAGGTTTAATTCCTGCTCTTATTTGGATTGTTGCTATAGTAACAGCTCATTTACAGGGATTGATACCCTAGATACCTAATCATACAGTGCATATGCAGTATGCTGAATTTTTCCATATGGATATATTTGTTCAAAATGTAAGGAAGTAGTCTCCTGAATTTATGCTGAAGTTAAAAAGAATGGAGGATGATGGAGTGATGGATTATTGCTCCAATTATGAAAAATGAGAAGAGGATATCATTGATTTTGTTCTGTATGTTTATTTACATGCCGTGTATGAGATAAATGGTAAATAAAATCCCTGTAGTAGAAGAGGAATAAAATATAAACTTCCTGGCCAAATAAAAAAAATCACCTGGATTTAACTGAGCGAATAGTTAAGAGGCTTCCATTGGTTAATATGGTTCAGCTGAAAACAAGTGATTTAACACTAACTTATACCATGCTTATGAATTATATTGCCCAGAGGAACCATGTAAAGAGAAAATAGCAATGGGCCTAAAACCGAACCCAGAGGAACACCAAATGTCACTTTATTACACATAGAATAGTCACCATGGATTTAACTAAGCTAATAGTTAAGAGGCTTCCATTGGATAATTACTGCAGTGATTAATACGGTTCAGCTGCAGCAAATTACCGTATTTAACCCTGACTAATGCAGTGAGGAGCTTCTCATTTCTTAAACAACCATGACAGAAGATGTATCCTATGGTTGTGGCAAAGATGTTCCTCTGTTTTAGAAGGGTCAAATTATTGTCCTGCATCTAGCAAAGTAAACAACTTAGGAGATTACTGAAACTACTAAAATTGAGTTAAAAACTGTAAAACGCATTATTATAACCTGAAAGGATAGCAGTGACCAGTCATTTTTGAGGAAGAAACATGATCAGAAAAAACATCTGGAATAAGTGTCATGGGGGATCATTTAAACACTTACCCAACATTAAAACTCATAGCTATGTTTAATAGTGACCGTCAGAGCCAGAGCATTTTCACATGGAGAGAACTCAAGGGATTGGGACTAGACAGCTGTGTAGCCTTACGAAATCCACTTATCAGTGAGACTAATGAGTTTGCTAGGGAGCATAAAGAATGAATTTAAATGGAGTCTATTCCAGAGTGATGGGCGTGTTAGGGTAAGAAGGGAAGCACATGAAGCGATGTACCCATCATGCACAAGCCTCTCGAAGACAGTGTTATGATCTGGGGTTGCTTCAGTCACTCAGGTCTAGACTCAGCAGCGTTATGGGGCAATAAAATAAAGTCAGCTGATGACCTGAATGTCCTGAATAACCAGGTTATCAAATCTATGGGGGTTTTCTTCTTCTCTGATGGAACATGGCATATTCCAAGCTGATGAAAAATTACAAATTGTGAAAGAGAGGTTCAGGGAGCATGAGACATCATTTTCACACATGGATCAGTCACCACAGAGAGAGTCCAGACCTAAACCACATTGAGACTCTTTGACATGTGCTAGAGAAGACTTTACACAGTTGTCTGACTCTCCCATCATCGAATTTTGGAGATAAATTACTGCAACTCTGATGGATGGATAGATGTTGTGACTAAAACGATACCATGGACCATGGCGATCAAAACGATATCATGGACGTAATTAAAGCAAAAGGTGAAAAGTTCAATTAAATATTAGAGTGTGTGACATTTTTTTTTATATGCAGAGTAGTAACAGTAACTTTTCACAGCTTCATCACACAACGCCCCCTTGTGGCTGACTGTATTAGAATCTCTTAATATACACCTTTGCACTTTGAACCGTGCCCAAGTCTGACACTGATGTGGACCGACACTAGATTACCTGCTGATAAAGACATTCACTCCAGCTTCAAGATAACACTTCGACTGTTTGTTTTAGCCCCCCTACACACACACACACACACACACACACACACACACACACACACACACACACACACACACACACACACTCAAATCTGAAATACTGTACACCTTGACAAAAGTGTGATTCTTTCAGTATGTGGCTTGCACCATGCCATGGTGGCAGATTTAATTCTTTCTAATTTGTGTTCTGTTTTATTCTAAATGTTTCTAGTCTCTAAGATGCCATGAGGACGATTTTTAATGTATGCGCTGTATATCTGTTTCTATTTATTCAGTCAGTTGTTTCTTTCCAAACCTTTTAGATGAACATCCTTTTTAAAATGTTTCAATTCAGCCAGGAACCATTTTTTGTCATGTGACCATTTTCACGAGATAGAGAAGAGTAAAACATTTTTTTGCCTGCCTGGTCACCATTTTATTCTAAACTACACATTTATTCTTATAAAACTAACGTACAACACAAACAACACTTTATAATGCTTTGCAGTCAAATGATTACAGTCACATGACAAACGTTTACTCATTAGCTAAGCGTACTAGTGAGTAAAAATGTAATCAGCTTGCCTTATTGAATTTTTTAGACCCTCTAAAATTTTGGTGTCCACAAGAGATAAACATGAGACATAAAATACTTTTTGGGAACAATATTAAATAAATATGATGCAGATACTATATAAAGGTTTAATTTCTGCTCTGAAGATTAAGACATGCAAAGTGTGTAAAAATAATGTGATCTCCATGTTTCGAATTGCTCTCCTACTGTATGTAGACTCGAGTTTGATTAAAACTCTCTTTTTTGCAGAATCTGTTAGTGTTTGCTTGTGTCTCCTTTTTTCACCTCTATGTCAGACCTTTTTCTAACTCAAGTGTTATAAAGTATTAATTTTGGTTGTTATATGGGGGTGTTCAAGTCAAACCAGGACTTTTGATTGTGCAGAATAACAGAATGCAGTTATGAGAGTACATATATATACACGTACGGCCTTCTTTAAAATGTTAGTACCAGATGTTTTATTGCGGCTAAGAGTCTCATCACTGTACTGTGCTCGAAGTAAATGTCAATAACTTTTACGCCTTCATTTACCAGAAATTTCATCACAAGTCCCGGTTTGACTTGAACGCCCCTCGTACAAGTTGTGATATGCAATAAAATGATTTTACATTTTATGAAAGGAAAGTTATAATCTTCCAATCTTCTTCCAATTAAAAGTATTAATGTTACATTTGTACACTTTAACACTGTTCTTTTATTCTTTTACTCTATTTATGTTACACTGTTAGAGTCAAACAGTTAATGTTCTACTGCATGTAGGTGTGTGTTTTATAAGAGACTATAAAGTTTTCTTTTGAGGTTAGCAGTATCATCATGTTTCTTATTCCGTGCTCGTGAATAGTGTTTTGGTGGAGTGCTATTCATTTTTTTGTCTCACAATAGCAGGTTTGCTGCTGAGACTCAGTGAAACGGCTCTGGGAAGAAAGTAAAGCGCACTTTTTTTTCACCCCTATATTTGGCGTCTCCAAATTTATCCTAGACATTTTGTCATTTTTATACAGCGTGTTCACAGAATGGTTGTTGGATTGAACATTTCAGAAAACAGAAACAGAAACCAGTGGTTTGTGCTGCCAGGAAGTATATAATCATTCAGTAAACCACAATGTAGAACCGTGGTGAGCAGAAAAGCATCTCAGCATTCATAGAATAAAACATTTTTAATGAGGGAACACGGAAGCTTGTTGGACAAAGTGGATCGAAAAGCCAAGGAGATTGTGTTGAAAAATGATTTGTATTTGTCTTTTCTTAAAGTTAATTAAAATAAATTCTACAGCCAGAGTGCGTATCATTTTTGACTGTATTGTTAAAAATTAGATTTATTTTTCCTACTTTTTATTCATATATTTATTCCATTCTACATTTTTAATACTGTATTGTATTTCCACTTTATGATATTTTATCTGTATCATGGAGTACAATATAATACAGTAATTTAGCAATATTTTGTTTACTTTTTTTGCATTCTATTTTTACACTCTATTTTTTATTTTATTCTATATTGTTTTACTCTATCTTATTTTACTTTATAACCTATGATATTCGATTCTGCAGAATAATATCATAGAAAAATCTTCTCTATTCAAGACAATTGTTATTAATGTAATTTATTTTTCCTATATTTTATTTATATTTTTTTTACTTTATTTTTATTTGTTATTTTGATATCAAACTCTAATTTATTTTTATTCTACCTTTATCTATAGAAACAATCAGCTACCTGGTAACTATAAAACTCACACTGAAGAACATTAGTCTATTGTTCTAATACTTATTATTTCCCAGTTCTGATTAAGACATAAATATTTAAACATTAATAATGATTTCTGTAGCATTGTGTAGAGTTTCATGCAGACAGGCATAAGGTCTGATGGAGAAACACTGATTCAGTGAGAAAGAGAAAGAGTGAGTATGGTCACAGGGGGCGGAGCTTCGGCTTCCATAAAGCGCTTTTAACTTACCGTAAAACACTGAGAAGAGGTTCCATATAGGAGATTTCACCTCTTGTATAATAATAATACCCTGGGAAATACTACACAGTAACAGACTGGACAGTAATATAAAAAGTCATCCTGTTAGTGGCTGGATACATAAGATTAGATTTTACTATCTACAGAGATAATGAAATAAACAAAGTAAAATCTATTCATTTACTTATTTATTTCAGCTGGCAGAAGCAGAGTATGTTTTTGTTATAAAAGCGAACAAATAATTGTCTTAGAAATTAAGGCAAATAAAAAAAGAAACTGTTACAAATAACTTGTTAAACAACAAAATTGACATAAATATAAAACTAGACTGATTAATATTTACTTGGGTTTTCTGATTGTTAAATAAAGGCTTTAATACATGTGTAAGTCTTTTCTTCTTCTTCTTGTTACATATATTTCCACTACATATATTACTATAACTAGTCTATAATTATTACTGTTATTATTAATACCACTGATTTTTCTTTCTCTCTTCTTCTTTTTCACACTTTACATCCAGGACTGTAAATATAAATTATTACTATAATTTGGCTCATAGTTTCTGCTTTTACCATCAACATCCCACTGCACATATATTCCATTGTATATATTATTTATTTATTATATATCATTTTTATTTTTTAGTGTAATTATCTTGTTGTCTCATTCTTACATTTTCCTTATTGCTGCTGGTCTCTGAGAGTTAATTTTGTTGTATCACTACAATGACAGTAAACTCTATCTTTATCTTTATCTTATGTTTATCTTTACTGCTATTACAACAGCAATTATAATGAAAATAATAATACAATTATTGTTGTATTTGCAGCAATATTATTATTATTATTATTATTATTATTATTAGTGATAGTAGTAGTAGTATTAATATAATTATTACAGCAACAACAATATTACCACTAGTATTATTAGTAGTAGTGGTAATATTGTTGTTGTTGTAATAATTATATGAATACTACTACTATTATTGAAATAATAATATGTACTACGTAATATAAACAATCAATATTTATTTATTTATTTATTTATTTATTTATTTTCACTGCTTTTACTAGTGGAAAAGTACTTTTTTCGATTTTTACTGTTATTTAAACAACTACAAAAACAACAACAACAACAATAACAATAATAATAATAATAATAATGACACTAACATTATTGTAGTAATAATATGTACCTCATAATTAATTAAATTATTTTTTTTTTTTTATAATAACG
>JAQQZT010000036.1:31494894-31513768 GCA_030068275.1 Clarias platycephalus | reverse complement strand
GCAGCCCAACTAATCGATAACGGCATTCGTTGACAACGAATTTCATTATCGATAATTATCGATTTTATCGATTAGTTCTTGCAGCCCTAGTTGATAGTGTGATTTTATAAACACAGCGGTACCTCAGTATATAAATTTTATCTGTCCCTGGGGAGAGTTCTTAATTAAGGCGAAATTTCGTATTTATTTCGTCATAGGAAATAATGTAAATGCAGATAATCCACTCTAGCCACATAAAAATATTACCAGTATTACCCATTTCCATCACTATAATCATATTTTCTGTATATAAAAACAATCAAAAAGTTTAGAAAAGACGTATAAATGAAGTAAAATATGAAATAAATAGACATTAAACATCACTTAACCTTAATTTGTGATTCCTCTCGGCACCGACTGCTTCAAAAACCAAACTGAAAGTGGCTCCCTTTTCTTCTTGCTATCGTCCTTGATAACATTCTTGAGACCCCGCGGTGATTTTGTCTTTACTAAATCTTACAAAGAATGACCAAACCCACAAATAAATATGTAGACTCACTTTGCTTTCCACTGATGCAAACAAGTTTTGAGCTGCTCCCGGACTATCATTCAAGCCAAATTTCATTTGAATTATCATTCTTGCAGAATTTCAGTTCTTAAGGTAAAAATTATTAAGGCAGGCCGTTTATATGCCGAGGTACCGCTGTATCACAATTATTTTAAATATTGCAATTAGATATTGCACTTTTTCGGATTTTGCTACAATTTTAAGACCTCAAACCTTAAAAAATCTTTTCGTAAGTCAAAGGTTTTATAGCTTAGCTAGAATTCAGTTAATTGAACACGAGTAATTAAACATAGCCCGTTCCTTATAACATCAGTTTTCTCACTTAAAAATCAAGTGCAGCATTTAAACAATACAATTTAACTTCAAATCCAAGAGTTTAACATTCAACTTCAAATTTAATTAAACACAAAGATACATTGGACTGAGCAGCGTATCTCTGTCCTTCATTTTGAAGAAACAAAAAATTTACTTCTATTACACAAGATGCCAGTGTGTGAGAATAGTTTAGAGAGCGCCACCTGTAGGATTATGAAGAAACTGCGACGTTTGCATGGCCGCATGCTCGCAACTGCTCAACACGCGCTCAAGACTTTGCAGCCTAAAGACCGTGTGTGTAGCATCGAACACCTGTTTAGAGACAAATTAGTAAAATGTAATAATCAACACATATAAGAATCACGATTCATAACTGAATAAAATGTTTCCCATGTCTGATATATACATGATGTATCTCGCAATACAGTATTTAACAGTATTGAGTCATTAATTCTCTTCATCACACACTTTGATCAAATTGAGTTTGATTATGGTTTTGGCTTATATCGTTTATACGGGCCAAAAGTTTGTGCACCCCTAAACCATCACACCCATACTGTCCATCTCATTCTAGATTTATTCCCCCATGTTTGCGGTTCAACTAGATTTCAGTGCGCGGCTGTTGGGATTTGTGATCATTCACGCTGATATTGGGATGTCGATTAGACTCTGAGTCCAGTTCATCCCAAAATAGATCAGTGTAGTTGAGAGATCACTCAGAGCTCTGTACAGGACACTTCTTCTCTCATCCTCTTTTTCATTCATATTCCATTCTGAACACTTCAGTCAAGGCACCGTAGTGCTCTGTAAGTCTGGAAAGGTTTCCACCATGAAGCTCTTTTTTTTTTTTTTTTTTTTTTAATCTTTAGTAGCAATACATCGATGCAACCTGACTCGAGTTATAGTCCGGGCAAGCTTTTGTCGCACACCCTTGCGGAACCTCAACGCTGTCACTTTGACTTACTTCTCCTAGACGTTTGCTTGAATGTGAGACATCTTAGCTCGGGCTTAATGCTCGCTAAAGGCAGTGAACCGCAGCGTATGATGTAAGTCTTCCAAAATTATTTCCACTCTAAACCACAAGTATCTGGAGCACCTCCTAACCAGAGAAACATACAATTTGCTTTAATGAAGTCGAACGCTCTGCTGAATGACCTAAAAGTGGCTGCGGGTACCGGAGCAGGTCTGGGATTCGCCGGCCCGTGTTGTTCTGAGGCTCGTGGAGGCTCCTGCAGAGCTTTAGGTTGGCAGTACCGCTGCAGCAGCACTGATAACATGTCATGCTTATTTTGGGAGGGAATTAGGTGGAAATTGCTTGTCGTGGAACAGATTGTCTCTACCGTCTATTTACTGAAATCATATAAGTTTTAACAATGAGCCGAGTCCTGTAGCTGAAGCAGAATGCTGAGGTCATATGGTTTGAAGAAGGCCCATGTTTGATGTTTACTTATCAATCTTTTTTCCTTGTAAATTTTCTTATACAGTACAGCTGTTTTAATAATGCTTTAAAATCGTTTCTCTTTGTTGCTTTGTTCTGTTTTTCATCTTGCGAAACGCATTTTCCTATTGGAAATTATGTAAATGCAGATAATCAGTTCCAGCCACCCAAAAATATTACCATATTACCCATTTCCAACACTATGATCCATTTTTTTCTGTATATAAAAACAATTAAAACATTTAGAAAAGATGTTTAAATGAAATAAAATATGAAATAAATAGACATTAAACCTCACTTAACCTTAATTTATGATTCCTCTCGGTACCGGCTGCTTTTAAAACCAAACTGAAAGAGGCTCCCTTTTCTTCTTGCTACCGTCTTTGCTAACATTTTTGAGATCAGCGGTGCTACGTCTTCACTAAATCCTACACAAGATGGCAAAAAAACAACAACAAACCCCCCCCACACACACACACACACACACACACAGGAAAAAATTTAAACTCGCTTCACTTGGCTTTCCACTGACGCAAAAACAAAATTTGAACGGCTCGCGCAAACTTAGCCAATGTTCGGTTTGGCCCAGTTCAGTTGCTCGTATGTCGAAAATGCTTCGTATGCCGAAGTGAATTTCTTGCAAAAATTTCTGTTCTTATGCCGAGGTATCGCTGTAATTAGTTTAATTTAATATCGTTTTATTTTATGTTATCCAATGTAGTAATTTCTGTTTTGCTATCGAAATGTGTTTGTGTTTGTGACTAACACATTAGAGACGGGAATCACCAGGGCTTTATTATCACCATACTCAGGTGCTGATCTGATCTGTATTGTGATTCTGTATCACGATTTTATAAATGTTGCGATTTTATTACAATTGTAAACAACTTCAGCAGATAATTCGCTCCTACCACACAGGATTCTGTATTGTCTTCCCATGCGCGAATAGTTTAACGCACCTGTAGGATTATAGAGGAACTGCACCATATTAACATCTTAAATGCAAACATATCTAAATTAAAAATTTATTTACAAAAACTCATAAATTGCCACACAAAAGAAATCTCTAATTCTCATATATACATAATTTTGTGTATGTGGTCAACATGTGATATTTAAAATTGAAGGTTCTATTAAGGTATTATTTCAAACAGAAAAATAAACCTGTTATTTTAAAATAAAAGCGATCTGAAAAGTATTTAATGTTGTATTATTATCTACTCATTTTATTATTTATATCATAGACATATGTATTCAGATCATTTAGACTAGAAGTGCATTTTAGACTTTTCTCAGTTTTCTTTTCATTTCCTCTTCTGCCTTTTTTGCTGCTCCTCCTCTCGTAAGACTGGCTCTAATAGTCTATAAAAAATGACATTTTATATTATATAAATTACTACCAAAAAGTATGAGTTGTCCTCCTCAGGGAGGTTTTGGTTTAAAAAAAAAAAAAAGTGATAAAGTGAAAAGTCGAAAAAGTTGACTGGTAGTCAGGACATGTGAAGATAATAATTTTCCAAGTTGAGTGCTTTGAGATGACAGGTCCCAGGTGGGCAGTAATTTTAAGGGTTTTCAGTGTAGGAGATTTTATTATAACTCTGATTTTTTAGCATCTTAAATGGGTCTTCAGGGAACCTCTAAAACCCTGTACCGCATAAGGAGAATTTCTTTTCTTCCTGGAAAGGTTCCAAGTAGAAGCTCTTTGGCGTGGTGGAACCATCCCATCGGTCACTGCAAAAAAGCCCTGGAGAAGCTGTTCCACAACCTCCATGTACAGTATTGAGTCGGATGTAACATGACAGCCAAAATATCTATATTTTAAAGTTAAATTCTAGAAATATGATGATTGAACAAATAGTATCTGAGCAGCTTCCAGCTTCCGCACCATTTTCTTCGACGAGAACTGAAGCTAAGCTTCTTCTCAGTCGTAAATGTTGTTTCTTTGGGTTCAAACAAACCCAAACCTCTCTGAACTGTATTTGTAGCTTCATCTTTAAACCCCTCTCTCTCTCTCTGGACTTTATCACTTTCTGTGCAGGCTGTTAGTCAGATGTCCATCATTCAGGATCTGGTCTTTTCAGCTTTCTTGACTGACAGAGAAAACTGCAGTGTGTCTGGATTAATTTCCATCTTGCTGTCAGAGATATCTGCCAATCACTTTTGTGCTTCCTTTCTTTTTCATCTTCTTCAAAAAAGCCCTCATGATGTTCGGGGGATCAAAGGCTAATTGGATCCTTTACTCAAATTGCTCCTCTTGATTCTTCCCTAATGACCTGGTGGTGAATAGGATATTAGCCTGGCTTGTAAAGACTCTTTAACCATCTGGTGTGAACTAGCGAGCTCCTATAGCATCATTGTCCTATCAACTGGGTGATACTGAGAAGGAAATTATCGCACGAGGAACCATGTAGAGAGCCATGGAACCGACCTGAAACCATGTACAGTACGGTCCTTTGTTCAAATAAACAGCTGATTTATCCAAGCTTAACTTCCTGGGAAACAATGTTCTACTAGGAACTATTGAGCCGTCTAAGAACCATGTCTATGCTTCTTCTCTGATAAAGAAGCACTTCTGTTTATTTATTTACCAAAATATCTGAACCTGTTGGTGAAAAGAAAACTGAAAATGGCTCTTTTACTTAACCATTGGCTGAGAAGATGTGGGTACCCATAGCAAAGAAATTCCAAGATGAGATCTCATGTTAATCTCTCCTTTGTCTCCCAGACAGAAATGAGCCGTCTTTGAAACTTGAATGAGATTTTAGCCGTTTTCTCAATCTTCTCAAATGTGTTTCAAATATGGCTCATTACCTCTAAATCTCAGAGATAGCTCATATTTGTCTCGTGTGTGACTCACATATTTTTTGTTTCCCCAAAGCAGCGTTTCCCACACATACTGTTATTGTAAAGCGTGCATTTGGGTTTTTTTGATATGTTCTGATATGATACTTTAAAAAATTTTTGCTTAGTCGTGTGTATAGTTAGTTAAAATGAAATAAAATTTTGTTCTTTATATTAAAGAATATATTCTGCTGAAAAAAAAATGTCACTCTATATCGCAAAATCCCAAAAATATACTCATATACAGTATATTTATTAAAACATAATGCGAAGAATGGCTAAAAATGCTTTGGGGTTTAAGGGCTAGGGTTCTCTGAGGAACAGTGCATCTACACTAAAGAGTGTTTAGTACTTTTTTATATACTTCATCTTACTCTTCACATACGGGTGGATGGAGGAGAGGGTTGGTAGGTTGGATCTTTAAAATGAAGATATGTAGATTGGTAATGGAAAGTCAGTTACAAAATTGCTTTGTAATAGATAAATGTTTTATTTCGAAATCTCGCTTCTTTATTTAAAAACAATCCAACCACCAGTTATATTATTATACAGTACACCCAGGTGTCCCTAGTTAATCAACATGGCTAAACTTTTACAAATGTGTACACCTTAATGAATCTATTGAATTTAACTGGCAAATGGCAAACTTACTTTACATTCTGTACAAACATCATTACCAATAAAGAACTAAAATACAACATACAGAATATTTTTTTAACCGAGAAGTGAAGCAATGAGATAACGTTTGTGTTCAGTGATTTCTGTATACACTTATCATTTAAGACCAAACCTATTATCGATTATACATTTATGACTAAATGTTCAACATTTTTTCATCGCCAATCCAATTAAGCCTACAGGACATGTAGATTCTAATAAAGTCATAATTTATCCACAATTTCTCCCACACGTGCTCCAAGTGTCCAGTGTGTTACATAAACGTGCAGCACATTGCCAGGCCTCGGTGTCAATCAACAAAAAACACTTTATCCATCATTCTTCCAGACCTTTAGGGGGCGGTAGCGCACCACCTACTTTACCTGCCTCAGCTAAAAATGAAGAAGAAGACAAAGTGGATGGTGAAGGTGGGTTTTATTTTATTTTTTACGCCGAATTTAAAATTTATTATTATTGACAAGGAGTCAAAATGTAAGTTAAAACCACAGAGTCAGTGGTAAAAAAAAACAAACCAACTGTGGTATACTTAGCTGAAATTTGCACAGCTTACATTTGTTCTTATTCAAGAATTCAAATGCTACATGTGTGTGGTTTAGCATGTGGATTAGCATATCTGGGTAACTAACACTTGTGAGGGTGAAATTATTATTATTATTATTATTATTTTAATGGTAAAATCAGTCAGCTGGTTACAGTAATATTATTACTAGGCATGTCCTAGATTAACCAGTGTGGTTTGATATTAAGTTACTTTTTACCTTTTTAAAAAAAATAAAAAATAGTAAGTTAATGTTACTACATGATCAGTTTTTGAAAACCAGTAGTTTTATTATATAGTGTTCAGCGTTTAACAGTAGTTACCAGAACATGTAACTTTAGAGACATCGGTTAATTATATTCTATAAATGAAGACCAATATGTTTGTTTGTTGAAAGGATATCTTGGTAATTATATACCTTTTACTTTAACTGGGTTCTTTTCAGGAGCGTGCCACCTCAGGAGACCAAGAATCTCAACAAAGAACCTGCAGGAGAACGTTCCGGAGTCTCCATCAGCACCACACCATCAGTCAGGTCAGCACCAGCCCATGAGCTCAAGCTCAAGCCCACCTTACATACAGCAAGCAACCAATTTTCCTTTTAAATTTTTCATCTCCTTTTTGACTGATTCTTTTCACTGGAGGATCGTCACAATGCTGTGGACTTCGTGTACCTCCTGTATAAATCATACTTTGAGTTGAGCAGTGTGACACTTCATATCTTTGTCAGGTTTTATGACATTTTGTATCATTTAGTGTCTTGATTTGCCAGATGTTGCTGGTGTCTGTTATATTGTGTGAATTGTACATTTATTACAGTGTATGCTGTTAATTTAGGATTTTTTTATATGTTCAATAAAACTATAATTTTTCTCATTTGTCTTTCATGAATCTCATTTATATCTGATTTTAATCTCATTATGATCAATTGCAGTTCTGTTTCTCATGTACATCTCAGATTTCTCGAATGTTGCTCAAAGGTATGTCTCGGGTTGTGTCTCAGTTATGTCTCTTTGTTTCTCCTAAGTGGGGTTTAGGAGAAATAGAAAAGACAAAGTCGAGCTTGTAATAAAATTTTTGCTATGGGTAGGTGGAGATAACCTTGACCTCCTGAGAAATATCTATCATTTTGGTGTAAGTTGGAATAAAAGGCAAAATTATCCTCAAGGAAGCATGTTAAGAACAATGAAATTTCAAAAGTTTGGTTTGTAACATCTCTTGTGAAGGTGTTTTATGGCTTTTTTCGTGGCAATGACACAGCAGTTCAGAACTGTACAGTGTACAGGTTTATCTTTATGTTCTTTTTATTTTCAGGGGTAATGTATTAAGCTGAGTTTGAAATTAAATTAAGGTGTATTGAATGCATATTTGGAGGCATATTTAGGGTTTAAACTATAAAAATAGGTATTTATAGTTAAAAAAAAAAAATTTTTTACCACATAAAAAATTTATGGTTTTTCACAATTCGCTGGTGCTCTAGGAACGTAACCCTTGCAAATTTCTGGGGTCGACTGTAAGACAATCCATCTTGAGAACAATGAAACATTAGTAATCTAGGGTGTTTCAAGTCAAGTCAAGTAGGCTTTTATTGTCATTTCAACTATACATCGTTCAGCACAGACTGAAAAGAAACAACGTTCGTCGAAGATTAAGATGCTACATACAACATAAATTAACAACTTAAATGAATAAAACTAGCTAATTAGATTCTTCTTCTGTTAAAAAAAAAAAAAAAAAAAAAAGCCAGATGTTGTTTTTATGAGTTTAACGAGGGCTAACGGCTTTATTTCCTCATGGGTATATCACGAAGTTGGTCTTGGGTTTTTCTTAAGAGAATAGGAGACAAACCTGACTCGTTTCAGCTTTTTATTTCTTACTTTTTGCTACAGTATTATGAAGACATGAAGGATTTATTTAGCTAATCTTGTCTCTGTAGGGCTGTGTTCGGAATAAAATAATCTCTGAGGGAAAAAAATCATTGATACGTTTCCAATAGCAGCAGCACACTTCAAAGTGTTTGACTCCATTTCCACCACCGTTTGCTACAAGCGCTAAGCTTCCTGGCGTGAAGACTCGCACATGGTGGAAAAATGTCCCGACTGTTACTAATTAAAGACTCGTTCCATATAAACTGGAGAAATATTGTCGGACTTTATTTTTTTCTATTATGTCACTACTGTGTATCCTATAAACTTACAAAGTAAATCTTACACATTAATATAAAAATTGCCCGTATAGAAAATGAATCAGCACTTTGTGACCAGAGCTCATGAGCGCTGTGGCGTGACGTGGATCATGGTACCGTACATTTTAAAGTTAATCTTCACTTTAGATTCAAAGGGATCATTTCTAAGCAGCGTTTTTGATGCGGATCCCTCGAAGGATGTTCTGCTCGTCTGTTTCGTAAAGCCGCTAACCGTTCTTCTTTCTTTTTCCTTCACATAGTTTCCTCCGAAGGGAAGAAAAAAAAACAGCCCATCTGTTGCGACTGACTCAGCCATGTTTCTTTAGGAGTCGCTTGCTGTCAGGCCAAAAACGCTTTAAGGATAGAAAAGCCTCGGAAAGACGTCTCTCCTCCTGCCAGCTCCTATATTTAACCAGTGCTGACAAGGCATGTTCAGGGACAGACTTGAGAATGGAAGGCTGTTTCAGGGAAGATACAACAATACAGTTTACGAGCAGATAGTGAAATGTCAGTGTGTGAGTGAGAGAGATCTTAGAATGATGTGCATGTATACTGTAATTTCACAGCGTCCACGAGAACCAGTCAGAGTTTAAGTCGAATTATGTTTGGTTACTTATAGGCCCAAATCCGATCAAAGCTTTAAAAAAAAAAAAAAAAAAAAAAGATTAAAAAATATGGGTGGTGGAAATAATAACCTCGGAGTCCTTGCGTCTCGGTTTAAATGCAAGTCTGGAGAGATTCAACAGATATCAGTACAATGGGATTAGTAAGATTTACCGCAGATATCATCTACATTCCATTCGACTTATGTATCGAGTACACGACTTTAGCCTGCATCGTATCTCCGTCTCTGTAATGTCTGTTTGACCTGGATGCTCGGGCACTATATTTTGTGGTTGTGAATTATCGCACTTTCTCGTTTAAAATCTGATGTTAAATTGAATTGTTTTCATGGTGATGTGAATCAGAATCAAATGTTTTATTCGATTCGGTTTTGAGGCATTGTGATTTCTCATTCGATTAGATTCATTCTCAAGCAGCTATATTTCTTACAGGTTTTGATGTAGTTTAAACCCTCTATGTATCTAATAGCTATTGAACCACCAGTCACGTCCCGATACGATACTATCACGAAACCTCGGGGGCCGATTCGATTAAAATTGCGAGTCTGTAAGTATCACGATTTTATAAATATGATTCAATATTAAATTTGTCCCCTGATTCTGTTATAATTTTAAACCTTTAAAAAAGTTTTAGAACATTTGTTTTTTCACTTAAAAGCCAAGCGCAGCATTTAATCACTACAAACTAGGTTCGAATACGAATAAGAGTTTAACTGAGCAGCACTTATCTCTGTCCTCCACCATAATTATTATTCCATAATTATTGTTTCTAAACATACTTAGCGAATAATTCACTCCTACCACTCAGGATGACATTGTGTAAATAGTTCAGAGAGCGCCACCTGTCTCAAAACCCAACTTGACAGTGAGCGCGACTTTCGGAAATTACCCCTCGCTGTGTTTTGAGCCTGGTGTAAGTGCTGGTAATGAGTGGGTTTGAGACTAATTCGCCCACAAAGGCAGATCAGAGACTTTTAATGCACACAATGTTTTATAATGTAACGACATAAAAATGCATTTCTGTTGCAGCCCTCTGAAGCTTCTGCCCTCGGTATAGAATAGTTTATATCCAAGGCCACTCGGATTATCACCGGTCACGGCCTATCGAACTGAAAACCATCCGATTCTGGTCACTGGGTGATCGACCCGTTCATCTCTGTTATAAATATAACAATTGTTTGTAAAAAAATTATTTTGGAGTCAGTTGGTAATACGTGAATCACCTCACAAAAGAATCGTAACTACATAGATGTTTTCCCATTTCTATTATCTAATAAACATTGCAATGCTGTGTAACTTGCATTGTTGTTGTTGTTTTTAAATGTTATGTCTGGTACAAAGCGCTAAACTTGTGTCAGTCGTTTTCTTTATACTCCAGTCCAGTAGATGGCGATAGTGCATATTTCAACTACAAATAAACATAAAAGAAAAGGAAAAGCTAGCAAAGTTTGCCGGAGGACATGAGCCGAATCATCAAGTGTGAATCAGATGTGAATCAAAACCCACTTATCGATTCAATACATTGGACTGAACAACAAAAGAGCGATTTACTCGCACAGCTCTCTATAAAGTTCACCAGTTCTCGATGACATCACTCTTAAATTATAAAGAGATCTAGCGGTCAATCTATACTTGTTAGGTAGCTAAAATTACTTAGTACTGGTAAGAGCATTCTAGATCCTAGGTCTAGCTCTTCTCGATGTTCTACAAATGAGTTATTAATTAATTAGCAAAACAATAAAGAGTATATCTTCTATACCTACTAGTCCATTTCAATCTAGATGAAGACGGGGAGAACATGTGGAGAACTCTAGTTCTGAAACCCAAACTCGGGATCAAACCCGAGACAGTCGAGCCGAGAAAATGTCAGAGCTTCCTGAAGTCCAACATCGACACTTAATCAATTGTAACGTTTCCCTTTTAACTAGCTTCATAATTAACTCTTTCGATAGCTTTGAAATGGGACTGGAGGTTCTGGTCCATGTTTAAAGGAGACCTATTACTCAAAATTCACCTTTTAGTCATGTGTTTCGACATTTAGATCTGGATGCTTCAGTGTATATCTGTTATTTTTCCATTTTTGTCTTCTCTGGTATTTGAACAAGCCAATTAGATTTTTCTCCCCTAGTATGACCTCGTATAAAAAGAGCCCCTCCCCAAGCTTGTTACTTTTACAATTACATAGACAATGAAAAGGTGCATTTGGAATGGACAATACAGGACCTTTAATGTTACAGTAGGTTATAAACTATCTTGTGGACTTTTGTCTTCTAATAACTTTTTGAGGTTATGTTTGTTCAACATTTTCTTTCTTTCTTTCTTTCTTTCTTTTTTTTTTTTTACGTGGGGCTTTAAAGTGTTTAAAAGAAATAACGGCCGTAAAGCACTTTTAGAGCTTTGAAGAGCGCGAGCCCATTTGTTTTGTATCCTGGTAAAGCCATTTCACGTTGTTCTGCCAGTGGATCAGTGACATGCTGAGTGTGTTTCCCTGGCTGTGGTTCTCAACATGTGTGTTCCAGAGGCTTAGAGGAGAGACAGAGAGAGAGAGAGAGAGAGAGAGAGATCTCCTGTGACAGAACATTGAACGGAGCTCATCTGAAACACCCTGAGTGAGACGTAGCCTGATGTTTCTGACCTCAGTGACTTCATGTTCCTGTGATGATGAGGATGCGAGAGAGGCTCGGATCAGCCTTGGCTTACACGTGATTTGCATAAAACTGAGACGGCGTCTCCGTGAACGTAAACATAAAGCTCCTGTTAGTTTCTGAGGTAGAGCGCGGTCAGTCCTGCACCGAGAGAGAGCTCGTGTCTTGGTTTATCCTTAGCAGACGTTATAGAGGACGGCTTTGTGCGGCTTCCCAAAAATCTCCTTTTTCAGATCCTAACTTACACAACTAGTCCCAGTACATCGACCACTCTTTCTTTACTCTTTTTGTCTTCTCCTTTGCATCATTCAGTTCACTTCTCTTTTATTCTCTTCTTTTTGTTGTTTTTCTCTTCTTTTCTATGTTTCACTCTCTTTGATTTGTTTATGTTTTCCATCAATTTCTTTCTTTCTTGTTCTCAATCCCTTTAATCTTTTCATTTTTTTTCTTTCTAATTTATCTTCTCTTTTCGTCTCATTTCTAAATGAATCTTTCATTATTATTTTCGTGTCCCTAACCTCCAGCCAACTGATTTGTCTGTTGACGAGCAAAGACACATTTTCTTGTCTCACGGAAAAAAAGATAATGCACCAGTGTCTTCTAGTTTTCTTGTCCCAGCATCTTCTGTCTCAGTGTCTTCTTGTCCTCTTGTCCCATTATCTTCTTATTTTTATGTCCTAATGTCCTCTTGTCCCGGTATCTTCCTGTCTCTTTGTCTTTCTGTCCCAGGGTCCTCTTGTCCTCTTGTCCCACTATCTACTTGTCTTTGTGTCCCAGGGTCTTCTTGTCCTCTTGTCCCACTATCTACTTGTCTTTGTGTCCCAGGGTCTTCTTGTCCTCTTGTCCCAGTATCTACTTGTCTTTGTGTCCCAGGGTCTTCTTGTCCTCTTGTCATCTTGTCCCAGTATCTTCTTGTCTTCATGTCCCAATATCTTCCTGTCTCTTTGTCTTTGTGTCCCAGTGTCTTCTTGTCCTCTGGTCATCTTGTCCCAGTATCTTCTCGTCTTCATGTCCCAATGTCTTCTTGTTACCATGTCCCAGTGTTTTCTCATCTTTCTGTTCCAGTGTCTTCTTGTCTTTTTGGTAACAAAGAAAGGGTAAAATTAAAAAAGCTGTAAACAGCAGAATATCAGGAGCAGGGCTGTAAGATGATCAAAAAGATGTTATGATGAAATCAGAAGTCAGTGATTTCACACGCAACGATATTCTCTGTGTGTGTGTGTGTGTGTGTGTGTGTGTGTGTGAGAGAGAGAGAGACTGCATAAATACTGTGGAGGAACCAAACCTGCAGCATCATAGCATCAGCCAGGAGGGGAGTGCACACACACACACACACACACACACACACATTATAACTGTGTTTACTTTGTCTTTTTATTCTTTTTATTTTGTCTTTACATTGCTTTCTGTCTATTTTTCACTATATGTGCTAGATTTTCTTTTCTTTTTGTTTCCTTTTCTCCATTCTCACTTTTCATGTTATATTTAATTGCCTTGGCTTCTCTGTCTCTATCATTTCTAACTCACACCTTTCCCTTTCATTCTCCTATTTTTCTTCCTTCCCTCCCCCTCTCTCTCTCCTCCCCCATCTCTCTCAACCTTCTACCTCTTATAATTGTTTTTTTTTTTTTTTTTATCTTTAATTTCCATCAAGTCCCTCAAGGTCTCACCGATGCTATTATTTGTTGCCATAGAAACTGACTCCGGGTGTGTTGCCGTGGTAACAGAGGTTCGGCCGCCCACGGCTCTGGGCAGAAGAACCTTTTCATGAAGGCAGTAAGAGGCTCCGAGTGTGGAAGGAGTTAGTCAGCATGTCGATGGGCCAAAACCAACACACACACACACACACACACACACACACACAGAACAGGCTGGGAAGTGAAACCATTACCAAAAATAATACTAACAGACTACCCTGCCTGAACAGTGGTTTATTTATTTTGTTGAACGTCTGTTGGATGAAACCCGATCATCCTGATGATAAATCAGATTTGGATTTGATTCGAATTGTGAAGCTTTCGATATCTAGAGCTCTTTCTTTGTTCTCCTGACCGCTGTCCAGTCCGCTGTCAATTCCACTAATGAATAATTCAAAACGCGTCCCGCTGAGCGAGGATGAATGATGGATCCGATGCTGCTACTGGTAGTGTGTGTGTGTTTGTTGTGAGAGGGGGGTCCTTTGGAATGATCGCATTGCCTGACTTCACTGTAAACCTGTTTGTGTGTAATGGCTGGGTTTATGTCTACATCCTGGTCCGTGGTGTCACTGATCTATAAGGAGTAGAAGCAACGTTACACAACACTTACACAACATTTACACAACGCTTCAACCTTAAATTCCATGCCTGACCATGAAGGCCATGGAGTTTGATGAATTGCTATTTGGTTTGTTTTCTGTCTGATCATGTGACTGGTCACATGGTAGCCCCACTGGAGAAGGATGGCGTGATTGGAGTTGGAGTTCATGCCCAAGGTCTCGGCACCTCTGGCAGCTGTCTCGAGGCCGTCTGGATGGAACCGGAACCGTTTGGGTGGCGTGCTTTCCATCGGTGTGTTTAATGAAACAGATGGCTGTTTTTTCCAAGTGTACACATCTTCAGCAAGTCATGGGACCCACACAATGGGAAAATTGGACACCCTTTTCCAACTGCTGTGGTCCTGAAAGTGGTGAGATCCAAGACTTAATAATTCCATTCCGTCGTACAAGAAGGTGTGCAGCACATGCGATGAAAACATCCTTGAATCTTGTTGGTGCTTGTTAATGAAAAATAGAGATTTTAGATGTAAGTGTGTTTTTTTCCATCATTTATGAAGGTGTCATGATGTTAGATGGAGATCGCTGATGCTTGTCTGTGTGTCATGGAGGTTTAGGCTTGTCGGAGGTGTTAGATGGCACTTTTGGTTCTTTGGTTGAGATGATTGCTGATTATTACATTTGATGAAGAAACACCAGTTGCATTTAGGTGTTTGATGAAGAGTGTTGATATTGGGGAACATCTATGTTTCTTGGAGATCCATGATTTCTTGGTGTTTGGGTTCTTCTGGGTTTCTTCTCACTTTCAAAAAAAACAAGCTTGGGTTTGATGCTTCTTGGTGTAAAATTGGTGCCTGGTGTGTAAATCGTGCCTGGTGATAGACCACCCCACTGTTCAGGGTGTATTTTCACCTTCTGCTCAGTTCTCCCAGGATAAAACTCCACTCCCTTCCTTGCTCCCTGTGCGTTCGTGCCTTAGATCTACACAGGTTTGTGAAAAGCTGTGAAATTTCCTGCGCATATGTGATTTGTCACACACCCCTACACGTCTGCGGCTGAGTGTTACACACGGCGTCGGCTTCCACCTCATCTCACGGGTTCACGCACCCTAAATGCGATGTTGAAGCGTCTGAGAAACGTTCACAGAAGCACAGCTACAGCATGATGTTTCATGGGAACACGCAGAGGTCTTTGCCCGCCTGTTTATTACTCCCTGTGTTGGGGCGTCTGGCAGGAGAACATTTTGGAGTATTTGTGTGTTGTAGTGTAGATGTGAAGGCTGCCTGAGTGTGAATTCGGTTCTGGCAGACTGAGACTCCCTCCTACGTGCCTAAGCCTACGCTTCGCTCACATATTTGTTTCTCAGTCAAGTATTTACTGCACGCCTCGTTAGGCTCATCGTTTGACAGACTTCGCCATTAATAACCCTCAATTAGCGGCACGTCGCGGAGTTCACTTCTGCAGCTTGTTTAGTAAATTCGTGGCTTCGCGTTCACTATCCACAAACTCTGTGTGTCACGTAGCTACTCATCTGGTGTTTAAAACTGGTGTTTGTTTACTGGCAAGAGCAATAAGCCCAGGGAACGTCACATAAACGTGTTTTCTGTCAAACACCACGAAACATCAGGATTCAACAAAGTTCGCAAATCAACGCAACATTATTGGACATCACCATTCTTCAACAAACACCAATAAACATTCTCGTCATTATCCACCAAACAACACTAAACACCAATGAGCATCATTATTCTCCAACAAACTCCACCATACACCAACAAACACCATCACACATTAATAAACACCATTATTTCCCCAAAACACTACTATTCATCAATGAACACAATTATGTTCCAACAAAAAAAACCACAATACATGAATGAACACCAGTATTTTCCAACAAACACCACTATACCCCATCTCCACTATCTTCCAACAAACTATTTATTCCCAACAAACTATTTATTCCCAACAAAGACCATTACACATCAAGAAACACTATTATTTACCAACATACTGCATACCACATCTGTAAACATGCTTATTTTCCGACAAACACCAACGAACACCACTAACCATCTTTAAACATCATTATTTTCCAACAAACACCACTAAACATCTTTAATCATTATTTTCAAATAAACACCATTAAACATAAGTGAACACCATTTTCCAACAAACACCACTACACACCAACACCATTACTGTATCTTCCAGCAAACCATTTATTTCCAAAAAACACCATTATTTCTCAACATACACCACTACACATCTATAAGCAACATTGTTTTCTAATGAAAACCACTATACATTGATTTAACACCGTTCTTTGCCTACAAACACCAGCGTGCACCAAAGAATATGATACCTTTCAATGCAAACACCATCATGTGTAAATGAACACTATCGCTCTCCAAACAATTGCCAACACACATCAGTGAACAGCCAAATTTTTCAACAAACACCACCAGTAAACACCATCATTCCACAAATCCCATCGTACACCCCTATACACCAATGAGCATCATCGCTTTCCAACAAAGAACCTTGGACACCATTGTTCTCCAACAAACATCACCATAAACTAATCAACCACTGGTCTTGATAAATACCACATCTCTGAGTCGCGTAGTTCCGGGGGAACTAATACAGCATACAGAGACATTCGCGCAATCATTGTCCAAAAGAAACTCGTATATTTTCCTATAACAGCACCTCCACAGATGTTTTATTCCATACATCTTTCACACATGGTGCTTCCTATAGAAGTAGGATCATGAACCCTTTTGAGCACGTGAATGAGACAGAAGAGTACGTTGGCCAGATGGATGGCAAAGAAAAGTGGGAGGTGGTCGGAGTTCAAATGCAAAGTTGAACTGCTGCTTTATTTCCCTCAGCAGCAGGAGACCAAGCACAGGAGCTGACCTTTGACCCTTCCTGCTTTCACACATGGCTCACCATGTGATGGTTCCTGACTGAAGAGCTTCTGAAAGAATGGCTGTCCTTCGTGTCACCTTGCCGTTCGTTCGTTTTGCGTCGCAGTCCCCTTCTGTTGTTTGTAGACTGAGTTGGCAGTTAAAACTGGAGTGTGGTTAGGGCTGTATGTGAGAGAGAGAAAAAGGAGAGGAAGAAAAGAGAGAGAGAGAGAGAGGTGTGGGGGACAGGGAGTGGGGGTTAAGGGGTTAGGGGGGCGTTAAAAAATCTTACTACCAGGAGGCAGAGCTGTTTACGACGCAATCACAGCTCGTGCTGAAAGAGCGCCTTGTCTTGAGGGCCACAGTGTGTGTGTTCGGGGTGCATTACATCACTAAAGCACACACCATATACTGTAACACGCTTAATGTTATGTCCTGGATTGTGTACATAGCTGAAATGTTGGAAATGGAAATCAGGCAACTTTTAACCCTGATGTATAAAGTAAGATACGTGTTTGTCTTTAGCAATTAATGTTGTGAAACTCAAGGATGTTAACTTGTAATGCTTTATGTATTAAATGTTAAACCCCAAAAAACTAATTTCTATTGTTAGAAAGATACATTAACTATTAATTAATTATTACTAATAAAAATCACAAATATTTTAAACTAACATATTTTTTTGTATTGTTATAAAAATTAATTACTCTTGCCGTCATTCAAAAACGAGGTCCCAACAAATACAACGCCTGTTGTTGTACATCACCTAAACTGCAAGTGCACCATGGTGTGGTGTACAAATGAATAGGTATGGAAGCCACAGATAAACATTATGCAAAACAATAAAAAAAAATAATCATTTAATATTAATGTTAATACTGACTTTAATCAGATAGCTTGATAGATTAAACAAAGTTTCACTGTAATCATTTAGATATAATACATTTTAAACTTCTATTATTTACACATTTTACATAACCAATGATGTTAACAATCAATAATCAATTAATTGTTAAAAAGAAGCAATAACAAAAATAAATTATTTGAACAGAGAGATTATGTTTGGTCGAAATGCACTTTTTGTCCCTCTGTCGTCATTCAGAAACGAGGCCAATGTTGCACACTGCCAGAACTACAAGTTCACCCTCTTGTACCAGACTTTTAGGCAACAAAGAAACATTGTGCAAAACAATTAAAACCATTATAGGCTCATCGTTTTTTATTCAGTTAAATTCTTAATTATCATTAATCATTAACAATTTTAGTCTTAGTGTGTGGATGATCTTATAATAAAATAAGACATATTCCAGGTTACAATGATATAGAAATCGCTAGAATTTACTTAATTAAAAAAAGAAGCATATATTAATAAAATTAGCATTAGTCAATGTTGCCTATTTACTTGCAAAGATAGTTTTTTGTAGTTTTAAAAAAATATTTTAAAAAACTTTAAATATTTGGGAAAAAATGTATCTAAAAGAATTTAGGAGTATTATTATTAATAATAATAATAATAATAATAATAATAATAATAACGTTCTATAAAGATCGGGTCTGTAGTAGAAGTTGTTTTACGAGCGACACAGCGACGTTCGGGCAGAAAAGCGAGTGTTTTGTTTGCGTGTTTAAAGATGAATAAATGTTGTGTTGGTAATTACACAGTGGAGCGGTTTTCATTACGAATGCAGTTTACACAGACGCAGCTCAAACACACAGCATAGATATTTAATGTTACACACACACACACACACACACACACACTGCGTAGATCTTATTCCTACAGTATTTGTTACTGAGACTCAACCCCCCCGAGACCGCTTGTGTGCGTGTGTGTGTGTGTGTGTGTGTGTGTGTGTGTGTGAGAGAGAGAGAGAGAGAGAGAGTGAACGAAACCACAC
>JAQQZT010000036.1:31446028-31456369 GCA_030068275.1 Clarias platycephalus | reverse complement strand
CATAAGAATTTCACTCACATGTACTGTACCAGTGTACCAGTAACGTGATGTGACAATAAAAGTGATTTGATTTGATAAATAAAACAGGAATCATCTGTGTGTGTGTGTGTGTGTGTGTGTGTGTGTGTGTGTGTGTGTGTGTGTTAGAGAGTCAATTTAGTTTAATGATGCAGTAGCAGCTATAGTTTGATGACAGAGCTCTTTGCCAAAGCATTTGAACTGCTTTTTGACACTCAGTCAGGCTTATTACAGCAGGAAGGCTCTCACATAATCCTGGATTACTGATGACACACCCCTAAGAGGCGAGTGGTGCAGTGAGAACACACTAATGAAACAATTTCTAAATGTTTAGATTGAAGGCATAATGAAACAGAAGGCACGCTAATATATGCGTTTTGTGGGTAAAATAAGTGTTGCCAGCTAAAATTTTATGTATGTAGTAATGAACTGTGTATGTAATTTACTATGAATTACAAGTAAAATACTGAGTATCAGGGTGGTGTGCTGAAGTGGATGTACTAACAGGTTATTTGATATATAACACCAAATGCTGACAGAAATATTTTAATTATTCTTACCTCCATTTTATTTTCTGAAAAATAGGTTACGGTCGACCTCGCAAAGTCATGGTTCAGGGTTTGCAGCCTCTGTAGATTTTCCTTTAGAACCTAATTAATAATTGTTCACAGAAAAAACACAAATGTCCTCAGCTATTTATTTATTTATTTATTTATTTAAAATCACTTTTGTTCATGGCGATTTAGTATTTTTCATGTGTTTTAACACTAAGCTATTAAGACTAAATATTGTGTAACATAAATAAAAATGTCAATTTAGCAACATTTCAATATAAAATATAAAATATAATACTGTATACATTTTTGTTAGTACTGTAGAGAGAACACAAACTAAGAGGTATTGCCTTACAGTAGATACCAAAGAAAACGTGCCTGAATGAATTACAGTACATATAGGGGTAACATTTTACATTCTTGCACTGCATGAGATACAGCAGTACAGTACTGTAAACTATACCGGTTTACATTTACACTCTTTTGTTTATATATATGTTCTTAAGAACAATGTATTAAATTGAGTTTGAATTTAAATTAAAGTGTTTTGGAAGCATATTTACGATTTAAACTATAAAAATAGAAATTTTTTTGACCACATCCAAAATTACATTTTTTTTTCACAATCTGTGGGTGCTCTAGGAACATGACCCCAGTTAGATTTCGGGAGTCGACTGTAGTTCCTGCTTTCAATTACAGCGTGTCATGTTTCTGAAGCCACACAAAATTGTAATCTCATCTGTGCTGAGGATGTTGGAAACCTTAAACTTACAGCTTTACCTCTGACTTCAACAGTGCTGACACTGGAGACTTCTTCCATGCATGTTAAAGAAACATTTTACTGACATGGAGACGTAGTTTATCACAATTATACATGGCTTTTTAATCTGCTCATGAGGAGCATATCCTACCTTATTTCTACCAAGATGGCGACGTGGCAGTAGCACGCAGCGGCCGCTCCGGAGTCAAAAAGATTGCTGGGGCCTCCGAGTGGCGCAGTGGTAAAGTGCTCACCTTATCATCCGGAGATCGTGAGTTCGATTCCCGGGTGATGCTGTAACCTAACTGGAGGTCTCGAGAGAGCTGATTGGCCGAGCTCTTAGTGCTACCACTAAGTAGAGGTATTTAGTGCTCCCACATTAATCACAGCCAATCAGGGACGTCTGTGAGCTCACACACACGGAAGGAGCTGTCCCCCTTCGTGAGCGAGCACTTCGAAAAGATGCGGTCAGCTGGCATCACATGGTTCGGAGGAAACATATGGAAACATATGATAGTCTTCAGCCCTCCTGTCTGAGACATAGTAGTAGCAATAATGTGGGAGCCCCCTAGTGACGGGGAGGAATTGGACATGCCCAAATTAGGGAGAAAATCTGAAAAAAAAAAAAAAGATTTCTACTTTGTTTACTTCATGTCGTAGCACGTTTATTTTACACAGTATATGGACATCGGCGAAACCGGTGTTCATATTTACCATGGCCAGACACTTTTAGAACTCAATAACCCGGTAAAAAACATTCAAGATAAGCTGCGTGAAAAGCTACACAATCTCGGCTGGCTTCGGGAACCAGGCCTCCAGTCCTCTGTGTTGCCTGATGCCAGTGGCCGGAGGAGGAGACATTGTAAACGGTGCGCAAGGAAGCGGAAGCAGGAGTCTGTGCTAGGCTAAAAACAAACCCTAGCAGGCCGGCTCTTCTGTCCAACATCTTATCAAATGTCTGCTCCCTAGAAAATAAACTGGACTACATCCGACTCCAACAGACTACACAGCATAAGTTTAGGGACTGCTGTGTCTTTGTTGAGAAATGCAGCTCTGTGCGTTAAGACTCGCGGCGGCGGTGGCTTGTGTGTTTTCATCAACACGGAATGGTGTAAGAACTCTGTGCTAGTTTATAGCTTTTGCTCATCGTTGCTGGAGATTGTGACTGTTAGATGTAAACCTTTTAATTTACCACAGGAATTCACCACCATTTTCATTATCGGACTGTACATTCTACCTAGCGCTAATGCTAAGGAGGCGCACTGTGAACTCTATGCAAGGATCAGTAATCTGCAGAACACACATCCCGATGGACTGTTTATTGTCTCTGGAGATTTCAACCATGAAAATAGCAAGTCAGTGCTTCCTAAATTCCATCAGTATGTGGACTTTGCTACTAGAGGGCAAAACACGCTGGATCTTGTTACACAAACATCTCCGGCACATATCGGGCAGAGCCCCACCCTCACCTCGGCGACTCAGGCCACATCTCCGTTATGCTAATTCCAGCATACAGACCACTCGTCAGGCGTTCAAAACCGGTTCTGAAGCAGGTGAAAACCTGTCTAGCAGGAGCCATCTCTGCTCTTCAGGACTGTTTTGAGAACACTGACTGGAACATGTTTAGGGAGGGTGCAACTTATGGCGACTTCACTGACTTGGAGGAGTACGAGTCATCAGTGACCAGCTACATCAACAACTGCACCGATGACGTCACTGTCTGAGGACCCGAGACTCTGCCTTCAGAGGGCAGAACAATGTGCGAGGAAGACCACCCGAACGATCTCCAAACGACCAACGACCAGGTGCTGTGTCTCACAACGGCTGATGTGAGGAAAACTATACGCAGAGTCAACCCATGTAAAGCTGCTGGACCAGACAACATCCCAGGCAGAGTGCTCAGAGAATGTGCAGAACAGATGGCAGATGTTCTCACCGACATCTTCAACATCTCTCTGAGCAGCACCGTCGTTCCCACATGCTTCAAGTCTACCACCATCGTCCCCATGCCGAAGAAGTCTGTGTCCTCTCTCAATGACTACTGCCCTGTTGCACTCACCTATCATCGTGAAGTTCTTCGAGCGGCTCATCATGAGACAAATCAAGACCCTGCTGACCGACTGCAGTTTGCGCATCATTCAAACTGTTTGATGGACAACATCATCTCTACCACACTCCAACTGGCACTAACATACCTTGACAAGAAGGACACTTACGTTAGAATGCTGTACATAGATTTCAGTTCAGCATTAAATACAATCATCCCCCAAGATCTGATTGGGAAGCTGAACCTGTTGGGCCTGAACACCTCCTTATGTAACTGGATCCTGGACTTTCTGACCGAAAGGCCCCAGTCAGTGCAGATCGGGAACAGCACCTCCAGCACCACCACAATGAGCACTAGGGCCCCCCAGGGCTGTGTGCTCAGTCCCCTGCTGTTCACACTGCTGACTCATGATTGTGTAGCACCACACAATTCAAATCATATCATCAAGTTTGCTGATGCCACGACCGTGGTGGGTCTCATCAGCAAGAACATCTGTGAACAGCTCCTCTGTGGAGATTGTCAAGATCACAAAATTCCTGGTTGTCCACCTGGAGGAGAACCTTACCTGGTCGCTCAACACCAGCTCTCTGCGCAAGAAAGCCCAACAATGTCTTTTCTTCATGATAAGGGTGAGGAGTTCCCAGCTTCCACCACCAATCCTCACCACCTTCTATAGAGGGACAATCGAGAGCATCTTGAGCAGCTGCATCACTGTCTGGTTCAGGAATTGTGCCATATTGGACCGTAAGACTCTAAAGCAGATACAGTGAGCACAGCTGAGAAGATCATCGTGGTCTGTCCCCCCTCTATTGAAGACATATAGACCACACGCTGCATCCGCAAAGCCACCAGCATTGTGGCTGATCAGACACACCCCTCACACACACTCTTCTGACATTTGGAAAAAAGGTACCAAAGCATTCGGGCACTCACATCCAGACTATGTAATAGTTTTTACCCACAAGCCATCCGTCTCCTGAATACAAAGGGACTGGACTGATAAAAACACACACGCAAACACACACAGAAATCACTCAGATGATCTAAATAACATCAGGACTGAACTGATAAACACACATGCACACACTCTCTGATCTACAACCATCCTACAATTTGTTCATACCGACCTACCTAATCTTCTCTTTTTTGCACTATATTGCACAATATTTATCTTATTGCTATTTTTTGCACAAAATATTTTTAAATCATTGCTACTACTCAGGAATGTCAAATGTTTACTGTTCCTCCTCCCACTATCTTAACTCATACCTCATTACTACAAAAGTACTGAAATGTGTTTGTGTGCTGATGGGTTCCTACACACACACCAGTACGCCTCATGAAAAAGCAGCTTCTCACTCGTCTAGAAACCGCTGTATACCAAACTCAGTCAGTACCTGGGACAGCTACCAACAAGCTCAAAAAGGGGCGGGATGCCACAAACCACCGGGATCGGCCACAGCGAATCACCTGCCATCCACCTGTCGGCGGCTTCCTATAAAAGGACCCCAGTGGCGTATGCCGGTGAGTATGATGTTAAAACCACTTATGTAGTATTTCTCTACATATGTCGTGGCGTGCCTCAAACCCCAACTCGTGTCTTTTCCGCTCCGTCTCCTACAGCACCTCTTGCCACTGCGCCCGAGTCTGGACTATACTCTGGGGCTTGTCACCTCTGCACTCCTCCCTACTCCTCGACTACAACCTAAAGTTTCAGAACCTCCCCTTAACGCTGAGACTTTAATTTCACTTTCACTTCTTGCATGTTTTTCTGTTTGTTTCATCAAGCACCGAAATTAAACAAGCTCTCTGTGTGCATTACTCTCATGTCCGTGACTTTTTTCTGAGCCCACAAAATGGTTTACAGTTATGTTGTTGTTTGTCACTCTGTAGCTCTTTGTTTGCACATTTGCACGTGCACTTTGTTGTCTGTTGTCTATTGTTGTCTCTTTTTTGTATGGAAGTAGTTTTAGGTTAACTTAAAAATAAAAAAATGTAAATCTGTCATATCTGAGCTAGTAAGCTAATTAGGTCTCTTAGTTAGCTAGCTGGTCCCGGTAGAGTTGTGTTGTTAATTTATGTTGAGTCGGCCTCACCGGTTTCAATTAATCAGTCTGGGAGCACAATGATAGAAAATGGCTGCCCTGTTAAGCGGTGCTGATAGGGAATGATTTGAGAAAATCCTCAACAAAACACAGTCCAATACAGTGTAAAACAGAAAAATGGTGTCCAGGATTTCTCTCATGATTTAAAAGCAGAGAGACAATATTTTCAATGCGAGATTCACTTTATGAAGTGATGGTTATGGGATTTGAACCTGGGACCTTCCAAACATCGAGCTACCCCTACCCCTTTGTATTACCCCAATTTAAGACATTTAAGGACAATATTAAATACATTGTAGAGTATACCACTATTCAATACTAATATAAGAAAGAAAGTCACTAATAGTGTAATAGTGTAAGTTCATGTAGTGTAAGTTCAAGAAAAATTTTGTTTTTGTTTTTTAATGCAGGACAAAAAAGAGAAGAAATTATTGTTATAAGGAGACATCGTCTTTATTTTGGAATGATTAAAAATATATATTATGGATAAATTGTAAATACTTAAGATGAAGGATTTTAAACTTGAGAATTTATGCATGGCAGACAAAATACTGTATAGGAAACCACACTGGAATTACAAAAACGCTGGCATTATTTCATTGACCAAGACAATTTCTAAAAATTGTTTAAAAGTGTAAGAAAAAGGTGTACGCTAAGGTGTCAAACTTTAATATCATGCAGATGTGTTAATCTGTGAGAATGATTAATGATCAGTATTTTTTTTAAAGTGTTGATTCTGTTGACAGTTTATAACCTGTTGGATAAAAAGTGTGAGACATATTGTTAAATTAATACAAAAAGAAAATGGACATTTTTGTTCAACACAATGAAAAGTTATATAACCTTACTCTGAATATTATTCACTTTTCCCTGCTACATTAATGTCACCAGCTCTCAGTAACTTGCAGTGTGAATCAGTACAACACTGTTACTTGTTAGAATACATCTTGTTTTAGCTGTAGTTTTCGGGGTTTTAGTGTTTGGAGACGTTTTCGAAAGTAAAGCAGATATAGTGAGGATAACTGAGAAGATCATCGTGGTCTGTCTCCCCTCTATTGAAGACAAGCACACGCTGCATCCGCAAAGCCACCAGCATTGTGGCTGATCAGACACACCCCTTACACACACTCTTCTGACACACGCCATCTGGAAAAAGGTACCGAAGCATTCGGGCACTCACATCCAGACTATGTAATAGTTTTTACCCACAAGCCATCCGTCTCCTGAATACAAAGGGACTGGACTGATAAAAACACACACAGACACACACAAACACACACACACACACACACACACACACACACACACACAGAAATCATTCAGATGATCTAAATAACATCAGGACTGAACTGATAAACACACATGCAGACACTCTTTGATCTACAAACATCCTACAATTTGTTCATACTGACCTACCTAATCTTCTCTTTTTTTGCACTATATTGCACAATATTTATCTTATTGCTATTTATTGCACAAAATATTATTAAATCATTGCTGCTACTCAGGAATGTCAAATGTTTACTGTTCCTCCTCCCACTATCTTAACTCATACCTCATTACTACAAAAGTACTGAAATGTGTTTGTGTGCTGATGGGTTCCTACACACACACCAGTACGCCTCATGAAAAAGCAGCTTCTCACTCGTCTAGAAACCGCTGTATACCAAACTCAGTCAGTACCTGGGACAGCTACCAACAAGCTCAAAAAGGGGCGGGGCGCCAGAAACCACCGGCATCGGCCACAGCGAATCACCTAACACACGAAGTGTGTTTAAACACAAACACACTTCGACTGAATGTGTTTGTTTCTGCAATCATGTTTTTCTCCTGGTTGTGTCAATTAATTATGAATAATTATGCAGAACTAACAGGAAGTCACACATACTGTCCCATATGCTGAGCTATGTATCACTCAGGATAAATAATTAATTAATATTCATGATCTGAAACAGCTGTCAGAGATTTCACCTACCTTTAAGTACAAGCTTTAACCTAAGTGGGTTTAAAATAAATCTCACATATGCTGACAGATATCCAACGTCAGGCAGAATCCTGTTGCTCTGTTTCAGTGACATCAGCGCATGTAACCTTTACTGAAAACTGTTGGTTTATTTGTTTTTAAGAAATCTATATTTCTGCCTTTTACTGAGCTCTGAAGTGAACAGAAATTCAGTCACACATGTTTCAGTGTTTAGGACAATGGTTCTCTCACTATTTGTCTTTAACACACACCCTGAAATCAATTTCTCTCTCTCTCACACACACACACACACACACACACACACACACATTTCATTTGGTGGTGCTTCCTTAGAATGTGATCATTTTAATCAGGACCCCCATTTAACAAAGCTCACTTTGTGATGGGAAAATGATTCTTATTTAATTACATTTTATTTTTAATATGTGAAATGGTCTCTCACCAGCCTTTCAAAGCCTTGGATAATGATGGCTTTGAGTGTTATGGATCTGAAGCCGTTCAGCTCTTTGTTGTCATCTTGAAGCAGCTGGTCCGATGACAGCTTAAAGATTTCAGTAAAAACCCTTGGCTAGCTTTCAGGCACATGTCTTTAGCCAATGGACGCCAACAGGACCAGTTTTTTTTTCCAGGGGTGCAGCTGCTCAGTGCAGATCCTACATCATAAGTAGTGTCTCTTTTCTGTTCTGGCACCTAGGTGGTGGAACTTCCACTAGATGTCCGTACAGCTGAGTCTGGCAATCTTTAAACAATGACTCAAAACAGAACTGTACATGAACTAACCCCCCCAACCCCCCCAAAGAAGAAAAAAAATCTCTTCTCACCTGTGTTTGACTGATGGCTCTTAGTCACTTAGTTAGTAACCCAGTAACCCAGTGCAAGTATCTATGCGATCATGGAAACTACAAAGCACTTTTTATAGATCGCTCTGGATGAAAGAGTCTGTTTAAATGCTTAAATGTAAGTGTCCTGTTGTCTCAAGAGGATTTAACCAGTAAAGCTTATATGCTTATAAAACCTGTACACAAAGGCTTAGTGTGATAACTTCTGTTATTGTGTGAACTTTCCCATGTCTTATATGTCTTTTTGTTCTGTGTCATATGTCCATAAAACACCCCATCGTGGTGCTGCTTCAGTCCTTTCATGAAAATACTATGACTCGCTGAAACCCTTTTGTGTAACTGCAACATGCTAATGTGCTTCCTATTGTCTGTCTCCGGGTCTCCAAAACTTACATGTTAATGATTTTTATTCTTTTTTATGTATGAGATGTACCAGGGCACCAGGCCAAAAGCCTGTAAATATGTTCTTTACTGACGATAAACAGAGACCCAGCCACTGGATGTAGTGCTGGTCACAAACCTGGATAAAATGGGAGGGCAGTGCCAGGAAGGGCATCCAGCGTAAAACCTGTACCAAGCGTGTGGCGACCCCGGAAGCAGCCGAAAGACTAACAACTTGTCAGGGAGCGGTAGGGGGCGTGGTGGATCCAAGCGCAGATGAGACAGTCGGTTATGGATAGAAAATGGAGTTTGAGTGGTTGTGACTGAGTCGACAACGTGGTACTGTAGTTTAGTGCTTTGACGTTAATTCCGCATGGAGATGTGATTGGGGATAAGCCCGCTGGAATGCGGAAGCGCGGAATGCCGGCGCGAGCGCGCCGAGGTGGGGGGTATGGCGCTTGGCTCACCGGAACGCGGAAGCGCGCAGAGCCGGCACGTAATCCAAGCTTTATGTCGGTATGAAAACCTGAGTCTCGCGGGGAGGCTGGCGCATGCAGAGCCGGCGAGGAAATGTATACAGCAAGAGCTCCGTAACACAGGCCGCTGTGGGACGGAGGAGCTTGAGCCGGCTGAACAACGGCGGCGTGAGTTCGGCGAGGAGCGGAGATAAATCGTGGTCGTGACGCGGGCGAGGGTCGAAGCCGGAGAAAAGAGAAGAAGTCCGTGATCCAAATTCGTGGTCGATGGCAGGTAAGCAGTCGGTAACGGGGAATCTCCAAATGTATTAATCCAAAAACAGAAGGCGAAGTCGTAGTCAAAAGGCAAAGCGAGGTCGATACTTGGCAGGCTGAAACGAGGGATAACGCTGGTGAATTGAGGCTGAGAAGGCACACAATAAACTGGCAATGTGGTGGTGTCAGCGCATGGCTTAAATAAGCATGAGAGGTAATTACTGATAGGGTACAGGTGTGTAGAGAGCGGAAGGTGTGTTTGGGAGAAAGGAACGGGAGTGCTCCAGTGATCATGGCGAGGCTGTGGTTTGACGTGGCGTGACAGGAATGGGTGAATAATGTTGAATAAATTTTTAAATATGTGAGTGAAATTTTTTTTTTTAATCGTGATTCAGAGCACAGACCAAGAGACAGTCATAGAAGAGCCTTCAAGACTTCCAGAGGAGGCAATCCACAACCAAAGCAGGGACCTGTAGAATCATTTGTGTCCAGTAATGGTCAGATTCAGTGATGACCATCTCCAATAAGTGAACCACCTTGCTCTGATTGGAATATAATGCTAATGGAACCTGGGGCCAAAATGTTGACAATGAATCATGTCCAGGGCATAAAATCATCAATTGAGCTATTGATTTCTAATTTCCCAGTTCAGGAAATCATTCTGTAGATGTTCAACCTGAGATGAAGGAAGAAACATTTTTTACTGTGTCACTGGAAAGACATGGATAACATATCTTCATGCCTAATTTGGGGTGTGAAAATACGTTGCATTTATTTTTGTATTGCTTCAAAATCACAGCTACGGATTTAAAAGGAACAAAAAGGGACTGGACTGATAAACACAAACACACACACACACACACACACATACACTCACACTCAGCTTAACTCAACTACCTCAAAATATTGGGTCTGGACTGAC
>JAQQZT010000036.1:31411065-31434353 GCA_030068275.1 Clarias platycephalus | reverse complement strand
GGGCGGGTGCTGGGGGGGTTTGTACTAGGACGCGTCTGGACCGCCGCGGCCGCTCGTCTGCCAGACACAAATTGGACGAGATGTCAGGGTGGGATCGACAAAAGAAAGAATGATCTGTAAGGACAAAAAGAATAAACTGAATACAAGATGTGGAATACTGTGTTTTATATATATATATATATATATATTTTTTCATGTTTAATAAATGACTCTAGGGGAGAAATAAATAAATTGGCGTGTTAATAAAGCCGTTGATGAGATGTGACTGGTTTCCAGACGTCTGTAGTCACGTTGTAGGAACGGCTTCATCCGCCCACGTCTTCGCATCGCCTAGAATACCACGTCTGCTCACTTTGTTAAAAATATAAAGGAAGAGAAAAAAGAAAGAAAAGGATGCAGTCTGCAGTTTTTTATTATTTAACCAGTTGCTTAAATATATTCACATGTATCTGATTTAATGTAATGTTTAATTTCCAGAAGGTTTTTCTAGTTGCATCATGACCGTGAGCTCACTGAATTAACCTGTAGTGAGTTATCACGTGGGCGGGGCTTGTTCAACTTTATAGTATTTTTTATAGATAGATAGATAGATAGACACTTTATTTATCCCGGTAGTAGCTGCAATGCTGTGAAAAAGTATTTGACCCTTTCCTGGTTTTGTTTCTTCTGTTTTTGCATATTTGTCGCACTTAAATGATTGAGATCTTCAAACTAATTTTTATGTTATGCAAAGATAGAAAATGCAGTTTTTAAATGATGATTGTCCCTATGTGAAAAAGTAATCCACCCCCCGCTCCCCAACCTCGCCAAACCCAGGCCTGGTTACTGCCAGACCTGTTGCATCAAGAAATCACTTAAATACAAAACGAAGCGCGCTAAAAGATCTCAAAAAGCAACACGTCATGCTGCGATCGTTTGATGTTTCTGTATCATTTGAGTGTCAAAAAATATCATTAAAAACTAATCAGGAAGGGGGCACATACCTTTTCACAGCACTGCATAAATAAAAAAGCTGACCAGTTAAGGTGCACATAACTTCTTGCAGCACTATATATAACTTATAAAGCTTATAAATTGGGTAAAGATTAAAGATACATTTAATAAAATAATTTTTCGATATTCTTATTTACTTAAAATCTTTCTTTTCTTTTTTATAGCCCTTTGTCTTTATTTATTTATATTTCTTTTGTATTTATAACCCATTGTATTTCTTATTTCTGTATTTTTAAATCTGTAGCACTTAGTCTTTCTTTGTTTCTTTTTTCTTTTATGTTTATAGTCATCTTTCTTTCTTTCACATTTATAACCCTTTTTTTTTCTTTCTGTCTTCCTTCCTTTCTTCTATAAACCCCATGAGTTAAACAGTGGGCACTAAAGGTGCAACAGGTTTTTCAGGTTCCCTTTACACAGCTGCATTAGTGAGTGTTAGTGAACACAGATCAGCTCTCAGAGCGTTTATTCTAGTAAGAAATTAAAAATATTGTCTATTGCTCCTTTAGAGGTCTCATATTATATTTCTTTAACAGCTTAACACAGGTCTCAGGACTCTCTCAATGTGTGTGTGTGTGTGAGTGTGTGTGTGTGTGTGTGTGTATGGTAAGACCACAAATTGTTGAAAATGGTTTCATGCATCTTTGCTGGCAGATTGTTAGCAAACCTAGCTGTAATAGCTGTGTACGCCCACTAGAGGCACTGTGCTACTTCCTAACCATGCTTTATTACCTTTACATTTAGGCCTTTGGCAGACGATCTTATCCAGAAAAAAGGGAAAAAAAAGTACTTTGAAGTTACCTCACTGGATACGTACTTACACTGGTTTACTAAGTGCCATCAGTCGAAAAATACCGGGAAGAGTGTTTTTTAAATAAATTTTTTTATATGGGGGGCAGGGGGGGGGGGGGGGGGCGGTGCGAGGAATCACTCCATGTATTGAAGAAACAGATGCATCTTGAGTTGTTGTTTATTACACAGTTAATGAAAGTTATTGTATAAAAGAATAAGTGAAACCAGTGTTATCATGTTTCCAACCAACCAATTGTTAAAATTGTAAATGTGAATGAATCGCTGGTAACAGTTGTGAAAGGATGGACTGGAGAAACATCGACGCCCGCGCGGTACAGGATTCGACAAAATCGTTTGGATTTGTTATGTAACTTATCGTCATGTTATCTATCCGTAAGCCTCTCTCTCTCTCTCTCTCTCTTCCTTTCCTTCTTTGCAGCCCACCTGTCTCTCTCTTTATCCCCCTTTATTCATTTTCCCTCTCATTTCCACTTTAGTTTCCTGTCTTTCCTCCTCTACATTACTCCCACTTTCCATCTCTCTCTCTCTCTCTCTCTCTCTCTCTCTGATGCCCCCCCACACCACAGTAATGAGGCATGTGGGCGAGAGGACGTGCAATTACAGCCTGCGGTTCTCTCGTCCTCGTTCTGTTCGTTCTCCGCGTTCCGATTTATCCTCTGATCTCCTGTAAAGCGGATCGCCAGCGCAGATCCCCGGCCCGGCCCGGCCCGGCCCGAGCGCTGCTGGATTACTCCGGCTCGCGTGATGCTAAACAGACTCCACGTTAGCGTTCACAGACCGGCTGTTCTGAGGTGTGAGAATCACGTAGAGATGAATTTTACATCGTGAGAGGAGAGCTCTGAGATCAATGAGAGATGAAAGATAGTGTAACGCCGTGGAGAGGTTTTAAAGAGAATCACGGCCTTGTTTATGTGTGTAGGCGGTTTCAGTTGTTTTGATTTGCTCGCATGTGATTTCTGTGTGTGTGTGTGTGTGTGTGTGTGTGTGTGTGTGATTAGATGTGGGTGGATAACGCTATGCCTACAGAGCACTAAAGCACTTTCTATAGCGTATAGAGAATGTGGGAGGATAAAGTGGCGCTTAACCAGGATATATTTTTTTTTTAGAAGCTTGATGTCATGCAGGACAAAAAAAAGATTTTAGAGTGCTTTAAAGGGCACCTATTATGCAAAATTCTTTTTAGTCCTGCTTAAACATTCAGATGGATTTCCTGTGTTAGTGTGTGTGTGTAACAAACAAGCAAAAAAGATTTTTGTGTTTAAGCTGGAGCTTAAACAAACCAGGTAGATTTTTCCCCTATTGTGACATCATCTAAGTGGAGCCTCTTCCCTGGCTTGTTCTCTGGTGGGGGTGTTTCAGTCGTGGCTTATCTGCTGGACCATGCCTACCATCATCACGTAACCACACAGACCTGTCTGTTACTTGCCCCACCCTTACACGCACACACAGGCTACGGCTACGCTCGTTAGTGCTCGTTAATGCTCGTTAGTGCTCGTTAGTGCTCGTTAGTGCTTGTTAAACCGCGACAGTTTGTGGTGCCCAACGGTCGGGTAACCAAACATGAACCGGAACAAAATTGAACGACACTTTTTGAGACACTTCATGGTACAAAGATGGTGGAAGAGGAAGTAGATTGTAGGCAGGTCGACTCGAATGTAAGACAAATTATTAACAATAAAATTTTTTTCTAAATAACAAGGCTGCCGAACATAGTGCTCGTCTTTCTGCCCTTGTTTAGAAACACCGTAGAAGAAAATACAAACTCTAATATTGGGCATCACGTCATCATGCGCCCTCTTGTGGTGTACATGTTAACAGATATGCGAGCTACGGAGAAATACGATGCAAATCAAACATTATCGGTTAATAGATTCTTAATCGGTTAAATTCACGACAGCAGTGAATCTGTCCCTGCTCGAGGTCGTAGTGGTTCAGGATCAAATTCTGTAAAACGTGGAAAAACTCCCTTACTGTGATTCTGGCTAGATAGCTATATATATTTTTTTGTTTCTGCCCATGTTTAGCATGAAGCTGGTTTAATCTCGCCATAATATGTAATTAGCAAAGCAGGACTTTTCCTAAAAGCCTCAGGCGTGAAAGTCTCTTAATGTTAGATGTCAGATCTACAACACAGACTTTGCATATGCACATAATCTGGATCGTTGAGACGTTTTTATACTACTCGGTCTCTAAGCTCTGTCCATGATCGCTGGTAAATTGGAAACTGTCTGTTCTCCAGTGTCAGTGTTGCCATGACGACACCTCCCGGGTCCTCGGTGCAGGTTCTCACAACCCTTTCGGAGCACTACAAGGACTGAATGCAATGCTAACCATATCTTGGTGTATGTTTTTTAACGGTCAGCACTTTGTGTTTCTGTGGAGTGTATCTGTATTCAAGAAGGAATTTTATTTTCTTTTTTTTTTTTTGAAGATTTTGTCCTGCTTCAGCATGCAACATTAACCTATGCAAAATAAATTAGTAAAGGGGAAGGATGTGCTTTTCTCTTGTTTTTTTTTTCTTCATGTATATAAACACACATATTAGAGACCGATATTACCTAATGCCATGTGTGTTATTCCATAGTTTTGAAAAGACAAAAAGAAAAAAAAAGCACTGAATTCCAAAACGTTTTGAATGCTACTGTATACACAAACACACATATATTAGAGATCTATACGTACATTTTTTTAAAAATAGGTTTCCTTTAGCATATCAGAACTGATGCTGTTTTTAATGCAGAAATAATTAACCCTTTTAGTGCCTCATTTATTCTTGCAACTGCTCAGAAGTATAAAGGGATACAAATGTAAATTACTCTACATAAGGGCGTCTGCCTAAACGTCGTAACGTAAACATTAGGTCTGATTCTGTTCCATATTCTGTCGTTATCTCGGGTCGGAAATAATAAAAAAAGAAACTTCATATGATAAAAAATTTAATAAAATCTATAAAGACAGGTTTTTGTGCCACCCTGTATATGGTAGAGAACTTGATGAGCCATGATGGTGATGATGGTGATGATGATGATGATGATCAGCATGTGTATGTATGTGTGTGTATGTGTGTATTTTATAGAGCAAGTGTCTGCGCGCATCGTGCAGGAGGTCACGGCCGAGGCGGTTGCGGTACTGAAGGGAGAGCAGGAGCTCCATCCAGGCACAGCCGTGCGACTCTCCTCGGGTACGAGCCACCGCTATCAAAACTGTTTTGCAATATTTTTTACAAGTTCTTGTTTTGCTATTCCTGTGGATGATGTGGCCTGTTTGTGTCAGGCTCCATCGTAGCGCTTCTTTATGCTTCAGATACTGTATGTTGTAGTGTGTTCTTTTGCCAACAATTAGCGTGAGTAATACTGTTGTTTATTTATATATACTGTATAAATATATGACTTAATGCTCAGAATTTACCCTAGAAACAAGGAGAGATACGCACGGGAACGTATGTTATAGTTTGATTATTATACACACAAATCTTGACTTACAATAAAAAACTTATAATTATATTCATAATTTTCCTTTTATTTCCTTTCTTTTTTTATCCTTTGTCAGTGATCGACATTTTAATTGCACCTTAATTTTGGATTTTAGTCGCGTCTACATTCCATTTCCATGTTCAACCGAGTCTCATATCAAGCTTCTGCAAACCCACCGAGCTAAAACCGTTTGGTATCTTTCAAAGTTATGGTGTATTTAGTACAACTTTAACTCCTTTTTATTTCCACTGTTTGGTCATACGGCTGAGAGCAGGTGCAGCTATCGGCTTTATATAATGCGTGTAGCTCTGCCTCGGAGACTCTACGCAGCAGAATGCCTTTTTAAAAAAATAATATATATATATATATATATTAAATCACATTCAAATGCACAGGAAACCGATCAATGATTATAATTATTATCTGGAGATCGCGGGTTTGATTCCCGGGTGCTGCTGTAACCTCTCACAGCCGGAGGTCTAGAAAGAGCTGATTGACCGAGCTCTCTCAGAGGGGAGGGATGAGGGATGAGAGGAACTTAGTGCTCCCAAATTAATCACGACTCTATCAGGAGCGTCTGTGAGCTCATGCAAGCGGAAGGACCGGATAGCGCTGTCCTCCGAGTGTGTTGCGCCACCCCCAACGGTGCGTGAGCAAGCAGTTCAATAAGATGCGGTCGGCTCCCGTCACGTGGTTCGGAGGAAACACGTGATAACGAAAAGTTTTAAAAGTCTTCCAACTTCCTAAAAAATTATTATTATTTCTAAATTATTTATTAATAATTTAGATTTCTCATAGTGTTAACAAATTTATTTTCATCTGGTCCTAAAATAAAATAGTATTAAAAAATGTGTAGAAAGCCTATTTTTGTCTCTAGTAAACTGGTATATTATTGTACATTTTTAATTAATAAACTTAATATTTCTAAATTTCCATTTCTGAATACGTTGAAATGTAATAACTGTTTCTGCACCAACTTTAAGAACTCTCACCTTCATAAGTCGAGATCTGGTTTTGCATGGATGAACATGGAACTGAATTAGAGAAGAATAACCTCAAGTCAGTCTGTTGTTCAGGGTTTGCCTCCTAACACACAACACATATCATCATCATTTTGTGCAGGCCAACTATTGTTATAGTTTCAGAAGTTCAGAAGATTATTGCTGACGAGGTGGTGTCTGTATGTGTTTGCATCCGCTTTATACGTGGCTTGTGTTTTTCTCTGCACCGTCGCTTCACCGAGTGCTGAACAGCAAACGCGGTTTGACAGCTGGTCTCTTCCATTAGCGCTCTGCTGTGTGTACGCATGCTGACTAAGCGCGGAGAGAACAACCTGTCTGCTGGTCCGAACAACCTGTCCTGCCTCTTTTCAACTCTAGAATCAAGGAACAATTGTGGAGCTGAGCTAGGAAGAATTAAATTGGTTCACTGGCACGCCATTCCATTAAACATAATGATCAATACGTAAGGATGTGGTGTCATTCCTTAATAAATTATCAAATGTAGTTGTTGTGTAAAACTTTGCTGAATAAAACACGTTCAGAATGTGCTGTTATTGGGAAATGTTCAGTGTTGGAGCGGTACCAATAACTCTGCTCACCTCACACCATCCAGACGTTGGTTATTCCGGTGAGCTCACTGCTTTCAAAGAGAGTCTGGAGGTCGGATCGCGTATACTGCGCCGTGTGGATTCCTTTCTGGGTTTCTTTCGTCTCATCCTATGATTCTGTTTGCTGTGTTTTCAGTGGAAGACTCGACCAATTTGCCACCTTCTCCACCTCCGTCTCCTGCAGCCGAGCACTTTGGCCCTCTGGATCAAGGTAGGTCCAGGTCCAGCTGCTCTAATGTGTGTGTGTTTGTGTGGAAAGTGTAGTGGTGTTTGTAAAAAGCCGAGTGTAAAAAAAACATCTGTGGTTTGGATGTGTCCTCATCCCTGTTCACCACTGGACCCACATGAGGGGTTTTATTATTTTTTTTAACTGGAAATGTGGCCAACACCATTTGTTGCTGGACAGACGGTGAGACACACACTTCTGATTGTGCTGCAGAGACGCGTCCTAGAAGAGAAACGGGCGCACGGTTGTCTTTGCCACCTCCTCCTCTTCCTTACTTCTCCTCAGCGCGTGTTAAATGCTTGGCTTTATCTTCATCACCCGACTCCTAGAGGAAATCAGACAGCCCAGACCAAAACCACACCATAATCCCTTACTTCTCTCACTATCACTTCATTTTCTACATACACTCTTCCTGAATCCCTCTCACCTGTGCATGATGCCACCCTTCACCCGGCCCTTCTTTGTCCTCCTCCTTAATGCCATCCTGTTGGCATTCAGGCTCATCCTACCGGTATCTTTAAGACTAGGGAACCTATATTTCATGCTCTTCTTGTCCTCTTCTTTTGCATGTTGTGTTGTAAGATGTTGTTAATGTTGTGGGCCTGCAATCATCAGTCTCTTTGTGTGTTTGTTGTTTATTGTTGTGCATCTGCTGTGTCTGCTCTGTGGTTATAATGGTGCCGTGTACAAACCAGTAAAGGCTGAGTTCAATACTCAGCTTGGAAATGAAGAACCGGGGGAACACGAGCTCTAGAACCCAAGCACTTTGGTGTACAAGCACAAGCTTTACTGTTGGATCTATTAGACTAGGAAAGACACTAATGCTTGTGATGCACCGATAACATTTTAAGACAGCATTGCCAGCTGTAAACATAAGCGTTCCAGGGGCATTGGATGTACTGAAAGTCTCGGATTTCAGGCATTTCTGAAAAGACTTGTCTAATCCATGTTCGAGGTCAAAACAGACATCCAAAACAATACTGAATGGGACTGCAATCTGTGATGACAATAGAATGAACAAAAATTTGAACCCTTGCGAGACTATCTAAGAATAACAGGGCAAAAGAGGAGCACATAAATACAAATCTAATTAGAAGGAGCAGGCTCAAGAGGAATGGTTCTGGCAGCTCCAAAGCAGGAAAAGAGAGAGAGATTAATGGGTAGGTTCTATGAGGCAGAACAGATAGTTGGATTGAACCCTTGAAAACGTATAGACAACTTTCAAACTTAAGGAGAGGCAGGGTCATAAGTAGGACCAGTGAAAGAACCAAGAGTAGAGAGACTAAGGCCTTGTTTAGACCGCCAGCCCAAACCTTTTTTTATTTTTTGGCCTATCCAGGCTGGAATCAGATTGGATTCACAAATATTTCATCTAGTCCGAATATTTGTGAATCCAATCTGAACCACATCCAGAGGCTGTTTGAAATTCAAATCAGATTCAAATCAGATTCCTAAAGACAAGTCTCAGTCTGGATGCTCTACCTGCTTGGCGGGAGTGGGGAGGTTAGATAGTTCTTGCTTCTGCATGGTACAAGGCGACCATGCCTTACGTGAGTACCCAATTAGATGGAAGCAGTGTCTAAATTTGGATCAGAGAAGAAAAGCTTGGAACCAAAAGCACAAACTGAGCATGAGTCCTGAGGATAGACAGAGACAAAGACAGGAGCAGGAGCAGGTTCATAGAAGGTGTCACAGAACCAGGGAATTAGCACTATAGAAAATGAGTTGCCGGAGAAACCAGAGAAAGTAGTTATGTACAGTACAGTAATGAGTAGCGATGTGTGAACAGTGATCAAAGTGATAAGAACAAAGACAAAAAGTGAATAAGACCAGGACCCCAACAAAAAGTTGTGCTTTCACCAAATACTGTTGTCTCTTGGTCTAGCGCCATAGCTCAACTCCTTTTGGTCAGACATTTGCAGCACACCATTTTAGACACTTGTTTTACCACCTTGGATGGCCCCTCCCATGCGTTATTAATGGTAGTTCTTTCTTGTGGGCCCACCAGTAGGCCCAGAAACCTTGTCTAGAAGCAAAGTTTTGGATGAAGATTCTTTTGGCACAAGCCATACCTCACTTGCGCCTGATGTGCCACACATACCAAAGACAACTTTGAAGCGTGTTCTATACCTAACCTACCTAATGCATTTTTGCCCTAATGGAATCCTATTGGCTTGTCAAACAGGACTCCAAGTCATGGTACTAGGTGCAAGTGCTAATCCCAGAGTCCAGTTCAAGCTTTAGTCCAGGCCATGTCTTGATGGCTCCATTGCTCTTGCCAGTTTTTCCTACAGAACTTGCCATACACATATCTTAGCCATCTATGGTAGTACTGGCGTTATGTCTTGATTATTTAATGAATTAGGCTAATGCTACCAAGATCCCATGATCAGTTATAGTGCTAGGACTCAATAGGAGCCCACACTATGGCATGGTTGGATTGGAGTACATTGTCATATTCCTTCTCTCATCTCTAATTGCTTGGCAAACCATACACAGTGGAACCTTGTATTCGGCTCGTGTTCCAAAACACTTGTAAATCAAAGCAAATTTTCCCATAAGAAATAATAGAAACTCAAATTATTCGTTCCACAGCCCCAAAAAAATAAATACATAAAAATTATTAACACAAAATATTAGGTAAAAATAAAACAAATTAACCTGCACTTTACTTTAAAAAAAAAGTAAAAATAAATTCCGACAGATAAGTGTTTCCGTTTATGCGGGCAGTGTGTGTGTGTGTGTGTGTGTGTGAATCTAAAGTAAGCGGGGAGGAGGAGTCAGCCCCTCCCGTCTCCCCCTTCTCATCTTACACAGTAAACCTTTATACCAGTATACCAGTAAGAGACGCTCACTAAGACCCAGCAGGGGAGACGATTGCCCACAATTCCGCAGCTTGAGAGAGAGAAAAACCGTTAGCTCAGTTGTGATCACGTGACCCTCAGCGCCAAAACAAGAAGCGCATGTGTGATACATGATACTCGGTACTCGTAAACCAAGACTTGTTCGAGTCAAAATTTATTAAAAATCTTTGCTCGTCTTGCGGAACACTCGCAAACCGCGTTACTCGCAATCCGAGGTTCCACTGTAGATTTATTTTTTGTTGACTAAAAGCTTCGAAGCTTGCTTCAAAACATGCTAGTGTATCTCATGCTGCCTTGCTTACAGTATTTAGTGCAGGGTAATTAAATACATGACAGCCTAAACCAGTGGTCCCCATCCCCCGGGCCGCGGACCGGTACCGGTTTGTGGAGCAAATGGTACCTGGCCGCAGAATAAATAATAAAATATTTCCGTTTTATGTATTATCTGAGTCTGAATGAGATTTTATTTTGAAAAACGTATTTTGAAAAATGACCGGATTATTCTCTCGGTTACGTCTCGATTATTTGCGGAATAATTTCGGTCCACGGGAAAAAATTTCGAACTTATGCTCCCTTATGGCTTCCAAACTTCTTAGTCTCTGAACCATGTTGGTAATGCTGTCTCACTTATAGTTGCAGTTTATACAGTGTGTATTATCCACACTTGTCCACTAATCCATTGCTCTATGGCATGGATTCTTTAGCTAACCATTCCCCCGATTTATCGAGATGTAAATTAGACCCTGTCTTAGCCAATGACACAGTGCCTCCACAGCAGCTATTTCTGTTTGTGGCCATTATGTCTGGTATCTCTATGTGTCTTTCAAGGTTGTGCGTATGTGTGCCACTTCTTCACAACCCATTTACGTAGTACCTATTCTGCATACCTATTTTCTCTTTCAGTTTTTACTGCTGCCTGTCCCCTTGTCCCTGCTCTTTCTCTTCCTCTAACCTTTAGCATCTCCATGTTTCTGCTCTTTAGTCACCTTTTACTCTCCCTTTACATTGGCATACTTTGGTATACCTCTATCATCTCCTGGTCACCCTTTGTCTATTCTTTCTTCTTCTTTTTTTTTTTCTTTCTCCATGCCTTTCAACTCCTTCTGTCTTCCTATTGCTCTTGAATTATCCACCTTTCTGTTCATTCTTTCCTGTCCCTTCTATATTCCCCTCTCTCTGTGTCCAGATTTCCCTGCATATCCTTCTCCTTGTGTCTGTTTGTAGATGTAGGGGATGAGGAGGAGGCTGGGCCTCTCTGCCGCTTCCAAAATTCTCGGGAGAGGTGCAAGTTCCTCGCCCCCTCCATCTCAGTTTCAGTGCCTGAGGATGAACCCTCCTACTCTGACGAGGAGTACTATGACCACCCCTTATTCAGCCCTGAGTGGACACTCTCGGGCTCGCGCCCTTCAGGGCAGGCCGCTGCTTTTAGCCAGATTGAAGGTGAACCGAGCATGGTTCCTCTCCACCATCCTCCCCCATTCTTTACCTTTCTTTCTCTGACTTTTCTATCTTCAATTCTTTTTGGTCATGTTTATCCAAATCTTAGTCTTCCCTCTCTCTCTCTCTCTCTCTCTCTCTCTCTTGATCTGGCCTTTCTCTTGTCTGCCACCCTACCTTCCGTCTTTTGTCTCTGTTGTGTTGTGCACGCTCTGTCTGTGGAGCGTTCCTTATCCTCGTTGTGCCCTTTCTTTTGTCTCTTTGCATTTTTTGGGACATTTCATTCGAAGTCGTTTGGCTCCCAGCCCAGGTTTTCCTTACTTTCTTTTTCAAATGGTGCCTAAATAGAATAAAATTAAATAAAAAAACAACACCACACACTCACTGCCTGATACATTAGTGATGCCACTCATTTTAATAAAACTTGTTCTAAATGTGAGCCAAACGGCTTGCCACATCAGCAGGTCAGACCAGCATGGTGTGCGTTGTTTTTGTTCTTTGCCTGTTTTGTGGGTCTGCTTTTGTGTCTGTCTGATTGTCTGTGTTTCCATCACCTGGTCCATACTCATCTGTCCATTGCCCTGCCCCATCACCAAGCCAATTTCCTTTCCCCCTGCTGATGTACATATGCTGTAGATCACAGGAAGACTTTCAGCTCTTCTACTTTTAGCACAAACATGCATACACGCACACAACTTTGTTCGACCTATTACTGAAGCGCTTCAAAGTCAGGGCATGCTTTGTCAGGTCTTATTGGTTTATTGGCGAATGAACGACTGCACATTAGAGATGAAAGCATATGTGTTTCTATATTTCTCTGTCTGTCTCTATCTCACTGTGGCATCCTGCTGAAAGCTGACCTAATATGCCATGTGCTCCCCGACTCCCAGCAGCCTTCATAAAGCGCACTGTAGGCTGCAGACTTTTGCTTCGTAGCACCAATATTGAATCTTAGACCCTTATTCACCCTTAATCATTGCTAAAAAAACATGCCAAGCTGTCGCAGATATAAACTAGCTCTGAAGGACATTTGCTTTCTCTTTACTTACCTACACAATGAATGTTTTCATTTGAGGATTATTTTCACAATTTGCCTAATTGGTGCTTAATTAAAAAGGATAGAGAAAGTCACAGATTTATAATGAGTACCACTGAGATGCTACATGTGAAACGATTAGCGTGTGACCCAAAGGTTCTGCTACAGCTCTTCCTTCAAATACAGGCCAGCATCTGATTCTCTGATTCATTCCGGTATACTACCACATATTTCATTGTGTACAGTTTTTTGAAGTTACATTTTAGAAGACGGGAATCACCAGCGATCACCCGGTACGATATTATCACGATGCCTCTGTGCCGATTCGATTTGTATTGTGATCCTGTAAGTTTTTTTTGTGAGATTTCGTTTCAATTCTACTCAAACGTAGCACATAATTTGCTCCTATCACACAGGATACCTGCAGGATAGTGGAACTGCAATATTTTACCACCACAAATGTAAACATACATAAAAAAATTACATACATAAAAAATTATATCTTTTTTGCAGTCAATGTGGCGATACAGTATATGAACTGCAAAACAAAGAATTACGATACATCACTAAATCGTTTCCCCCCACTCCATCGGTATTTCATATATCCCTGATGCTACTGCAGTAAGGAATTAACGACATATCCATAAAGCCCAGCTCTGGGGAACTCAGATTTCCTGATCGTCATAAAACAGGTTCTGAATATCAACAGCAATGAACAGATTTCGATAATACACATCTTGGTGTTTGCCAGACATGGTTGTTTCCTTTCTACAGATCCTCTTTATTACTAAATGCTTCAAATGAAATATATTTGAGAGTCTGGTTATAATCGAAATAACCATATTTATAGTCGGATACAAGGAAGTAAATCCCAGTATCAATCTATTGTCTTGACAGGGCCCGCTATGCACATTATGCGGTTCCCTACTGGAGTCACTGATTTGAGGTTATTTCCACGTTTGGTGAAAGCATATAAAATGCTCTAACTAAGCACAATCTTTACTAGATGTGTGAATGTTGTGTAAACAGTACACACCATTCCGATGTGACTTCATTCCTATCCCAGAGCTGAAAGTGTCCCGTATCCTCCAACCCCTGTAACCCAAGTCTGTGTTGTCCGTAGTCTTGATGTTTCCACTTGTCCCCCTCTTTACTAAGAAGAAGAGACCATAGAGGCTCTCTCCGCAGCAGATGAAGATGAGAACATTGCAGCAGCAGCAGCTTTAGAGGAGCAGGAGGAAGAGGAGGAGCAGTGGAGTGGGGAGGAGCCTGAGCAAGAACCCATATCCAAGCTCTTAGAACAGGCAGAGGTGCTAGTCGGGGCCCAGACTTTGCCCTATCTGCAGGCCGAGGACCAAGCACTTACTGCTGGGTCTGGAGCTCCTAACGGGAGCACTGTGGAGGCAGGGAAGGGCGAGTGCCCTGAGAAAGGTGTGTCCTCCCTTCTCTGTGGCCTGCATGTTTTTTTTGTTTTTTTTTTGCTTTCCAGAAAAGAAAAGCTAAAGCCTTATGACAGCTATGAGCTAAGGCAATGCGGAAGAATGGCTCGAAATTGTCCTCTTCTCTGCTGATGCTGCGAGGCAACACAGGCTTGATGGTGATTTGCTTCTGTGGCCAGAGCTGTGTTTGTGTTTGTTTATCATTTTCTTGCTTTTGTTATCTATTCATTTTACGAATTATCGTTGTGGGTACAGATGCTGCATTTTTTGCTTTTGGTGAAGCTTTCTTGGAAATGTATTGCTTTATGTTATGCTGTTGTTATTGCTGCCAGGCTGACCTTTTTTTTTTCCCATTGATCCATCAAGTGTAATCCATTGCTTGGTGTCTTTTTTGCCAGCTACATTGCCAGTACATTTTTTTGCTTTTTATTGCATGCCCTGATGAATCACTTGTTTCATTAAATAAATGATTCTGTTAGAATTTGAACCCATATGATTTTGGTTTGCCTGACCATGTTAATTTTTTTCATGGTCGCCTACTTTTATTTATTTTCTTTGTTGCAATGTCAAGCATAGTCATGTCATTTTTTTGTTTTTACTACCAAATGTGAATGTATACATGAACTATTATTATCATGTATCATTTGTTCACCTCGAGTTTTAATTGTAAACCATTGAAAAATGCTGTTTATGGTATTTTATACAAGCAATATCATATTCGCGAAAAACAACAACCAGCTACAAATATTAAAAACTCCATAAAGTATTTTAAAAACTCTCTCTATCAATTGTAATTGGTCAAGCTTATTGAATCCATCTTATCTGTGATATACAGATGAGGTGTTCTTGGACATTTCATCTTCATTGTGTGGATCTCATCCATCCAACATTTTGCATGTTGGTCTGCTCACATCCATGTCTTCACCTTGTTCATCACTGAATTGGTATGTGTCCTTTTCTTTCATCTGAGACTCTGTATGCCGTGACGATTGCTGGGCTTTGCCTGTCTTTGTTGTGGTTGGCCTGGCAATTCCTTGAGTCCAAATCTATAAGTTATGCAGCACAACCAGATCACTTAAGATTTGCTTTCAGCTGTGAAGATGGATGCAGAAAAGCCATGTGAAGAGAGGACTGCGCTGGACCTCATTCAGTCAGAGGTGCACCCGGACGATCTGACCTCTTACCAGAGTGTTGTTCCTGGCAAAGGAATTCCAGATACACCATTACCCAGCCTAAGTGATACAGACGTTTTTGCTGTTTCCCCAAATGGTCAAAGCCATGCCAAAGAGCCTACAGTGAATCCTGACTCACCTCTCAATATTGAAAAGCAAGCTTCTTCAGATGCAGTTTCTTTAGACTCAAGTATGTCTCCAACTTATGGGAAGCAATTACTAGAAGTTGAATCTACAGAATCTATAGGAGACAAGCAAATAGATGTTACAGTAAGTGCCAAAAGTCCAGAAGTGCCTGGAAAAGAGTCTGGTAGCTTAGATAAACAAGCAGAAGACATTATGGACAAGTCTGGAATGTCTGCTTATTTTGAAACAACAACACTGAAATCCGAAGAAATGAGGGGTCAAGGTGAAGGTTATTATGAGCTTAGTACTTCATTACCTGAGTCTCCCCCTGCCACCTCCACAGTTCCAGAGATTAGCTACAGTACCCTGGCACAGTCTCAGTCTATAGATGACAAACCTGAAAGTCAAAAGGGTACCGAAGAGCATCAACAGGTCCTTACATCAGCTGAAAAAAGGGATGATTGTAGGCTGTCTCCTGGAAAGTTGGCCTTGGAGCAAAGAAGTTACTCCCTAAATATCACGATTGGAACTATGGATCAGAGTGGAGGACAAGCACGACCCAGAAACTTCTCCCCATTAGCAACTGACATCATGTCTTACACCAGTGGTAGCCTTGATGAATCTGCTGACTACCTTCCTGTGACAACTCCATCAGTAGAGAAACTCCCTTCTTTCCCACCACAAATCCTGGAGACATCAGCCTCTGTCACCACTCCATCAGCGTCTCCACCCCATGATGCAGCAGCTGATAGGAAAACCCCAAGTCCACAGCCGGAATCCCCAGGATCTCCCTTACCTAATAAGTTCAGCTATAAAAACGGTGCTGTAATGGCACAAGATCTGCCTGAAATGCTAGACCTGGCAGGTACCCGTACAAGACTATCGTCTGATAACAACGATCCTGAGATTATAAGAAGGAAGTCAGTTCCTGCTGATATGCCAGCCCTTGTGAGTGACTCCTTAGCACACTTGTTTCAGGGTCAGCGAGTTGCAAAAAGTGAGACTCAACTGGAGGAACATGGATACTGTGTTTTTAGTGAGTACTCTGGGCCTATGCCATCTCCAGCAGATGTTCACAGTCCTTTGGAATCTCCACCAACACAAATCTTCAACAGGATGATATCAGAGGAGAAAGACACAACTCCAGTCACACTTGGACAGGAAAGCCCACAAGTTCTGAAAGAAAACCTTCCCCCAGACACAGAGGAAGAAAAGGATACAACAGGAAAGCCATGCAAGAATAATGGCAACGAGACAGAGCAGCCAATCCAACGTGTTGAAACTTTTGCCACACCAACTGTTACTGTTACTCTGGAAGGAGTAAAGACTGATCTTGATGCAGAGGCTAAACTTGCGGCTGAACAGGAAGCTGAAATAGCTGATTATGAAAGGCAAATTCGGAAACTGGAAATGGAAGACAGACCTTTAAGTGTTGAGGAAGAGAGGGAGCTCCAGGAGCTCAGAGAGAAAGTAAAGAATAAGCCAGATTTGGTTCACCAGGAAGCCTATGAGGAGTTAGATGCTGAGGATGTGTACCAGCTCACTGGAGTTGCCAAAGACAGGATTGCTAGACCAATAAAACCATCACCAACATCATCAGTGGAGAGTGCTACGGAGGAAGAAAAAGTGCATGTTGACACAGAGAAGCCTAAACCAGCGCAAGATGGTCAGAAAGTAGATCCTGCAAAATTATCCCCTCTTAAATCTGTTGAGAAACCCAATAAAGATGATAATCTTTTGGAGCAACCTGACAAGGAGAAGGGGACTGTGGCAGATACCACACAGCTGGAAATTGCAAAGACAGCTGAGGTTTCTGTTTCCTCTTCAGTTGCCAAAATTGCAGAGGAAGAAATAGAGCAAGCTGAGGAACCCAAGGAGTACATGCAGGAAGAAAAATCAGACAAGCCTTTAGATTTGCCAAATGTGCCAGAGATCCCAGAAAATGTTGAACTACAGAAGAGTGAAATAGTTAAGTCAGAAATTAAACAGAATGAAACAATTTTAGTAGAGAAAGTAGAAGAGCCTAAAGTTGTTGAGAAACAAGAAGAGCCCAAAGATGTTGGGAAACTTGAAGAGCTTAAAGTTGATGACAAACATGAAGAGCCGAAAGATGTTAAAAAAGATGAAGAGCTCAAAGTTGTTGAGAAACACGAGGAGCTCAAAGGTATTGAGAAAGATGAAGAGCTCAAAGTTGATGAGAAACATGAGGAGCCCAGTGGTGTTGAGAAAGACGAAGAGCTCAAAGTTGTTGAGAAACATGAGGAGCCCAAAGTTGTTGAGAAACATGAGGAGCCCAAAGTTGATGAGAAACATGAAGAGCCTACGGTTGTTGAGAAACTCGAAGAGCTCAGTGTTGTTGAGAAACTCGAAGAGCTCAGTGTTGTTGAGAAACATGAAGAGCTCAGTGTTCTTGAGAAACATGAAGAGTTCGATGTTGTTGAGAAACATGAAATGCCCACGGCTGTTGAGAAACATGAAGAGTTCAAAGTTGAGAAAGCTGTAGAGCCCAAACTTATTGGAAAAGACGAAGAGCCCAAACTTGTTGTGAAAGAGGAAGAGCCCAAACCTGTTGAGAAAGAGGAAGAGCCCAAACTTGTTGATAAAGAACAAGAGCCCAAACTTGTTGAGACAGAGGAAGAGCCCAAATTTGTTGAAAAAGATGAAGAGCCCCAAGTTGTTAAGGAAAATGAACAACCCAAATTTGTTGAAAAAGAGGATGAACTAAGACTTGCTGAGAAAGATGAAGAAACTGGAGTTGTTGAGAAGGATAAAGAGGAAATGCCTAACCAGTTGGAAGAGGCAGGGGCCGAGGCAGCAGTACAGGAAACCACAGAGCCAAGAGCTGCCATTGAGTCAGTTGTAACAGTTGAAGATGACTTTATCACTGTGGTGCAGACCATTGATGAACGAGAGGGACCTGGGCACAGTGTACGATTCTCGACTCCTCCTGAAGAAGAACCACCTCAAATGCTTCAAGATGAGGAAGAGGAAGAAGATTCTATTGAAATGGCTCAAGAAGCAGAGATGGAGGCTGCTAGCCTGGAGGAGGTCCAGGATGGTCCAGAGGTTGTACAGGCCCCAGTGTGTCCTCCTACACAAGAGGTACCAGTGAGCGAGGCTCCAACCGAGAGCTATGATGACTACAAGGATGAGACCACTATCGATGACTCTATCTTAGACAGCTCCTGGGTGGACGCTCAAGGTGACTATTAGTTACGATCTTTTTATTTTGGTATTTAAATAAATGCAAGACAAATTACTTTATTGATAGGTGGTTAAATTGTGTTTTTTTTTAGTGCAGTGAAAATGTATTTAGTATATTTATGCCACCGCACTGATCAGTGCTAGATTCTTATTAGTCAGAAAATGTTGAGTAATGTCTTACAACAACTGCTCTGAAGGCGTGCGGTAATGGGGGCAGGAAGAGGGTAGGTCTATTGGGGTAGATAAGAACAATTCCATGGACCGCTGAGTGACCCCTTTAAATGCTATGGCAATTGAAAGGGGTGGCCTTGGTCATGATTGGGGACCCAGTACGTAAGGGTTTTGGAGTGCATGGGGTTAGAAGGTGTGTTGAAACTTTTCACTGGTAGTGTATGTAAAATTGTAATATATATATATATACAATATATAATTGTGCTTTTTTTAGTAGCTGAACGCTGTCATCACATTCGCATCATCTGTCATATAAGTTTCACATTCTGTACATACTGCAGATGATGACAAGAGCATGGCCACAGAGCGAATCGAACCTCTTCCGAGAAGCCCTGCTAAGAAACCCTCTACCGAGAAGCTGATCAAACAGAAGGCCAAAGGAGGCAGAGGCAAAGGTCGAGTTTCCACTCCGGAGCGCAAACCCATCTGGAAAGATCCAGGATCGGTCCAGAAAGAGGATCTGAAGAAGAAAAAAGGTTGCTGATCTAGAATCGGCTGTACATATGTACACACTGCCTGTTATTATATAAGATTCTTTCATCCTGTAACTGCTTATACTGTAAATCGGTACTAAGAAGTAATGCTAATTCAAGCCATGAACTTTGCTGTAATTTATTGTAGCTTCCTGTAAACGTCTGTGATAAACCTAATATTTCTTATTTATTTTCGGTATCATTTCAAAACCCCATGAACAGGATACTACAGTTTCCCTGACTCTGTGTTTCCCTTTTGTAGCTGTGATTAAGAAGGTTGAGGTCACAAAAAAATCTGAAAATCAGAGCCGCTCTCCGTCCAGGAAGAGTGCTTTAAAGGGCACCGTAAGGCACCCTAGAGCTACCCAACATCACATCTGTGCTAAGCGGAAACCCACAGGTGATCACACAATCACAGGGAGAGTACTCGCAATGTGGCTGGCAAAAACACGGGCGTGTCACGTTAAAGATGGTGTTCGTCTTTTATGGTTTACGGTTTTGTATTGGCAAAATTATTATTTTATTATTATTATTATTATGTTGGTTATGTTGGTTATGTTGGTTTTATGTTTGGTGGTGTTTTATTATTTTTTTTCATGTGTTTTTCTGCTTATTATTGCTCATTGCTGCTTTTTTGTTTTCGTTTCTCCGTCTTATTCTTTCCGCTAATCTCAGCTTTGTTATTTCGTAAAAACTAACTCTAACGCCATTTCCTGAGTTAACGTGTCTGTGTCTGTGTGTGTGTGTGTGTGTGTGTGTACTGTGTGAATTTTAGTTGTGTTAAGATTCTCCGAAGGAACTTTGCAATCTATTGCCTCTAGTTTATGTAACAAATCTGGCAGAATTGTCTCTAGGATACACGACGACTACGGTGGTTGCTACGCAACCGATTGAGTAGGAGACTCAACTTGGCTTCCTGACTGAGAGAGAGAGAGAGAGAGAGAGAGAGGATCTGAGCTCCCTCTGTCATCATCCATCTCCTTCTGCTCTGTTTGCAATTACATTTATGTTTAATAATCGTCTAAAATGATTCAGTGGCTCGGTTAAAAGTCTCCAAAAACGCCTCTTATTTAAGGTTAACTTTAATTACTTTAAGTCTTTTGTTCATTGGCAACCGATTTCATTTTCATTTCTGCTGTTTTTTATATTCGAGAAATATCAAATCAAACTTGTGTAGGAATAACTGTTTCTATAACATAATCAGTAACCGGGACTAATATGTCCAGCACTGAAAGTAACATTAAGTAGATAAAATGTCCATTGTTCATTGTAAATTAGATGTTGATAACATTCTTGCTTTGTCTTCAAAATCTTGCACAAAATGCACAAAAAAAAATGAAATAAATTGAGTCCACTTCACTTGGCTTTCCACTAAAGCAAACCAGTTTTGAGCGGCTCCCTGACGTCCGCGCAACTTAGCCGCTGTTCGGTTCGGTCGCTCGTATAGCGAAAATGCTTCGTATGCCGAGCTTTAAAGTTTGAATTTCAGTTCTTAAGGTGAAAATTCACTGTATTTGTTTTTTTTTTATCTTACTTTAATAAACTGCCAACAAATTTAACTACTGTATATTCTTATTAACTATATTAAGTGTTCATGATCAGTTTGTTTAACCCTTTTATTGTCATATCAGTGACAGAAAGTTACATAGCTCATTAAAATGTCATATACTGTAAGTCTCATTATTTTTATTAAACCTTAAATCAAAAAATCATATTTTTATTCGTATAAGCTTTCATTAATCCAGTTTCATTAAAGAGTTTCCATCTTTCATCACTTCAAAGCAGCAGCTTAATATTTCAATCTGTTTGAAATTCTATAATCTGCAGTATGAACGGTCTCCATGTGTGTGTGTTATAACACTTGGATGTAGAGGTGGATGTTTAAGAGAGAGAGAGAGTGTTTTACTCTATGTCTATGTTCATAGGACAGTCATGAGAATGAGAATGAAAATGAACAATATGAATATCTTTCTCTCTTTCCAGTATCAGCAGATGGACGGCTGCCGTTCAGCTCGGTGCGACATTCCAGAGACAGAGCGTCTGTGAGTAGAACCTTTACATTAGGTTTATTTAACATTGTTTTTTTTCTTCAAATTACATCACTTACTTAAGAGGAAATTCAGATTTTTAGGTTAAATGTTGCACGTATACCTGAATCATTTATTATTTTTTTAATCATATACTTTTAGCAGTTTTATGATTATATACAGTACATTAGGTATTTTCAAATGATTTGAAATTCAATTGCGAATGAATGGTAAGGTTAAAGTAAGGTTAAAGTAAGGTTCTTTTAACTACCATTATTACCATAATATTATTGACATTTTGCTTACTGACATTATGGTTATTGACATATTGTCTTAATTGACTTTGTTTAATTCTAAGTGTTAATGAAATTCTCCTACAGTGATGTGTTGTCTGGAATCTATGCCTAAAAATCAATCCACAATTAATTAAACGATTAAAAATTAAAGAAATCGCTTACTCAACACGCCATCATCAGGTTTATCTGTAACCTTTATGATTTCTGACCGCTTGCTGAGCTAAACTTGATCATTTAAACACTAATACGCAGTGTATAGAGTATATGAGTCATTGTTATTAATCTTTATGAGGTGATACATTAATATTGGCAAACATCCTGTTAATGCCATTGTCCACTTAGCCCATGAAAATTATTTGAACGCACAATGATTTATTTAATAGTCACATACCGCAGCATTGCTGTAACTAATGAAACAAAGTCAGTAACGTGAGCCTTTTCTTAAAATAACGTCTCAGCTACTGTATAATGTCTGCAGTTTAATATGCGAATGAGCTGCTTGGTTGTACTTGGTTTCTGCAGAACCTCACACACAGTCCTTCCGAGCGCTTTGTCGCACCTGCTTCTTTTTTTCTTGCATCCTGCAGTTTTAAGCCGGCAAAATAAAATGAAAGAATGTCGATATTCCTATAAAAAAATTTATGCATGAAAAGGGCTAATCTCAAAATTTGTATATAAGGGAAAAAAACACCACCACCACAATGTTCCATCCAACTTTTCAGCATAACCCATGCATCTCACTAACGCTTCTCATTCTCATGCACTCGTACCTCTTTTCCATTCCCATAGTCTTGTGCTTCTGCGTGCATGCACTCTTTTCTCTGGATGGCCTTCCATTAGCGTTACCACAGACATGACATTTATTCTCCTCTGGCCTTCCTAACCCTAAAGACCCTCAGCCTTCCGATTCTTCCCATAATTGCTGTTATTTACCACAAATGCAAATTTACTTTGCCTTTTTTTTTTCTAAATATCATGGCAGAAACCTTTAGTTGAATAACAACGTAGACTAAAATGTGACTATAAAACACCCACCTACATCTACACATAACGTGTAACAGAACTTTATAAGATTTCGTATTGACCATTTCTCATAGACAGGCTGCGGTGAATACAGTAGATTAGATTACTAGACCATTTGTGTGTGATTTGTGTCATGTTCATTACCATCCCATTGATATCATTCTTTCATTTAAAATCTTTTGATTTGGGTTCAATGCTTTGTTTTTGTTGTTGTTGCATGAACTGAACATGTGCATCTTCGTACCACCGCTCATCACAGACCCCCAGCCCAACATCAAAGATCCCCACCTGTAAAACACGGGCGTCAGCTCTTCCCCAGCTCCGCCCTAACTCCGCCTGCTCCTACATTAAAACAGCCTCACTGGTGGAGGCTGATGGGCCCCGCCCGTTCCCATCAAGCCCTCAGGATTTCCTCTCAATTAACAGAAATTTAGAAAAGGTAAGGAAGGTCCTAATGAGGAAAACTGTTCTGCAAACACGTGATTTAAAAGTGGTGTTCATAGAGCTTCACAAAGGCCTGTTTATGACAACAGTAGATACATTATGTGTTTATTTTTAACTGAGCTCAGGTGTTATTAAAGATCACTTCAGGAGGTGGATTTACCACTTTGATCAATCTTCATGAGTGAGATCTTTTATGTAGTTAAGTGAAGCCTTTAAAAAAAAGGCTTGCAGTAACTACAGCGTGGTAAAGTTCTCGCCCTATCATACGGAATTCGCTGGTTCGATTCCCGGGTGATGCTGTAACCTCTCACAGCCGGAGGTCTAGAGAGAGCTCTCTCAGAGGGGAGGGATGAGAGGTACTTAGTGCTCCCACATTAATCACGACTCTACAGCCAATCAGGGGCG
>JAQQZT010000036.1:31394691-31410208 GCA_030068275.1 Clarias platycephalus | reverse complement strand
AGTGGTAGTAGTAGCCTTAATGTGGAGCCCCCTAGTGACGGGGAGGAATTGGACACGACTAAATTAGGGGGAAAATCGGGAAAAAATTCAACAAAAAAAAAAAACTGAAAGCGGCTCCTTCTTGCTACCGGTTCGGTCGCTCGTGTGCCGAAAATGCTTCGTATGCAGAGTTTTAAAGTTTGAATTTCAGTTCTTAAGGTGGAAATTTACTGTATTTGGATTGTTTTAATATTACTTTAATAAACTGTCACTGTGTTCATAACGTCATATCATTTCATATCACACACTTCATTTCCTGCGTTTAATGAAATAAAATACATGATAGTGTAATTAGTTTGGTCTTTAATGTGTCAGTCTTATTATTGTTAATAAAGTCCTTAATGTAGTTCAAACTTTAGATAAAAAATGAACGTATTTACTGTACATTTACATAACTGTCAACTTTGCCGGTTTGTAAAGGCACATTATAAGTACAATTGAATTGAATTGAACCAGTAATTAAGATGCTCTTTGATTCATGGTAATAATAACAGCTTACATTTTGCACACAGTGTATAAGCAGTGCCCACACACACACCCACACACAGTTGTACAGGAGTGTATTCCAAGCGTGTCGATGTGCTACGGTTCGTGTGTAAGGCGTTTGTTTTTAAACCCTAACCCGAGTGTGTTGTTCAGGACGGAGGATCCCGGAGTCCTGAGAAGAGGTCGTCTCTGCCTCGGCCGGCCTCCATCCTGACACGGCGCGCGCACACCAGCGAACACGAGGAGAGCTCGGCGTCCATCACTAGCTCTGGCTCGACGGCGCCGCGCAGGCCGACATGTAAGTCCTTACACACGCTTTAACACTCCTACATGTGAAAGCAGAGAAGGTGTGGCTTAATCATGACGTGAATGTTGCCCAGGCTAGTCATTTAGCATCGGCGCCATGCTCCGCGTGCTCGGGTGATTTTGCTGTTTTGCCCCTGCACAAGATTTTTTCAGGTTGCCGTGTTTGGTTTAGTTTTTTGGTGCATTTAATTATATTGATTGTGAAATCTAACCATGAACCGTATTACTATGTTGACTAATATTGTGCTGATATTCTCAACATTACTGATAAACATGAGGCTTAACGCGTCTTTTGCCTGTCCTATTACTGTCTTCCTTTTCCTCCTTTCTCTTCTCTTTTCTTTCCACTTCCTCTTCTCCTCCAAACCTCTCTCTCTCTCTCTCTCCTTCTCTCCTCTTGTCTGTTTTCCCCCTGTAGCTTTCCGTACTGAAGTCAGAGCCGAAAACAGGACAGGTCGATCCGCCAGCATGACAGGTAGACACCTTCTGTGTCATACCATCCTCCACCACTAGGAGTCACTACTAGGATTTTTTTTAATGTTTTGGGGGAAATGAATCGATTTCTGTACTTAAATCTGAACATAATTCTAAAATGTTCTAGGCACAGAGTCGATGCGTTCCCGCTCTGCTCGCTCCGGCACCTCCACTCCGCGTACTCCCGGCTCCGCGGCCATCACTCCCGGCACTCCTCCCAGCTCATCCTGTCGCACCCCAGGCACCCCGCGCACCCCGGGTACCCCCAAATCTCTCAGCCTGCTCTCACAGGATCGGAAGGTGGCCGTCATCTGCACTCCTCCGAAATCTCCTGCCACGGCGTCCAAGCAGCTGCGTGTCATTAACCAGCCCATGCCCGACTTAAAGAACATCAAGTCCAAGATCGGCTCCACGGAAAACATCAAGTACCAGCCTAAAGGAGGACAGGCGAGTATTTTCACTTCATTGCGTCCTCACTTCGGCCGCGCCGTGACGTAGTGGTTAGCACCGCCGCCTTAAACTTCCGGGGTCCGGGCTCGATTCCCGCCGTGGGTGTGTGTGTGCGCATGGAGTTTATATGTTGCTTGGGGGGTTTCCTCTGGGTTCTCTGGTTTCCTCCCACAGTCCAAAGACTTGGGACTACAGTCAATCAGCCTGCAGATTAGGTTGATTGGCGTGCCCGTAGTGTGTGCATGAACATGTGAGTGTGTGTATGTGTGTCCAATGTGTACCCTAAGTCACCTTGGATAAGGCCACGCCCAGTGCCCAACCACTCAGGCATCGTAGTGGCAGCAGGTTCCAACCTGTGACTTTCTGAGCATGTTGACCCCCCAAAAAAAAATATTTAAAAGAACAATAGGGGCCTTCACATGACATCAGCAATATTAGAACATCAGCATTATCAAAGCATCAGCATTATCAGAGCAATGACATCATAGTGCTTATGTCATCATGCCATTCGGCCCTAATAATAATAATGATAATAAAAATCTAATAATTATTATTAGATAAGTTATATGATAAGTAAAATAAGGAAAACCGAAACACGCACACACATTTCGCTCATGGCCCTCTCAGTCTATCATGTTCTCCCGGTTCTTCACAGGAAGCTCAGCATGATATCCTGACACAAAAAAACACTCTGTCGGTGGAGATCAGCTCGTACGAGCCCCGCTGTAACTGTCTCGCCCGGGGCGGCACGGCTCTGTGTGTGAAGTGACATGTTTACGTCTGACACGAGCAGGAGAACATTGCTGTGAGTAATCCCGTATCAGTCGGGATGCGACAGAGGAACCATCAGGTCTGAACAAGAAGTAAGGTTTCGAGTGATGGTCACGGCCAGTAGGTCCGTACAGCAGTAACATACATACAGATGTTGCTGGTGTTCTAGTTGATGTGAGAACGTATATCAGTGCTTTACTCCTTCAATCCTGTCGATAAAAGTCAGAATAAACTTAAATAAACTTAAAGTGCTTGGGGTACGTGTGGAGGTCAGCCCGCTGAACTGGATGCCCTGGATTCGCTGGAGAGTGAGGTTATGTAACTCCTGCAGCAGTCTCAATCTGTCTGGCCCCAGACTCACTCTCATGTGGAAATGTCTCTCTGGAGCAGAACTCATACACAGGGGCTAATCGAGTGTGACACCACGCTGTAACACACCCTGGGCTGAATGTCTGGTCACTTTGTGGCTGACTGTTTGGCAGGCTGACTGTTCATGCATGTGTGTGTGTGTGTGTGTGTGTGTGTGTGTGTGTGTGTGTGTGTGTGTGTGTGTGTGTGTGTGTGTGTGTGTGATGGGCTGCTTATTGCGATTGCTGTCAGATGTGTCAGTGTGTTAATGATAGAACTCGCGCAGTAAAAGGCCAGTGAGATGAGGAAAGCGTTTGTGTTGTTGACAATGTTGGCACTTCTGCTTCTATCTGCTTGTTTGTGATTTATCATTGCATGCTTACACACACACACACACACACACACACACACACACACACACACATACACACACTTGATTAGAGGGTAATGTAGTTCAGTCTCTGAAATAAATAAGGATAGACTTGGATTAATTTATTCATTATTTTATCTGTTCATCCATCAGCGATAAACAGCGATAATGTTTATTCATACATCACACTGTACATCCATTACTTTAATGGGGCTGAACTTTACTTTTCTTCCTGAAGATACAGAACCAATCCACCCATCCATCCATCCATTATTCTTCTATTCCCCATTCCTTTATTCATTTATTCATCCATCCATTTGTCCACTCATCTGTCATTTCTAGCTTTTATTCATCTATCCAAAAATATACCCACCTAAATATCCATCCAACTATACATCCATCCATTCATCCAAAACTGTACCCAAAATACTATCCATCCATCCACCCATCCATCCATCCATCCATCCACCCATCCATCCAAAAATATACCTATCTAACTATCTATTCATCCAACCATTCATCCAACCATTCATCCATCCAAAAATGTACCTATCTAACTATCTATTCATCCAACCATTCATCCATCCATTCAACCATTCATCCATCCATCCACCCATCCATCCAAAAATTTACCTATCTAACTATCTATTCATCCAACCATTCATCCATCCATCCAACCATTCATCCATCCAAAAATATACCTATCTAACTATCCATCCATAAATTCATCCAAAAATCTGCCCTCATACTACTCATCCATCCATCCATCTAAAATATACCTATCTAACTATCTATTCACCCATCCGTCCATCTATCCATCCATCCACTCATCCATCCGTCCCTCCATTCATCCATTCATCTACGTATCCATCCGTCCCTCCATACATCCATTCATCCATCCATCTACTCATCCATCCGTCCCTCCATTCATCCATTCATCTACTTATCCATCCGTCCCTCCATACATCCATTCATCCATCCATCTACTTATCCATCCGTCCCTCCATACATCCATTCATCCATCCATCTACTTATCCATCCGTCCCTCCATACATCCATTCATCCATCCATCTACTCATCCATCCGTCCCTCCATACATCCATCCACAAAATATATCTAACTATCCATCTATCCATCCATCCATGAATTCATCCAAAAATCTACCCACATAACTACTCATCCATCCATCCATCCATCCATCCAGCCATTTATCTGTCCATTCATCCATCCATCTAAAAATATGGATATGGATATATCTGTCCATCGATCTATAAATTCATCTAAAAATCTATACAAGTAACCATCCATCCATCCAGAACTCAATCCATCCATGCAAAATCTACCCACCTAACTATCCATCCATCCATCCATCCATCCATCCATTGTGTCTATTCATACATGCCTCATTTTATCCATTTATACCTCCATTCACCTATTTATGATCCAATTATCCAATTATTCAGGAATCCACCATACCTTATCATTTCCTTAGCCTTAAATCCATAAATCTACCCATCTGTCCATTAATCTAATCTTCTGTCCAATTTCACCCATCTACTTATCCATCTACACCTCTTCATTCATCCATCCATCCATCCATCCATCCAGTCATTCATGAATCTGTCCATCTATTCATTTATTGACTTCTTTAACTCCCCATCAGTTAATTATAAGCTGTTTTGGAAAATGAATAAAACATAAATGTAACCGAGCTCACACACGTTAGAAACTGATTGTATGAATATATGACGCAACAACATAATCTATTTGAATATTAGTGTAATACTGTTATACACAAGCCTGTGCTTATACTGTTATACTGTATACCACCTTTATCATTCAGGAGAAGAAGGAAACCTCATGGTGTCTCACTTGAGACGAGCTAAACGGCTTAAGATTAAGACGTCAGTGTAACTTTAAATGAATAACTGATTTTGCCTGAAGGAAACTTTTCATCTCTCTCCGTGGACTTTCATCTGTTTATCTATTTATAAGGTTTAACATCACTGTCATGTGCAGCTGGAGTCGAGTCTGTTTCTCATCTCGCTCCGTAACGGCCCGCGTATTTCTCAAACATATACAGTGTGTGTGTGTGTGTGTGTGTGTGTGTGTGTGTGTGTGTGTGTGTGTGTGTCTTCATTAAATGTCACATTGTATTATTCTAGATTCAAATTTCAAACAACAAGCTGGACTTCAGTCAGATAAAGTCAAAGTGTGGATCCAAGGATAACGTGATGTATTCACCCCTCGGAGGCAACGTATGTACCGCAGTCGTAGCACAACCCAGTCAGTCTCCTCACTCCTGTCTCCGTCTCTCTCTGTCCTCTTCCGGAGACAGTCTGCTGCTGGCACATTTATCACCTGCTGCAGTCTACACACGCTGTTCCTTACAATCACAGTGTTATTGAGTCTCTTTCTGACAGTTTGACGAGTGTTTATTCTGCTCTATTCACTGGAGTCTTCCTTCCTTCCTTCCTCTTCTTCTTCTTCTAACAGCCGAAATCTGACCCGCCGCTGTGCTTCCACTCTCTCTCTCTCTCTCTCTCTCTCTCTCTCTGTTATACATTTCTAGACACAGACCTCTGGACAAACCTCCTTCTTGTCATCAAGCTTGCTATTCTTGTGTATACACACCTGTTTATTTATTTACTCACAGTCATGAGCAACAGTTATTGCATAACCAAGAAAGGAAGAAATAAAGAGAGACAGAGATACAGGACCCTACATTACGGTATTGCCTTAACAGTTTAAACAAATAAACAACCAGTCAATTTATCATTCTTTTTTTATTAAGAAATATCTATACCGCATAAGCACACATCATTGTGCATAAAGAAACACAAACTAACAAATAAAGCTATACGATTATTGAAGAAATATTATACATCTAAAATATTCAAATGACAGTTAAGCCAATAAACAAAAAACAAACAAACAAAAAAAACAAAACAAATGGACTAATATTCTGGAGAGAAGACTGCAAAGATAATTTCTGATAAAAGGAACATTAATAATAAAGACTTATATATATATATATGGTGAAGAGTGTGTGTGTGTGTGTGCACAAGAACAAATGGCTAAAAAACTGTTCTTTACATAGAAACACGCAATTCCTCATCCTACTTTTTCCTCCTTCACTTTTTTTTCGACGTGATGCCTGGCCCCTGTTCTGCATTAACCTGACGTAACTTCTTTCTTTCACAGATACAAATTCAATCGAAGAAGCTCGATCTCAGTCATGTGACCTCCAAATGCGGCTCTCTGGACAACATCCATCACAAACCAGGTTACACACACACACACACACACACACACACATTTAATGAAATCCGAACGTTTTTTTTCTTTGCCCTAAAGAAAAAAAAAAAGGTCACATCATGCTGATAATAATTAAACGTAACCCATTCTATCGCTCTGATTGTGTATTAATGATTCACAGAACAACAGCACCACCTGCTGGTCATTTGCTTCCTGTAAAAAGTTTTTTTTTTTTCTTTTTTAATGAGCGGGGCCAAGCACCCGGCGCCATCGCCACCCCGGAGCACCAGAGAGACACACTGGGCACATGCATTTAAAGGGGACATACCAATATTATTATGAAAAGAGGGAATTGTATGTCGAGACCTCCAAAAAGCACTGGAATATATATATATATATATTAGAAGAACAAGAGGTGCCCTCATACAGGATGATGACATAAAGCTGATGTTAGTGCTTGGCAAAGTGTTAATAAATCATAAAATCTAAGAGCCAATCATGGCCTGATATGCAAATGCCGGCAACAGATCATTGGTTCCTTCAGGAGAGGGGCGGAGCATACATGGTTTTAATGCATATCAATAATGAATGTAGTTTTATAGAAATGACTTATGAGGAAGTTCTCACATTTTACTTGTACTGTACAATGTTTAAGTACAGTATAATAAAAAGCAAAGACTTTATATCTCAGTGGTTTACAGACTGCAATGTAGCACATGATCAAATATATCATATCATATTAGATTAGATTAGATTAGATTAGATTAGATTAGATTAGATTAGATTGTGTGCATGTACACATTTAACCATGTGTTAAATGAGATTACTGGTGTATATGTACAGGGGTTAGAGTGATTAGTGTACAGAAGGTGCAGTAGGTTATAAGATACTGTAGGTGTCAAGAAGATAATAAGCTCCAATAACATGATATACATGTGTACATATGATATGATCAAACGTTTAAGTGTGTTGTTTGTAAGAAAAAGAAAAAGGATTTAATAGAAGAACAAAACCATTTGTTAATACTGTTAATAATAGCTAAAAAAAAATTAAGTTAAAAATGTTAATACTGTACATATGAATATTTCTAATGAAATTAATCATAATGTTATTATAATGGACAATATTAGATTTATAGGTTATAGTTTTGATATGGTGCAGCATCATGTTTTGTGTGCAGCTTCAGTTTCTCTTTGTTAGTCAAATGAAATCTCATTAAAATGTAGAAATGTGTCCTGATGTGCATGGCTTAGTACATTCAGTGTCACCTGTAAATAAATAAATGCAAGCTAAGTTCGGGATGTTTCTACCGAACGAGAAACACGTCCAGGTGCCATGACTCGACTTCCAGATAACCTCACCTGGATGACCTCGAGGTTCTTCACCGATTAATTTCATCATTTTGTCTTATTAGTAGGTAATTAGTGCCAAGGAATGTAAAGAAATCAAAGTAAACTTGCTTTGACCCAAGTGTTTAACGAGGATTGTGAGCATCTCTAAACACCAATTAAGATTTCATCTCGTGTGTCTCCATTCCTGCAGGTGGCGGTCATGTGCGCATTGAGAGTGTAAAACTGGATTTTAAAGATAAAGCTCACGCTAAAGTTGGCTCCTTGGATAATGCCCATCATGTGCCAGGAGGAGGGAATGTGATGGTGGGTGAGCTCCTTCTCTGAGACTCCTTATTCTACTGCTATATGATAAGTCGGAAATATTTGATAGTTGAACACCGAAACAATGAATAATCGATTAATCGAGGCGCACATTCCCAACAAATCAGTTAATTGAGACAAATGAATGAACCCTGAAGATATATATATATATATATAAATAAAATGAAACGATCAAAACATTTAGAAAATACATGTAAATGAAGTATATTTTGAAATAATGTAATGTGTTTGTAATTTGCATCTCGTTATCATTAATACATAACGATTAATTGATTATTGTTTTGATAATGTGTTCAACCATCAAGTATCTGACATTAGTTAAGGTCAGGTTTCTTAATTAATATTCAGGTAGATTAAGTGATTGATCAGTTACTAGCATGCTGTTGGTCTTCTTCCTGCCTGTAACTTTCTGAACACCTTTCTGTCCACAAGCTTCAGAATCAGGTTGAACACAAACACAATGCAAGAAAATAAATATTCAATAATAAACACAATGCAAGAAAAACTAGATTTCTTTTTTTTTTTTTAGAATTGCACTTAAAATTTACTACGTGAAATTCTCCTGCTCTTGTCCTCTCAGATCGAGAGCCACAAGTTGCTGTTCCGTGAGACAGCGAAGGCTCGCGTGGATCACGGGGCCGAGATCATCACCCAGTCCGAGGGTCTGTCCCCTCACCACATGTCGTCATCCGGCAGCATCAACCTGCTCGAGTCCCCACAGCTGGCCACGCTCGCCGAGGACGTCACAGCTGCTCTGGCCAAGCAGGGACTCTAAAGAGAACGAAAGAAAAATAAAAGAAAGAGAAAAAAAAAATAACAAATGAAAAAAAAAAAAATGAAAAAAAAACCTCGCCATTCTCCATCCTCCAGCTACGCCAACAGCCCCTCTAATCTCTACATAAATATATACAGTATATACAGCAATCCCTGTAGTGGTGTCGTAGTAGTGGCTAACGACCCTCTGAACGTTTCTGGGGCACTGCGTTCCCCCCCCTCTGACATCATCGCATCCACACCTCAGCCGCCGGAACGAGAGCAGCCACCCGCAGCTGGAGCGGACTTTAACGCGGATAAAGGAGGAGAAACCGGTGAAAAAAAAAAAAAAAAGAATTGTTGTTGGATTTTTATTCCTATTTTATGGTATTGGAATCATTTTTATTCTAGAATTCTAGTTCATTAGCTAGGTACCCGTGCTTTTATTCTCCCTGTATGCAGTGTGATTTCTCTCTCTCTCTCTCTCTCTCTCTCTCTCGCTCTCTCTCTTTTTTTTTTTTTAATGATTATTACGGTGGTGTACAGATCTCAGATCAGGTTTAGTGTTAGGAACAGAAAGGAAAGTCTTTTATTTTATTCTATTATTTTTTTTGGGCAGCTGTTTCCTCCTCGTTCTTTTGCCGCAGAGCCAGTGCATGGAGTCCAAACCCCGCCTCCTGGGGGAAAAAAAACAAAACAAACAAACAAAAAAAAAAAAGAAGTCTGACCAAACAAAACGATATATGATGTATATTATTATATGTATAATTACACTGAATATTTCTCAACAGCATCTTTTGATCAGAATATAATAATTATAACAGTTCCTCACACCGTAATATCTGTACAAACTACATTATTGCAAATGAAAAAAAAAAAAAGGAAACAGTGTTGATGCGCATGTGTCGATTTTAGTACAAAAAAAGAGCTATTTTCTATTTAATAACAACAACAACAACAACAACAAAAGATTTAGTAAGTTATTTGCTGAGTCATCGGATAAAACGGACACTTCATGTTTTTAGCTATTAGTCACGACGATGTTATGCTCGTTCGATCATTTTAAGCGACTGCGTTTGCTTGGCCCAGGGGTCCAGACATCAGACTGGGAATTAATATCATATAGCAATTAAAGGGATACTTCATTGTTTTTTAATCTAATCTCCATCCATCCAATCTATACTGTAGTGTGCATGTGATTATTACAGAAAGGAAGTTCAACACGGTTTCTGATAGAACATGATAGTTGAAACAGAATGTATTTAAACTCACGACACTCTCACTAGCTTTAACAATAATGAAGAGAACAGATTTGCTAACAGTTTTTGCGGTTTATACGTCGTAAGTTATAAAACTGCCAAGTCATGTGGTGTCGTAGCGGCTAGCACTGTGACCTCGCACCTCCAGGGTTCCATTACCCCCTTGGGTCTGTGGGTTGCCTTCAGATGCTCCAGTTTCCTCCCACAGTTTGGGGACATGCAGGTTTCCAAACTGCCTCTAGTGTATGAGTGTCTCATGCTTGTCCCCTGAGATTGTTAGGTACCCTCGTCCAGGGTGTACCCCACCTAGTGCCCTGAGTCCCCTGGGGTTGGCTTCAGGGCACCCGCGAACCTGTACAGGTTACACGGTATAGAGAATGAGTGAGAGTGAGGAATTCCAGCAAACTCTAATAAGCGACAAATCTACTGCCAATTATTTATCTCAACACAGAACCACAGCAGTAATGAAAATCGTTCTTAATACATACACACCGCTCGCTGAAAATTTGACTGAAATTGAAGGGCTCGATTTCATGCCTGAATGCACTCAACTCATAAAAATCTATCCGGAAACCGTACCAAGTCGGAACCTAGAAACCTGGAACAGGTCTGAGCTGCATAAGATAGCGCACAGATCAGCACGTGCGCGATTATTACGTATTGATGTCGGACGTGATGCATAAAGCTCGCCAGATTAAAAAATTATATTGCTAGAGTCAGAGCGTTACCAGATTGGACAGATCAGTGGTTAGGCCATTGGACTATGGTTCGGAAAGTCCAAGGTCCCTTGGGCCCTTGAGTGAAGCCCTTACCCTTCAAATGCTCAGATATATAATGAGATAAAAATATAAGTCGCTCTGGATGAGGGCGTCTGCCAAATACCGTTAATGTATTAAAGTGCAGTAAAGCATCAAGCCAACGGTGTACTCTGGGCTAAAAAAAAAAAAAATCAATACATAGCAACCAAAACCTGACATGAAATTAGGACAACTGCATATGTAACTCTTCATACGCTAATAAAATCGACCGTTTTATTAAAGTGAATGGGGGTATTTCAATCTGGCAACTCTGAGTTATATTAGTGTATATGCGACTCGATGTACTGTACTCTTGAGATCTCTTAAGAATGGCAAATTGCAAATGAAACGGTAAGGATATTTACAGTATATTAAAGTGAAGTACGCATAAATTATAGAAAATAGTTTTTATGGATTGACGAAGCCCAACATGTTACATATTCCACGACTAAAAAGAGCATTTGAGATCAATTATTACCCATTTCAAGCAGTTCAAGCAATTACAAGCAATTCCTTATCCATATCTCCAGTGTTCGTCTCATGACTTGACTATACCGTTGGGCGTCCAAAGACATCTAACTGTGGTTCGATCACATCCTGTCATATACTCGATCCTACGATCTCTATAGGTGAGTGTACATAACTTGTCCAGCTAGCTCGCTTTACTAATCTTCCAATGAAGCAAATACAATTCCAAGCCTGAACATTTCGCTAGTTACATTTAAAAGCTACAGACTGTCGCCATTGCGTACGCTACATGGGACTTATCACTCCTGGGTTTCAGATCCATCGTGACCAGATAGAATAATCAATAAATTAAAGTTTACACACATTTAACACAATAGACCAGAGAATTCATGAATGAAACATGAAGAAAATAACAGTTTATGATCATATACATTTTGATACGTATTTCCTTAAAACCATTGGGAAAAAAGAGCTAAACTTTTTTTGCATTTAGTAAGCACACATATGGCATGGATTTGGTGGACAGAGGTTAGAATGCAAGCCACCCTATTCACCTACATAAAGATTTGTATGTCTGATTTGGATTACAGGTTATTCTTCTAAAGGAAAATCTACATGACGGTCTCTCCCAGCTTAGTGCAGATTATTGGAACGTAAAAATGATGTATTATAGTCTCAGCTGTCCCTGTACATCGCAGTGCAGTCGTTGCCTCTGGGCATGTGTTTGTCCAAGAAAGCTTTTGCTTGTTATTTTATTATCCACTGTATGGAGCGTAAACTCGGGACTCTCAGTCACACCCTCTGTACTCTGCCGTGTTCTTCTTAGATACTTAGGTTTGTTTTACACGTACTTGTAGGAGGTGGAAATAAAGAGATCAAACAAACAAACAAACAAAAAATAATTCAAAAATAATGTCATAAAAAAAATGAGGAAACTCAACTTGCACATGTTTGAAGTGCTCCAGTATCTTTTTTCTGTCGTCATTTGTGGTAACCCGTGTTTTATCCCCCACACCCCCCACCCCTCCCCTCTTCGTTTTTCGGCTTCTGTATTTTTCAGTACCCTGTTTGCCTTTTGCTCACTCCCAACAGCAACTGTAAACCTATTTAAAAGGTTCTGTAGATGTATGCAGTTTTTCTCCTGTTGATATGACGCTGATTACAAAAGCTCTTAACAGCTACAAAAATAAAGAAAATGGATGAAAAAAAAAAATGCTGGAATGTTGTTCTTTTCAAGCTCATGGTAGGACTGATGACGTCTTAAAAGATATCCGTACGTGACTCAAAGTGGCATAATGGCTTTAGAACTGTGGACTCGCACCTCCAGCAGTGGGGTTTGATTTCCCCTTCCGGGAATTTTGGTTTCCTCCAATTATGGAAATGAGTATGAAATGTGTAAGAAAATATGTATAAATCATAATGATCAGTTTATCCGTGATGAGCAAGTCGAGGGTGACGGCGGCAAGGAAAAACTCCCTGAGAAGGCAATAGGAAGAAACCTTGAGAGCAACCAGAATCAACAGGGAACAAATCCTGATTGAGGTGAAATCAGATAGCAGGAATGAAAGAAATTATAACATACATTTTCTGTATTTGGCAGATGCCCTTATCCAGAGCGATTTACATTTGTGTCGCATTATACAGTACATGCAAGAAGTTGAGGTTTAAAGGCTCAAGGGCACAACAGGGACAACTTGAACCTGGGACGATCCAAACCGTTGTCCAATGCCCTACATGAAACAATAAAAGATACAGTTAAAACTGCATTCGTCTTTCGTTAATGACTGAAAATGACACACACAAACTCGTTTGGCATCCATTAAAAACCTGCTCATGCTTTTCCACCGATCTGTGAGGCTACACATTACACTTAGACATTTGGGGGGGAAAAAGTCAATTTGTGAAATATACCAAGCAATATGCATATAATACCGCTGCAAATTCCACTTACCGGCAGTTAAGGTTATGAAAAGGTTAAAGGTCATCATGTGATGTGAACTGACTGAGGCCGAGTGATTTTGTTTACAGCTTAATTATTTTTAAATGTTAAATGTTTTTCTTGATGAGGGCCACAGACAAATGGGGGGAAATGGGCACTAGACCCCTCTAGACCTGCAGTATTCATGTGTCAGAACTGCAGTTTTCTACATATTCAGGAATCGCAGTAATTTGGACACGAAAACACTGCATTTTGTATCTTTTACTGCAGTAATCCTGAAATATTATGCAGTAATCCTGCAATACTACAGTTAATATTAAACAGCTACTGCAGTTAATAAAGGAGTTGTACTGCAAATAAAATATACGGATATACGCAATTTAAATAAAGCTGAAGAATTACTTACAGTATTTCTGTGCCTGAAAATAAGCTGACCCTGGCATTCTTTAATAAACTAAGGATTCAGAATCACAAACTACAATTGAGACAGATATCACTTCACTTTAATGAATTTAGGCATTTGGTAGGATCCTATAATTCTTGAACCAAACAATAAACATATTAATAATAATAATAATAATAATAATAGAATAACATAGGTCAACAGCTACTGCAGTACAGAACTGCAGGATAACTGTGTGGTTAAATGATACTGCAGGTAATTACATTGATATAAGACTATTTTACCAATTAACTGTTCAATAACTACAAAGTTACAGAATCATATTTTAATACAACTGCATTTAACTGAATTAAATACTGAATACTTTATTGTACTTCACAAAAATTGCAGATTCTTTCCCAGAAACTGCAGTTATTTTTTGTAAGGGGACCCCAGACCCCTCTAGCTACTCAAACAGAGCAGTGTGTACATGCGGGTGTTTAGGATATAGCGAGAACATTAGCGTAGAGGTGAGTAACAGCTTTACTCCAGAGAAACACCAGCATTACCATCCACTTTATTTACAGTGACAAGATTTCATTGTAAAGACGAGACTGGAAAATGTAGAATATTTTAATATTTTAGGAAATATAAAGGCCGTGAGTGCTTCTTGGAGGAAGTCACTCACCGCTAACAGTATGAGGTAATGTTTACTCTTATTAGCATTGACGATAAGACGATAGATATGTGTATGTTTGTTTGTTTTTTCTTTTATACTGAAAATTAATTTCTCTTTATCACTTAACAAATTGCTAGCATTCTGGGGAAAGCGGCAAAACAAAAAAATTCTTAGCATTCATAGCAACATTTTCGCTAACATTAGATAGCTGCATTTGTAGTTAATTTAGAGCTGAAAATGATACTGCTGACTGTTTTTGTTTGTTCAGTGACAAATGAAGTTATTAGTGACGCGGTAGTCAATTAGCTTGAGAGTCAGTCAGCTTAGCTTTATCATGACATGGTTTTCTTTCATCCTGTTTGTCTAAAACACTTCTCAACTAGATTTGTTTACATTTCGATTACTGTACATTCGACTCTATTTCGCGGTGCTGTTGTGGTTGCTAATGCCCGGATATGTGAAAAACCTGTTTGTGAAAGTCTAACAGCAAACGGACATCATTAGGGGAATCTTATCAACACTTAGACGTCATCTATGACTAATGATCATGGTCTCTATCCACATTAGACTTTATATATATTTATATATATATATATATATATATATTTTTTTTTTTTTTTTTTTTTTTTTATACTGATGCTGCTGACCTAGCAAACCAGGACAGAGATCTCAGTGTGCTATGGAGAGAATTTCACTAAAGATCTCAGCATTGCTTTTTAATACCTCTGAAACAGAAAGTGCTAACAGTACTGTCCACACTTTAATATTTTATTATGTTTGTTTATGTATTTTAATACACATTATTAGACTGGGTAGGTAAGGTAAGAACAGAGAAAAACAACATTATTTGAAAGTTCCTCAAATTTTGTATTTTTAAATTTTTTAATAAGAATTCTTGTTCTATTTGTCTCATTGCACAAGGTGATAGACACCGCACTGGGAATTCTGCATTCACGTGTAAACAGATTACAAAAATCACACAGTGGTCATCTGAGGACAAATCACAGTATATGGGGATGAACAGTGTGCTGAGGTGTTCAGTATGTTTCTTACTTTTTCCAAGTT
>JAQQZT010000036.1:31360517-31371904 GCA_030068275.1 Clarias platycephalus | reverse complement strand
TACTTTACAAAAGTAAAAAATGTGACTAGACAATCTACTTTATCACTCCTAGCAATAATAATAATAATAATAATAATAATAATAATAATAATAATAATAATAACCTATGCAATTAAATATATTTCTATGTTCACTATCCAAACATTAGTTTTTAAACTAGAACCTGTATTTGCCACTAAAAGACCCAGCATTCTGTCAGACGTTCAGACTAAGCCCTGAGCAGTGTGACCGCGATATCCTTGGCTATTTACAGGCTCATGTACATGTACGTCTGGAACACACTCCAAGGTGAACATTTTTCAGGAGACAGAAAACATCTTATCTGCTCTGGTGCCAATTCTTCTTCCATCCTTTCTCTAACAGTCATATGTCTGAGAATAGATCGGGAGCTCTGACACGTCACGTTTTACGACGGTGGCCTCTCTCCTCGGTGAGCTTTATTACTGTGGACACCAGAGACTCAACAGAATAATCATCAGTGTATAAATACAGTAATTATTTACTATAGTAACTTGGTGGCAACAGTTGAAAAGGTGAAGGCCCTTTTCTGTTCCAGCATGACTGTGTCCCAGTGCACAAAGCGAGGACTAAAAAGACATAAGTCCTCGACCTCTCCAAAATCTTGTGGATGACCTTCCAGGTAGAGTGAAAAAAAGGTTACTTTCTGACACCGTTTCCAAAAAGTGGTGCACTTGAGCTGGAACTAGATTAAGATTCAATTATTTGTCACATGAACCTTGAACAGCACGGTGAAATTATTATTTTCACATGGCCCAGTTAGGAAGCTGGGGTCAGAGTACACCTAGAGCAAGTACGTAGGCTTACGAGCCTCGCTCGACAGTGTCAACTCGGCGGTGCTGGGGCTCGAACCTCCAACCTGCTGATTAGTAACCCAGAGCTTTAACCAACTGAACCACCGCTGCCCCAACAAACATAAAAACTGTAGCTCATGACTCAATGCTACCATCCTTCTTGACCAGTATATCTGTGTAAATGATATTATTACAAGGGACGTTCAAGTCAAACCGGGACTTGTGATGAAATTTCTGGTGAATTATGACGTGAAAGCGATTGACATTTACAGAAGACTTCAGGCACAGTATGGTGATGAGACTCTGAGACGCAGTTATAAAAATTTGAACGTTGCAAACGTTTTAAGAAAAGCCGTACGAGCATCAGAGGTGAAAGATAACTAAGTAGGTTTGTGGTGGGGCTGATCAATGAGACGGATGTACCAGAGGAACAACCTCCTCCTAAACGTCAGCAAGACCAACAAGACCAACAAGACCCCAGTGGAGAGAGTGACAGCTTCCAGTACCTCGGTGTTCTGATGCATCATGATTTATATATATATATATATTTTTTTTTTTTTGTGCATTTTTGTTCTTATTGCAGTAAAATTCTTCTATCTTCTTCTTCTATTTTATTTCTCCTTTTAAGTTACGAACAGTCATTTAAACATTTAACTGCATATTATCTGCGCATGGTTGTGTACATGATTGAAATTTACTTCTTTACTGTATTTAAGTGTCTGTACTTTACTACGGCAACATTTGCACTTTCTGTTTCAGTATGTTCCTGCATGCCATTGTGTTACAGAACCAGAGTGCTGTACAGTATTTAAAGTGGGAAGATCGCCACCTGGTGATTATTTTGAGTAATTTGCTTTTGACCATGAAACAATAGCGTTACAGATGATTGAAATCAGAAGCGAATTTGGTTTCAGAACAGCATCGAAAAACGAGACGGAGACTCTTAATAGGACTTTAAGTCGGCTGTAAGCTAAGCTCAGTAGTTTCTTATTTAAATAAATAAAAAATTAAGTACTTTTGATCTTTTGCTCAAGTACAATTGTAAATGGAGGACTTCAGCTTTGACTTGAGTAATATTTTACCAGGGGTATCTCTACTTTTACACAAGGACAGGATTTTTGTACTTTGCCAGCCACTTAAGTCTGTGAATGACGATCCTGGCCGAGGAGTCTCGGAGCCCACTGCAGTCGTATAGTGTGATGTAGCGGTTAGCAATGTGACCGCACAGCTCCCTGTTACCCTTAAACGATGAGCAGTGTAGAAGATGAATGAATGAAAGTGGGAACTGTATACACAATCGTTCACCAACACAGGAACTCGGCTGGGAGTTATGACCAGACCTCGCTCTAAGACATTTCAGCATATTAAAGAGTTCCTGGGAGGCCGGCGTTTCAGACGTGAATCAGACAGATCATGGCTCCGGTGTACTGAGAAAACTTTCTACCTTGATCTTATCCAAGCCCTGGTGAAACACTGGGATAAGTGCATTGGTGTAACAGGGGATTATATAGAGAAATAAAGGGAGTTTTTACTCTTAGTACTGTACTGTTCTGTTATTCTATATAATAATATAGAAAATAAAAATACTCTAAGCTTAATATTTTACACTGTAATTTCATAACAAATAATGTTAAATAAATGTATTATTTATATTTCTCTGATGTTCATCTGTCATTGTGTGATTGTGATGGTTAGTGCGGGACAGTTCCCGGGCCGTCACCTCAGTGTTTAGTGATGGACTGGGATTAGCAGTCTGTCTGTCTGACACACATTAAATGTCCTCTTCTGCCACAAGAGTTTGGATTTTCAACACATCATAATGCATTTAGTTTAAATACTGTGGAATGTCTGCAGAACAAGTTATTTCCTTTTGTCACTTACTTTATAACCAGACGTTCAGCCATCATGCTGTGGCATAGGGGTGGGTATTCACTCCATGACACCACTAGGTTCAATACCTGCCTTGGGCCTGGGTGTGTGTGGAGTTTGCATGTTCTCTCCTGCTTGGTGTTCTACAAGTTCCTTCACAGTCAAAATATATGCACAGTGGGTTTATGTTTCCAAATTGCCCACAGAGCACGTGTGTGTGTGCTTTGAGCCACATCATAGACACATTATAGATCCTCAGCAATACTGTAAAATCCTCGAAAGCATATTTTCTTTCTTTATTGGACTATTGTTGTCTTTTGTTTCTAAACTGGTCCTTTATTACTTTTCTGTATTTCCACTATAACGGTATATTTTATATCAGTATTTGAATATTCGGCTTCCCGGGAAAAACAGCAACCTCAGATGTGAAGTCGGAGGTCATTGCGGCTGAAAATCATTTAGTTATGGTGGCTTAAATGGAGGGATGGATGCAAACAGTCATTCTTTCACCAGATTCTCCGACAAAGAGGAGCTCCCTTTAGTTATGACTTTTACAGAATGTTCTGAACCACTGACACTGGAGTCTCCTTCCATTTAACACAACAGATGGATGGGTAGATAGATGCAAACATAAATTTTTCCACCATCCCCTCCCACTATCTCTCTCTCTCGCTCTCAAAACGAACAAAATGCTTCTTATGTTCCAGAGAATGCACAATCCTTTTAATGATGACTTTTACAGATTGTTCTGAAACACTGACACTGGAGACTCCTTCCATTAAAAGCGATTAAGTATCACTTTCCTTACAGAGCGTATTTTCCTTTGTACAATAAAGCCATGTTTCGAATGTACAGTATTTATTATTAGTCCAGTATGATGTGACTCTTATGTGGATGTAGAGTCCTGGGAATGTGGATGCAGTATGGGATTACACATTTGATGTATGACAGCACACACACACACACACACACACACACACTCTTTAGCGTCCTGAAGCAGTTTAGAATTACCACTCCTAACTCCTGGCATGTTTTCTTGGAACACAGACAGTCACACATGCAGGCTCAGGATTAAACCAGGTGATTTGGAAAATAAATTGTTACATTGTAATATTTTACTAATTACTTTGAAGTTCTGAACTGCGGGGAATTGGTGTTATATTAACACACGCACGTGTCAATTTTGTATCCACTGAACTCTCAGATCTCCTATTTCAGGTTGCGCCATTCTGTCAGCACGTGCCAGGCGCGCGCCGCCCCTTGCCGCGCGCTGATTGGCTACTGGATGGAACGCACGCACGAGCCCTCGACACAGTGTTGCCGCGCTGCCTCATTCATTTTCTGTGGAGAGTTTTAGTGCAGTGTGTCAGAAAACCTGCGCTGATTAGTAATTAAGCGCGTAATTAAGGACTGGACAATTAAAGTGAAATCATGAGCAGAATGCTGACGGTTGCAAAGTGTGTGAGGAATTGTGCTTGGAGGGCAGCGTGTCGTTCCCTCAGCGTCAAGGTAACAGATTATATCCCTGAACTCTGGGTTACAGTAACAGTGTAACTCATGTACATTATGGAAACTAATCAGTGCACTTTTAATTAATGCACTTTTCATTTTAATGCACTTTCTTGCCTTTCCTCTTTTTTTGTGCAATGTTTGCATTTTGCATTGCAAATGGATTTCACTGTGCAGTGCTTTTTAAAGGTATTATTATTATTATTATTATTATTTTTATTTTAAGATTTGCAAACAAACAAACTTATGCAAACAAACTTTTGAATTTGCAAGTCTCCTGTCTAACTAGCTGGTTTATTATTAACAGAATGTTTTCATTAATGCACTTTTCATTCATGCACTTTATTTTGCTGTTTATTTGCATTAACTGTTCTCTCTTTCTTTGCATTTCTTTCTTTCTTTCTTAGATTAAAACTTATTTTAAAACCCAAAAAACATTTCCTGATATGATTCTGATATCTAGAACTAAACTACACAGGGTGATGTAATATTGCATCACTTCTGCATGCATGGTCATGAAATCCACAGCACATCTGTTTGTGCTGCACATTATTGGATATAACTGCATTTCCTTCTCAAATGCTCTTTTCCAAAAGTCCTTTAAAGTTTCAGTCATTGGGAAGCTTTAAAAAATAAATAAATAAATTTATGGGGAATTAACCCAAATGTCTAAGAAACAGATTCATTGATAGGTCTTTAGTCCTGCAGCTGGATTGTACTGTATGGTAATGCTGTGTACTGCGTGCTCGCAGGCTCAGAGCGCTCACCTGGTTCTTGAAGATGGCACCACGATGAAGGGCTACTCCTTCGGCCATGACCAGTCAGCATCCGGAGAGCTGGTGTTCAACACAGGGCTGGTGGGGTGAGCAAACATCTACCGGCTGTAGATCCGTGTGTGTCGTCCTAACCACTCGTACAGTACATTTGAGCGATTAGTTATTTATGAGCTCCTGTATTTTGAGTATATGTAAAATGTGAACTTATGCATATACAGTGTGTATAATAAATATTATTATATTATAATATTCTGAGGCAAATCTCTATACATGACCCTCAGGAAGCGATCAAGTACTGCAGACGTCTTTTTGACTCTTGACTTCATACTAACTATTGAATGTTGTAGAAAATTTCATTGCATAAAATGAAAATCATTATTATTATTATTATTATTATTATTATTATTAATAATAATAATAATAATAATAATAAATATTATAATTGTATATACAATTTTGTGTCATAAAAACAGAATTTGAAATTCACTATTGTCTTAATACTTTTGACCACTACTGTAGCTCTCCTCCAGATTCTGATTGGCTGGCACTGACCCTCGTCTAGCCTCTGATTGGCTGAAATTGAGCGAGCGAGCGAGCATTGTGATATTGAGTACGCACAGGATAGATAGCAAAAATAATGGCATACTACTCCAGCTCTACCAAAGTAAACTGATTAGCTGATTAGCTCCGCCTCCTTTTTACTCCTTGCCTGCTATATAATATTAATATGTGTTGTACAATACTGATATACTACATCATTATGATCTCTGTGATGATCACTATACCCTAATGATATTTCGATCTTCCTCTGGCATTTAGATATCCCGAGGCCCTTACCGACCCCAGCTACAGAGGGCAGATTCTTACCCTTACCTACCCCATTGTGGGCAACTACGGCGTCCCAAATACCCAGGAGCTCGATGAAATAGGGCTGAGGAAGAACACCGAGTCGGATCGCATTCAGGTGACCGAACCTCTATGGAACTGCTTAACCTAGTGTAGGGTCACATGATGCTAACTCGTTTATTTTTACTTAAGATTGGTAATTATGTATTCTCACTTTATCTGAATATTTACGAATGATTTTACAGCCATCATGTCTTGTCTGGAGTTCTTTAAATTAGATATGTATCTTTCTATACTATGGAAGAATAAAGATTATAGATTATAAGAGAGAAATTATTAAAGATTATTCAGGAAACTACTAATGGTAATGGGAACACTATAAGTGTTAGTATTCAATAAGGAATAGAAAAGTACATAAGTATGGATTCAGACATGGTGTAACAGGTGCTATACTGCCTCCCGTGTATATATGTTGGTGGAAGAAGTTCGAAACCATTAGGACCCTTCCTAGAGCTGGCCGGCCATCTAAACTGAGTGATCGGGGAGAAGGACCATCTCTGCAGCAATCCACCAATCAGGCCAGTATGGTAGAGTGGCCAAAGAGTCTCATCAAACCTGAGAGTCCTTCAGGTGCCTTTTGGCCAACTCCAGATGGGCTGCCATGTGCCTTTTACTAAGGAGTGGCTTCCGTCTGGACACTCTACCATATAGGCCTGATTGGTGGATTGCTGCAGAGATGGTTGTCCTTCTGGAAGGTTCTCCTCTCTCCACAGAGGACCTCTGGAGCTCTGACAGAGTGACCATCGGGTTCTTGGTCACCTCCCTGACTAAGGCCCTTCTCCCCCCCGATCGCTCAGTTTAGATGGCCGGCAGCTCTAGGAAGAGTCCTGGTGGTTTCGAACTTCTTCCACTTACGGATGATGGAGGCCTCTGTGCTTATTGGGACCTTCAAAGCAGCGGAACTTTTTCTGTATGCACTGTACTTCCATGAGCTCGTCTTGACTTGTTCGTTGCCTTAAAACTCATCTGCTTTTTCCAGTACTTCCACACACTTTCTTCTTGTCAGCGTTTAGTTGGAGTTTTGTAGTTTTGCATCACCGCCGCCGATATATCTCCTTCTCTCTCCTCAGCTTCCCAGTCCTGTCCCCCTATTGTGACCTCACATACCAAGAGCTCCTCCCCCAGTCCTGCTCAACTCTGCCTAGTTCTGGGTGTCATTTTTAAGAGTTACAGTAAATAAGGCTAAGCTAGCACTTAGCGGCTAACCACTTAAAGCTAACATAGTCATCTTTAGCTCTTAAGCAGGGCTAGCAGGTACAGCTAACCTAGCCACGCTCAGTTCTGACTTGTTTTTTAATGTTTATATCATTAAATATTGAGGAATTAACGCTTTTGCATAGATTTTTAAAATCTTATTTTTATGCCAGAAACGTAGGTGGGAAATGCTCGATTAGGTCCCGAACATGTGCAGTATGTTTACATTCTCTGCATTCTGATTGGCTAGGAAAATGCATTTCCTCAAAGGGACTTTCAGGGGCAGTTCATTTAAAGCTACAGACACTGAAGCAGCGAGTTTGGAAAAGGAGTGAAAAGACAGAAAGTAAAACAAGCTGGCAGACTGTTATTGTGTTTCAACATCCTCACATTGTGGAGACTTCTGTAGCCTTATATAAACTTGTTTTAAAATGAGTTTAATATGTGAGCTTTAAAGAATAATATGGAGTGTTTTGGAAAATCTATAAAAGAGGTTAGTTAAGATTCTAGCAGCTAGAACACCGCACGTGAAGCCAGTTTTAGACTGTGTGATCTCAGCTGATTTTTAAAAATGATTACTTGTCACACGTATGAAATGATCCTAATTAAATCCAGAACAATTTGTTTGATAACCTGCAATTACAGATAATTACTGTTGTGTTTAACTCGTCAATCAGAGGGTCTGGGCTTGTGCAGGGAACCTTCTTTAAAGTGAGCTCGATAATGTAATATTGTAATTTAATGAATTTGATTCAAAAATGGCATTGTGGTGTAGTGCTTAGCACTGTCGCCTTGCACCTCCAGGGTCCGGGTTCGATTCCTGACAAGGTTTGATTCCCGTCTCTGTGTGCCTGGAGTTTGCATCTTCTCCCTGTGGCTTGGTGGGTTTCCTCCAACACTCCAAAGACCTGCAGATTAGGCTAATTGGCGTTCCCAATTTGCCCGTACCCGTTGTACCCGAACACCTGCCCTAAGTCTCCTGTGATCGGCTCCAGGCCGATCGGCTCTCAGCTGCTTTCTCAAAATGTTTACTTGTCACATCGTATGAAATGAGCTTGAGAGCTAAAGATCACTGAGTTAGCTTTTAGCAGTTAGCCACTCCTCCTTATTTCCAGCAGAGATAGGTACAGTAGGACCTGGTGGAGTTGAGCAATAAGCACTGAGGGAGGAGACCACAATAGGCAGAAAATCTGATTTGTTTCTTTAAATCCAAACAGCAGGGGGTGTTTATTTAAAAAAATGCATAAATAAATAAATAAATAAATTGGAGACTCATCCAAATGTCTACATATGACTAAAAAGTCTGTTTTGGTACATAATGGGTTGCTTTTAAGATGAGTTTCCCTTTGATCCCCAGGATGATGATATCCTCATTAAGAGCATGTGATGGCCTGTGTGTGTATGTGTGTGTGTGTGTGTGTGTGCAGGCGTCAGGGCTGCTGGTGCAGGATTACAGTCACGACTTCAGTCACTGGAACTCGGTGAAGTCTCTGGCTCAGTGGCTGCAGGAGGAGAAGGTTCTTCACGCTGATCCTTATAGTTAACGCTGCTAAGCCTCCGCTAATGTTTCTGCTTCTCCAAATTTGAGTCCTTGTGTTGTTCTGATCCGGATCTGTCACTCAGGTTCCAGCTTTGTACGGCGTGGACACCAGGATGCTGACCAAAATCATCCGAGACAAGGTAGAATGTTTACTCGTTTCTGTAGAAGTGTGTGTGTGTAGAGAACTAGATTCCCCGGAGCAAATCTTTACGATTTCGCAAGACCTTGTTTAACTCTTAAATGCATTACACTGTGCAGGACATAACCTTTTTGTTTCTTCAATCAGGGCACAGTTTTGGGGAAGATAGAGTTCGAAGGCCAGCCGGTAGAAATCACGGACCCAAACGCCCGGAACCTGGTGGCAGAAGTGTCGACGAAGGTAACCCGACCCGAGCTGATTCACACCGGCTGCGCTACAGTAACACTGACTTCTCGATCCCTTTATCTCTCTCTGTGTTTCTAACCAGGAGGTCCAGGTGTTTGGGAAAGGCAATCCTATTAAAGTGGTGGCTGTTGACTGTGGGATCAAACACAACATCATCAGGCTGCTCGTCAAGGTGACTCATAGGTTGCTATGGTAACGGGCATCCACTGGGGCTTGTTTACTTTGGACGCGTACCTGACGAACAACTCAAACTCTTTAGATTTTCTGCTTTTATTCGCCTCTTACCCCAAACTTTATTTGATCTTTATTAAGTAATAATAAAGACCACAACATTTAATAAAGAGGTAAAGTGATGGTAGTAAGTTTGCTAATACTAGTTCCACATCGACACGTAGCATTTTGCTCAATTACACAGACATCACATTGAACCACGACAATTAGCATCAATGTGACTCGAAGAAGCCGAGCACGAAACAATCTCTATCAGTTTGAAACATTTCTTTTCTTCAGGATAAACTAATAAAGTAAACAATACATTCACACAAAACTGTTTACATTAAGTTTAATCAGAAACGAAATGTTGGGTAACACAACTGAGAGTATTGTAGCGTTGTGATCTTTGTGCAGATTACTTTGTGCATGTGCGAAAAATAACTAACACCATCACACACATCAGTCATGCAAAAAAAAAAAGAGAAAAAACAAAAACAAATTTGAGAAACAATTCAACAAGCATTTTTAATTGTAGGTTATAGTAATCAAACGGCGTCACGGTGGTGTAGTGGTTAGCACTGTCGCCTTGCACCTTCAGGGTCCGGGTTCGATTCCCAGTTGTCTGTGTGAATAACGAACTGAAGAAACTTAATTTACATTTTGAAACAAAATCTGGAAAATCATGCAAACTAAACCTTTTTAATTAAAATGACAATTCTTTTTATATTAATGTTTAAATTTTTCATGTCATTAGTGTGTAAATGAAGTATTGTAATGTATATTAATCTACTGTACAAGCCTAAAAAAAGTTATTTGCATGCAAGATTTAAAAGAAATTATGCCGTTTGCCTGAAATTAGGCAAATAAAATGCTTTTTTTTTCCAAAACTGGAAAACTTTAAAGCGGATTCATTAATGCAAATTTAATGTCAAGTACATAAATATCGTTGATAAAAAAGACGAACAAAATCATCTACAATATGACCCCAGTATTTACAGCACGCCTTTACAGTACTAGTATCAACACATTTATTTATTTTGGGCGGATTTGTCGTATTACAATTAAGCAGTATCACACACCCTCGTGCCTACCACCGCATCACAGCCGTGACGATATTCTGCACAACAGCACGGCCTCGAGTGTGATATGGCTTTTATACAACAGTTCCACAAACTCCATTTATTATCAACAGATTATCATTCGTTTCTTTTTTGAAACCATATGTATTTTGCTCCGCCCGCACATATCCTTCCGCGCCTAGTGGAACCTAACTAGCCGCGACTAGCGGAGCTGGCGACTGACAGTTAGTGTAATTAACAGAAGGTGAAAGTAGTGTTAAACTCTTAGCGGTACTCTGTAGCCAAAAGGTGATGAGAATAAACCATGGAGGTGGTGGACAGTCCTGAGAAACTCACCAGATTTACTGTATATTTCCACTTATTCCACTTTAGAATATCAGCTCCGCTAACTTGAATCCCGAATAGCGTTAAATGTGAAGCTAGTGCACTATGTAGGGGACACAATCCAGGCGTACAAACATTTATACACTTCTGGATGAACACATGCACATCTCACGTGTATATACTGTATGTGTGTGTGTGTGTGTGTGTGTGTGCATATTTACTGTGTGTGTATGTGTGTGTGTGTGTGTGTTTAGCAAGGTGCGGAGGTGCACTTGGTGCCGTGGGATCAGGACCTCATGAGCCTCGAGTATGACGGTTTGTTCATCTCTAATGGCCCTGGAAACCCGGCTTTGGCTGGAACTCTGATCCAGAATATACGAAAGGTGCCTCATCCAGCATGTTTCACTCCTCATACACTCATACACTCCTCATACACTCCTCATACACTCATACACTCCTCATACACTCATACACTCCTCATACACTCATCATACACTCATACACTCCTCATACACTCCTCATACACTCATCATACACTTCTCATACACTCCTCATACACTCATGCACTCCTCATACACTCATACACTCCTCATACACTCCTCATACACTATTCATACACTCCTCATACACTCATACACTCCTCATACACTCCTCATACACTCCTCATACACTCCTCATACACTCCTCATACACTCATACACTCCTCATACACTCTTCATACACTCCTCATACACTCATACACTCTTCATACACTCCTCATACACTCATACACTCTTCATA
>JAQQZT010000036.1:31337513-31353331 GCA_030068275.1 Clarias platycephalus | reverse complement strand
AGTTACAGCTGAGCTCCGTTTGTGGAACGACATGAGGCTTAATTTGGAGATGCCGCTAACTTGAGTCTCACTTTTGCGCGGAAGTCTGGCTTTATTTAGCTACTTTCATGGAATACCCCCCTGTTTTGTTATCCATGGTGCATCCATTGGACAGGAAGCGTGATGGCATAGCTCTATAGCTAAACGTTTTGTGCCTCTTCTCCTTTCTTGGACACCACCTCTTTTTGCTCCTTAGCTGCTGTAGGTTGCTGCTCCAGTCCACTGTCCTCATCAGCTTGCAGTGGGAGTCGGGTTGTTGTTAATGCCCTGACGTACAGCGGGACCACACCTTAACGCCTTTATTACACTAGAATATTTTTTGGAAGGTCTTCCCCTCAATTCTAGGTTGAAGATATTCTACTTCTGTAATGTTTAATTTATAGGCTAGACACAGAGCCTGGCTGTTGTTTGAAATCACGCCTACCTACTAGTGAGCTTAGTTTTAGTTTAGCTAAAATGCTATGGTGGCTATTGTTAACTTATATGCTAATACATTTGATTGAACTTCGTCATCTCTTCTCTACATGTCGTCCCATGTCAACCTCTACTCTTTCTTGTGGTAAGTTAAACAACAACGATTCCAGTTAGCTGGTTAGCTAAAGCGATGCATAGCAGCCAGCTACAGTAGCAGTTTGATGCCTACAATGCCGCTGCGCTAACTTCATGGCTTAAAGTTGTCATGTTAGCTATTAAGACAAAAAAAAAACTTTTTTTGAACTGTTCTGTAAATGTTTACTTTTGTTGTAAAGTTGGTAATTTTAACATGGGTGTCTATGGGAATTGACTTGCTTTTGGAGTCAGCCCCCAGTGGACATTCGAAGAACTGCATGGTTTAGCGCAACCGCAGGTGGCCTGGTGGGCTAGACCAGTGTTTCCCCAAAGTGTTGGTCACAAGATATTGTTCATAATAAATAAATAAATACATTTAGAAATTTTGTAATTAGTTTTAAGATTCCCATAAATTATATTTGATTAAGTGTTTACATTTAAAGAAGGGACCAGAACTAATAAAACAAAGCAGTGGGATTTAAACATGGTAGTTGGTTAAAGTCTGATCAGAGGTTTGAGAGAGGCCTTGTTATGTTTGAGAAAGGCTGAGCTAGACGTATACAGTATATAATACTAGATGCACCCTATGTTTATAAAAATGTACAGCGCCACCTGTTGAATTTTAGAATGAACTAAAATTTTTATGTGTTACTGCAAAGTACGCGGAATGAAGGTGTGAGATCGCGCTTATTAAGTAGATTTCAATTACACACTCATACGTAAGTGCATATTAACAAATGTACTGTACAGCTCCATCTGTTGAATTTTGAGATGAAGTGTTGAGATTTTTTTTCAAGGTGGATTTTTTAAATTATGTACAGTAAAGGCATTTTCCATTTAAATTTCAAATTAGCATATCTTCTCTTCCCGTGGGCAGATTGCAATGAAACGAAGCCTATACGTTACCTTAAGCTCGGCCAAATACACCCATTGGAATGAGTTCAGTAGTTTTCACGAGATGCGTGCACAAACAAACGACGGACAAGAATTCCAAAAACCATCTTGATGTGTTCTGTTACTCATCTTAGGCCCCTCTCCAAATAATTGTTCCGCAAATATCTTCAATGTACAGACACGCCCACTTTACAGTTTTATTATATGTATAGATAATATAACCAGTACATGTAATATAGGCATGTACAGTTATATTTGTACATGTAATGCTTTTAACACTGGTTATTGTCACAAAGCACCTTTATAGAATAACAAAAATTATAGAAAAAAATTAAAACATACGGAGACTATAATGATCATTTTGTCCCTGATGAGCATGTCGAGGGTGACGGTAACCTTGATCGGTACTGTCCTAACCTTTGCTTGTATTAGATACGACTTCTAATGTTCTGACACTACACCATGTTTTAAACGTTCAGTTAAGATTCTGTTATTTGTCACATGTAGCTTACAGCACAGTGAATTATTAATTTTCATATACCAGTTAGGAATCTGGAGTCAAAGTGCAAGGTCAGGCAGGATACAGCGCCCCCTGGATCAGATAGGGTTAAGGGCCTTGCTCAAGGGCTTGAGCCCCCGACCTTGTGATCAGTACCCCAGTAATCTATAGCCATAACCATTTGAGCCAGCACTGGCCCACTGCCTTCACACTTCTTACCTGCAGGTCATCGATATCGAATCAATAACTCGGCTTTAATAAAACATCCTGTATGTGTGTGTGTGTGTGTGTTCAGGAGTGGAGCTGTTTCAGAGCGGCGTGCTGCAGCAGTACGGCGTGAAGGTTTTGGGCACTCCCGTAGAGTCCATCATCGCCACTGAGGACAGACAGCTGTTTGCTGATAAGCTGAAGGAGATCGGCGAGAGGATCGCTCCCAGCGTCGCCGTGGAGACGGTGAGAGACGCGCTCATCTATTGGCTCTCCACCTACATGATCTCCTCGATCGGAGCAAAATGGTTGTGTTTTTTCATTAATGCACCTTTGTCTAACATTCATGGTGACATTTAAGCATTAATTAAGCCTTATTGTTAGGAAGCTTATTAATACTTCTTATTATTAATGTATTTCCAGTAGAGGTTAATCAACTGAACCCAGATTAGTGGATGTAAATGTTGGAACACACCATGTAGGCTTTATTATGGAGTCACATTGAATTAACCTCCGAAAACCTTAATTAAACTTTTAGTTAACATTAATCATCTTATTTTTAGTAACGATCAGAACGAATAGTGTAGTTACTCAATAAATATGGACGTCACATTTTTTTAATAGGATATTAGGTTATATTAACACAAGCTTTCTCACATGGACGATTCATATAATCAACGCCTAATAATAAGGAAATCATTTTTATTTAATATATGTTGTAAAGTTTTGAGATTGAGAGGATGTTCATTTAAAGGGCCCAGATTTGATAAGTCGAAACCCCGAAGTGCGCTCGGTTGCGCTCCTCCTCCACAAACATCATTCCAGTGTCTTATGTAAATCAATTCTAGCACCTGCCCTTATATGGTGTTTAGGGGTGTTACCTTTGTTAATACAAATGTAAATCAATAATTTATGATCGCACATTACTTGTTTTTTGTCTGCGTTGTGTATTACAGTGAGCGTTGGTCAAAAAAATATATGAATGTTAAAAAATATATAAAATCAATATAATTTAATCAGTTTCCTTATTGACTGCAGCAATGCATTAGTATCTCTGATTCATACCACATACAGTACCATCTCAGGTTTTCCTCTCGTTATCATACTACAGTAAACACGACCAAAGTTCGAGCAAGATTCACATAATGTGAAAGCGCTGCTAGTGAAAAGAATCCAAGAGCGCTATGTTGTAATACTTGACGTTGTCCTGTAGGTGGCAGACGCCCTGAAGGCTGCAGATGGAATCGGGTACCCCGTGATGGTCCGCTCGGCGTACGCCCTCGGCGGCCTGGGCTCCGGGCTGTGCGGTGACCCGCGCAAACTGGAAGAGACCGCACGCAAGGTACGGCTTTCCTCAGTCTGAGATTTCATTTCCATCTACATCACGCCAGATCTCCCAAGGTGTGTGTGTGTGTGTGTGTTAAACCATTCTAAAAAATTATATATGGATGAGATTCTTTTGAGACCTCATTTTTAAACCTCAATCCCCCTGATTGAGGTTTAGTTTCCCCTTTTCCTTCTTTTTCTCACCTTATAAAAGTGCTGAATGCCTCGATTACTGGTGATAACGCTGACACCACCACCACCCTGTTAGCTTTCTGCTTGAAATATACCTTTAATAAGATGTGTTTTTTGCACTGGCCCTGAGGAACTCTCGTTTTGAGAGTCCCAAACCTGAGAACTGCACTTTTTTTTTTTTTTCTTCTAATTCAGCTCGTCTGCTTCTATATGACCTAATTACCGAGCCCCTCCTGAGCCCCTCCTGAGCCTCCTGAAAACAGGCAAATAAACAAAACTGTTGAATTTTCTTTGTGTCAGGCTTTAGCCATGAGCAGTCAGATCCTGGTGGAGAAGTCTCTGATGGGCTGGAAGGAGGTGGAGTACGAGGTGGTCAGAGACGTGGCTGATAACTGCGTGACTGTCTGCAACATGGAGAACTTCGACCCGTTAGGCATCCACACAGGTGCAGCACCGGGTTTATCATGTCTGTTGAGATATCGAATAAAAAACATATTACAGTAGGTAGTATAAAACTGTGTCTGAAATTTTACCTTCATTAAGAAATCTATATTTCACCAATTTACAAATTTTCAATGACTCCATTCATTCTGAGCCGATGACTAAATTTGCATATTGCAGCGTGATTGGGTCGTCTGTCGACTGATTGGGTCGTCTGATTGGGTCTTTATGATGCAATAATACTCATCTGTCACAGGTTTAACTGCTGATGGGGAAATATAATTGATTCTCAAATGTATTTCTTCTGCATCTTAACCACTTTTTTACTTAACCAATCTATTTTAAGATTAAAAGACAAATTTGGTACTATGCTAATACAGTAGAGTGGAACCTCGGATTACGAGTAACACGGTTTCAAGTGTTCCGCAAGACGAGCAAAGATTTTTAATAAATTTGGACTTGAAAAACGAGCGTTGTCTTGGTTTACGAGCACCGAGTATCATGTATAACGCATGATATAATGTACACACACACAGCGCCTGCGTGCACAAACGGAAACACTTATCTGTCGGGATATATTTTTATGTTTTTTAAAGGTAAAGGTGAGGTTAATTTGTTTTATTTTTACTTTTGGACTGTAGAACGAATAATTTGAGTTTCCATTATTTCCTATGGGAAAATAAAATTTGGTTTACGAGTGTTTCGGAAAACGAGCCCACTTCTGGAACGAATTATGCTCGTAATCCGAGGTTCCACTATACATTGCAAAATTATTCACACCTCCACATTTTGTCACGTCTGTGTATTTTATTGGGATTTTATATGTGACAGACCAACACAATGTGGTACATCATTGTGAAGTGGAAGGAGAATGATAAATGGTTTTCTTTTATAAATAAAAACCTGAAAACTTTGGCGTCCATTCGTATTCAGCCCCCTTTTACTCTGATCCCCCTTCATGAGTCTCCTGATTAGTAAATACAATGATGTGCCACTTTGTGTTGGTCTGTCACATAAAATTCCAAATAAAATACATTTACGTGACAAAATGTGGCACTACACAAGGAATGAACAACTTATAACATCCAGATCAGGCTAATTTGCATTGCAAATTGTGTGTGCATGTATGAGCTGTATACACACACTCTCTAGTGTGTAACCCCGCCTTGTGCCTGACCCTGTATGGGATAAGCGCTAAAATAAGTGAACGAATAATAACGTTACATATAAACTCAGATCAGATCAGAGCAGTTTAAAACCGCTGTCCTCTTTTCGTCTGGTCCAGGTGACTCCATCGTCGTGGCACCGAGTCAGACGCTGTCCAACGAGGAGTACCACATGCTACGGGAGACGGCCATTAAGGTGGTGCGTCACCTCGGCATCGTCGGAGAGTGCAACATTCAGTACGCCCTGCACCCGTCGTCCCTGGAGTACTGCATCATCGAGGTGAACGCCCGGCTGTCCAGAAGCTCAGCGCTGGCGTCTAAAGCTACTGGGTAATGAATGACCCTTTGGGCTTGAGCTCTATAAATCGTAAGGGGTGTTTTAGAATTATGCTGAGGATATATGAATGAGAAGATAACAGATTTTTCAATTGCTCAAGCATTTTTCAACCTCCACTTTATGGCACCCCTGCATGCATATACATTCACCAAAACATGGGGATGAGTAGTTGCACTTTGGGCCTTGATACCTATGTATAATGTAATATTAGTGGCACGGTGACGTAATGATGAGCAATGTGGCGTCACACCTCCAGAACCCGGGATTATTTATAATTTCTTTTCCCACATATTTGGGCTTTTTGGGGGTTTAACCTGCTCAGAAACTCATGAAAATTGGCAGAAAGTTGGAATCTGCTGCCATTAGGATGCCTGAGAGTCGCATGGCCCGGGGCCCTCAGGGGCCCCCACACAAGATTTTGCTGCATAGCGAAACCCGGTACACATTTAGAGCTCATTGAGCCGAACAACTTTCGCATGTCCTGTGCTCGACTCAACAGGAAGTCAGTTATTTTGTGTCGTTGGCCAAAACGCACCCGATGGATTTTGATATCCTCCTCCTGGGATAACTTCTTAACCTTATACTGAAAAATGATTAATAACTTTTATATGTTTAAGCCTTGTATATTGAGTGACGTTATATTGAGTGACATTACGTTCAGTTACATCACATTGAGTGACATCATAGTGTGATGCTTATTTTCCAGCATCCGCCCTGTATAGTGTGTGTGTGTGTGTGTGTGTGTGTGTGTGTGTGTGTGACGTGTGCGAGTTGTGAGGTGCATCCAGGTGCCGATGGTTTTTTGTAGGTCTTAACACACTCAGAGAACACACAGGTTGTGCAGTGTGACCGGGTGCTGATGCCGCAGGGTGCTTGGGCCCGTCATCGTTGCTTGCAACTATATTTATTATTATTATTACATAACTATTATGCCAGAGTCAATTGGCTTATTACAATTCCACCAGTGCACACAGCGCGGTCCATAAAGACTCCAGTGTGGAAGAACTTGACTGTCCTGACCTCAACCTGATACACCACCTTTGGGATGAATTAGAGGCGGAGACTGTGAGCCACGCCTTCTCGTCCAACATCAGCGTCTGACCTCACGAATGCACTTCTAGAAGAACGGTCAGAAATTCCCATACACACACTCCTAAACCTTGAGGAAAGCCTTCACAGAAGAGTTAAAGCTGTGATAGCTGCAAAAGGGGCGGGGCCAACATCGTATTAAACCCTATGGGTTAAGAATTGGATGTTACTCAAGAGCGATTACTTTTGGCAATAAACGTACATACAATAATTAGTGTTTCGCGGCTTCTTCTATACCGCTTCATCCTGTATTCAGGGACGAGGGGGCGGAGCCTATCCCAGGAGGCCTAGGGCACGAGGCGGGGTACACCCTGGACCAGGTGCCAATCCTTTGCAGGGCACACACACACACACACACACACACACACACACTCACACACTATTTGGGAACACCAGTTAGCCTAACCTGCATGTCTTTGGACTGCGGGAGGAAACCGGAGTACCCAGAGGAAACCCGCCAAGCACGTGGAGAACATGCAAACTCCATGCACACAGAGACGGGAATCGAACCCGGACCCTGGAGGTGCAACCTGAACAGTGCGACAGGTATCTATCGAGCTTCGGAGAGAAACAGGAGGGAAAATGTCAGCGGTGTAGTTTTTCGCGTCTCACCTGCGAAACTTTCCGGAAAGTTAGAAAAGTGAGCGATTAACACGCCGGCTTTGTGTTGGTTGTCGCAGAACTATCGAGAAACGACTCCTGCCAAATGTTAAACACATTGGATGCCAGACTTTGACAACACCCACCCACCAGTCAGGCTGTTCAGTGTGAAACCGCGCCGTATATATTTAGAAAGACATTTAGACAAAGTCGACCATTTCAGAAAGAGAACGAAAAAAAAAAAAATACAGAATAAAATCTCATAGAATGAAACAATAGGTTTTTTTTTTCTTAGTAAGACGGTGTGAAGGAGAGAGAGAGAGAGAGAGAGAGAGAGGTTGTCTGACTGTATGAAGAGATGTTTGACTGTAAATGATGTTATGAGAAGAACAGATTATTCACTAGCAGATATTTTGGCGTCGTTCATTAATAAACTGATGGAGACGGGTAGCTGCTTCACGAATGTTTATCATTTTATACATTTCTCCTTTAATATACTAGTTTTTGTGGACGCTAAGAGTTCTGATATGTGAAGGTGAGTCAAAAATTAACCGCACTCCAGGTATGTTATTAAAACTTTGAGTTTTAATAATTGTCTAATTGTCTAATCAGCTCACCGTCACTGCTGCGCAGGTGTGAACGTGTCAGAATTCAGTCAGAATCATCACTGGTGACGAGACACGGATTCATCACTACGAGCCTGAGAGTAAACGGCAGAGTGTGGAACGGAAACATCCTCAATCGCAGACCGAGAAAAAGTTAAAAAGTCGACCATCAGCTGGAAAATTCATCAACGCTTACAGTTTTCTGGGATTCTCGAGGGCCAGAAGTATTGGAACGCCATCGGGAAAAAGGTTCAACAATCAACAGTGTCCGTTACAGTGAGACGCTTATTGAAGAGCTGAAGCGTCCTCACTATAGTCCTGATTTCACTCCATCTGACTTTCATCTGTTCGTCCCCTGAAAGCAGAACTAACAAAGGACGAAGATTCACTTCTGATGAAGACGTGAAGACAGCGGTGCATTTGTGGCTCGCAGCTCAGAAAAAAAAAAATTTTAATGAGGGAATTTAAAAGCTTGATGACAGACGGACAAAGTGTATTATGTTGAAAATGATGTCTTTTCTAAAAGTTAATTAAAATTAATTCTACAGTCAAAATGTGGATTAGACGTGACTCACCCTCGTACATATTTATGTGATCGTCGATACGCATGGAGTCTCCAGTGCCAGCGTTCTGAGACATCATCAGTCTATAAGTATATAAACCAGAGCTCCTGAGTGACACACCAAAAGCACATTCGCCGGAAATGAGTTTGATTCCCGGGCGATGCTTAGTCCGGGGTCCAGAGAGCGACATGCACACACTCTCACATCGATCACAGGCTAATCGTGTTCCTCCCACAAGCGGGAGAACGGGGTCGTACTTTCCCCGAGTGGAGAGATGTGTGACAGAGAGAAAGAGAGAGAGAGAGATAGCGCTGCGCCTTCCCTGGTCGGGACGTTTACTGACGGATGGGAATTAGACACAACGACATGAAGAAAATTAGGGGAAAAAACATATCAAGCTGGAAGTTGTAAATGTTAACGGGAACATAATTTAATTATAAATGGATAAAAAGATATTATTTCATAAATGAGTATAAAATTGTTGTGGTAAATCGAATATAATTAAATATATAAAATATTCTAAAATCTATAAAATAAAACTGTTCAGAACATTTATAAAATAAAGGTATTATTTATTGCTATTTTATTTGTTTATTAACATTTTTAATTATTGTTATTTTATGCAATTTATAAAATACAATCGTTGAGGAAATCTATCAAATAATTTGGTTTTATTTTTATTGTTCTTATATATATATTTTTTTATTTTATTATGTATTTATTTTAATGTTTATTGTTATGGTTATTTTATAAAATGTATTAAATAAAGTTGCTATTTTTGAGGAACTAAACTCTTTCTAAGATGTAATAAAAATGATTGTGGTCTGTGTTTCTTGTCTTGTTGGGTTCCTGGATGTTCATGGTAAACTCTTGCAGTTGTTGTCACTCACTCAGTCCTCGAACGTCTGAATGACTGGAGTGAAATGTCTCGGCCCAGGTACCCGCTGGCATTCGTAGCAGCCAAGCTGGCCCTGGACATCACTCTGCCCGAGATAAAGAACGCGGTGTCGGGAAAGACCACGGCCTGCTTCGAGCCCAGTCTGGACTACATCGTGACCAAGATCCCGCGCTGGGACCTGGACCGCTTCCAGGGCATGTCCCGCGAGATCGGCAGCTCCATGAAGAGCGTGGGAGAGGTGTGAGGGACCGTCTCTTCTGTCCCCTTCTCTTCTTTTTGTTTCTTTGCTCTACTCTGCTCTTCCCTTCTTTCACATCTCTCCTCCTCTCCCAGGTCATGGCGGTGGGTCGTACCTTTGAAGAGAGCGTCCAGAAGGCGTTGCGGATGTGCCACCCCTCCGTGGACGGCTTCGCCCCACACCTGCCCTTGAAGAAGCCGTGGAGCGAGCAGCACGACCCGCACCGGGAGCTGGCTGTTCCCTCCAGCACGCGCATCTTCTCCCTGGCTAAGGTAGAGCTCAGGACCGCTGTGGCTCTCAGTGACGCTTCTCTACAGCTTCACTTCACGCTCGGCCCGGCGTAGGCGGCTCGTACCGTGTTCTGTACGCTCTCGTGCTCGCCAGCACGCGCGGTTATACGACCAGGCAGGATAGGAATGCTACAGGTGGAGCTCTAAACCGCTCACTTGCACCTGTTATTTATTTATTTATTTATTTGTCTATCAGAGGTTTTCAGCGTGACTGCGCTGCCCAGGCCAGGCTGTGAGTGGGCGGGAGAATATTCTCACCTGTTTAATCTGTTGAAATAGATTTTCCAAACGTAATTACAAATAATTATTTCCCAAACTTGTTTCTGGGTAACCTTGAAAATGATTCGAGATATAAATATAAATATGCACGCGTGCCCACAGTTGCTGTGTGAAAGCAAGCATTCCGTGAAATTATTGCTTATTAGGAACAAATGGCCCAAATTGCATCAAAGCAGGAAATATCAATAACTCTCAAGGTTAGCCTTGCGGTAATTGCTACACCGTAATTTTCACTCCAGTCTCTCTCTCTCTCTCTCCACTCGAGCAAGGGCCGACTTCCGATTGGCGCCCGGGCGGTCACGGCTCGTCGGCGTTTTATATTCAGCGGAGGCGGCTCGCTATCAGGAGCTATTATCCCTTATTTAACAAGGACCTGACAATATGTTACTCGTTCCTGTTTACTAACACACCCGACGTCTCATGTGATTCGTCCCAGCGCTCTGATCAACCGGTTTCTCATACGAGATTACAGCGTTAAGCATTAAGTGTTGACGTCCTGTTTTGTTTTTTGTTGTTTTGTCCCTCTAGGCGCTGCATGATGGAGTGAGCGTGGATCAGATTCATGAGCTCACAGCTATCGATAAATGGTTTCTGCACAAACTCCGGCGCATCACAGAGCTGGAGCAGCACCTGCGTCAGTACAACAGGTGACGGATCACACCACAAGTATACAGGATACGGATTATGTATCCCCTCGGTTAGAGTTGTAGAGAAGGGAAGTGCCTTGCCACTAGATGGCGATGTTGGGATAGGTTTAGTTTTCAGTAAGTATTCCGTGGGTCGACCCCAGCGAGTCAGGGATCCACACTGCAGCAGTGCTTTAAAGAAATCAGGACACGTTCACTTAGAGTGAAGGCTCACGGCTACTGACCAGAAGTTCAGGGCTTCAAGTCGCCTCTGTTGAGCCCTCGAGCCATGGCCCGTAACCCCTCTCTGCTCCAGGGGGCGCTGTATCATTGTTTGAGTCATTCTTGTTTTGGATTGATTTGAATGTTGGATTGTTCAGAATCGATTCACGATTAAACTTACAAATGTTATTGTGCAGATACTCTAAATTTAACAAGAGTGATGTAACCCGGTAGGTGCAATACCGCCACCTACTGGTCTGGAGTGTGGCACTAAAGATTGGCAGGAAAAAAAAGAAAAGATGAAGGCTTTGTATGAGACATTAATTGCACTTTTACACTAGGCAAACTTCATTAGTTACTCAGTTTGGGTCATGTTCTCTTCCCTATCTGATTTAGTCCACGCACAAGTACCGTTCCATACCGTACTCTAGACCACCTTTTCCAGCCGATGAACGCAAAGTGTTTTCTCACATATGAAAAATGAAACCCCCGAGTGGCGCAGCGGTAAAGTGCTCACCCTCTCATCCGGAGAACGCAAGTTCGAATCCCAGGTGATGCCGTAGCTTCCTGCAGTCGGGTGTCTAGAGAGAGCCAGTTGGCCGAAGGAGGGATGGGCAGCACTTAGTGCTCTCGTATCAATCACGGATAGCACCGTCCTCCGAGTGTGTTACGCCACTCCCGATGGTGCGTGAGCTCGCAGTTTGAAAAAATGTCGTGACGTGGCTCGGAGGAAACGCACGAAAGTCTTCGCTCCTAGATTCCTTTCAGTAGTAAAGATTTTACGTTTTTTTAAGCTTTTATTTGTCACATATCCCAGGTTTTTTTTTTGTTAGTAGACAAAGTGCATTTCACTCAGCGGCTTATTGTTTCATCACTCTACAGGTAAACAATAGGAAGTGGGCCGTGATGGACAGGAAGGGAGCACTCATAAAAAAATAATAATCCGGTGGTCTGTTGAATGTAATTTTTTTCCTGTTAGAGAGGAATGTGTCCAAAATGTACCAAGAAAAAAAAAGATGTGTTTTTCTGTGTCCAGTGAAACGTCCAGTGACGTGTCTATGAACGCTGTCCTGTATGTGTGACAAACTTATCTTGATACAATATAATTATCTATGAAAAAGGTTTTAAACAGTTTATAAGCTTTTATGCATTGCGTAATTAGACATTCAGCTAAATCGTTTTGGTACTGATGATTTTAATTATAATGATAATAATCATTAGAGATAAGAAAAAAATTGATTCAGTTATATAAAGCGATTGTATATGTATATGAATTTTAAATGAATATATCTTTGCATGTTAGCACGGTGGTGTAGTGGTTAGTACTGTCACCTTGCACCTCCAGGGTCTGGGTTCAATTCCCAGCCAAATTCAGTCCCCGTCTCTGTGTACATGGAGTTTGCATGTTCTCCTCGTGCTTGGTGGGTTTCCTCCGGGTTCTCCGGTTTCCTCCTGCAGTCCAAAGACATGCAGATTAGACTAACTGCCGTTCCCAAATTCCCTGTAGTGTGTAAGTGAGCGTGTGTTTGTGCCCTAAGTCTCCTGGGATAGGGTTCAGGCCCCTTGCGAGCCTGTAAACAGGATAACGCGGTATACAGTAGATGATGAGTGAGTGTGTGATTTGTCTTCATCTGAGGGGGTAAAATCTTGCAGTTCCTCTATGGACCTACAGGTGGCGCACTCTAGACTATTCTCATATTGGCAGGCAGCACAGCATCCTGTGGGAGCTGTAGGAGAATCAGGATATTTATAAAATCGTGATATTTGCAGAAATGCGATACAGATCGAAACGGCGAGGAGACACATGGCACCGGGACGTCGCTCCTGCTTATACTGTCCTGTCTTAACAAGATGCATGAATACGTCTGAACTTAATACGAAGGCTTATGATTTTGTTGTTCATTATAAGTTTAAACCAATATAGACAAACTTACCGGCACCTTCGGCTCAATTAACCAATCATATCACAGAATAGTGAGGGGGGAGGGGCTAATTCAGTGCTAATACACAGTAATTAAAGTTATGTTCGAGTTATGTTCAACTCGAACCTAATCAGAGTCTTTAATCGCGCAGCATTAGGTATCATTTTACATTTTTGTTATTATTTTATATTAAATACTGTAAAGCGGCCATACGAGCCGCTGAAACGTTGTTGTGCTCCGCAGGTCCGTGAGCGTCTCCGAGACTGTCTGTAGTAAAAGCTCACAGTTGGTGTGTGGGATAGCTGGTGAGATTGTGTGTCCACAGAGAGCGACAGTATGGAGTGTAACAGACCCGCTGCCCCATGCTGGCGCGACTCCAAACGCGAGTCTGCTGCCGCTCTCTCTCTCTCTCTCTCTCTCTCTCTCTCTCACGCTCGCTCGCTGTTGAGGGAAGGCAGAATCTGCAGGCTTTCTGTTTTTCGTTACCGTAATGCACGGCACATTTGTTTGGAACGTACAAGCGCACGGCCCTTCACCCTGTGTTTACACACCGAGTCTGTGCTTCGGCATCGTTTAACGCCTTAAACCAATCAGGAGCACGGAAGCTGGCGGGCTGGATTTCTGGTGTTGCAGCAACAAAGGCAGTTAAGCAGCAGCAGGAGCAGCGATGCCAATGGAACCCACCCACCAGAACATAACAGCACCGTGTGTGTGTGTGTGTGTGCACACTCCAGGGCTGACTGTAATTATAGCAATCCCGTGGTAGCGTAGGGCTTTGTCGCTGCTTCTTCATGATTACACCGTCTGAATGTGAACATCATGCTTCTTTATAATCATGATGTGGGGAACTTCACTGATTACATCGTTTTTTTCTTTTTTTTTCTTTGGGGAGGATTTTTCCCCCAAGATTTCTCCCTAATTAGGTCGTATCCAGTTCCCACCTGTCATTAAGTCACTTCCACATTAAGGCTACAACTACCTGTCAGGGAGTCCAGTCTTCCAGTCTATCTCGTGTTTCCTCCGAGCCACGTGACGCCACCAGCCGCATCTTTTTCGAAATCACGACCTCGTCTTTTTGGGAGCGGCGTCACACACTCGGAGGACAGCGCTGTCCTGTTCCTTCCGCTTGCGTGAGCTCACGGATGCCCGTGATTGGCTGTAGAGCCGTGATCGATGCGAGAGCTCTCTTTGATCTCTCTCTCTCTCTCTCTCTCTCTCTCTCTCTCTCTCTCTCTCTCTCTCTCGGCTGTGAGAGGCTGCAGCATCACCCGGGATTCGAACTTGCAATCTCCGGATGATACCGTTGCGTCACTTGGGGGATTTTTTTTATGTTGGAATCATCATGTTTTTAAGTGTAATTTTAAGTGTTTGAAAGCAGAAAACTGAATTTTCAGATATCATACAGAGGAAGATGCACCACTTTTATCTAAAGTGTATCTGAGATGCATTTAAAATGTAAAGGCTTGTAATCTCAGGCACTAACTTTACTTTAGTTTATGACTTTCACACTTTAACATACAGTAAAGGGGTGTTCACTCATCATAGTCAAGGCATATTTGGACATTTGTGTTAGAAAAAAAAAAAGGACGAACCTCCCAAGAGAGCCTGTTGTTACTGTCGGTCAGTAACATAGTGAACCTGAATAAGGATGCATTTATTAATAGAGAGACTTTTAAAGCATTGATGTAAACGACTCTGGATAAGGACGTCGGTCAAATGCTGGAAATGTAAAACCTGCATCTATTCTTTGTTAATGTCGTTTGGGCCACATGTAATGTGTTTTAAAAATGTTTTTTTAAAAAGAATTAAATTAATACCTTATACAGATGTGGACAAATCTGAGTGTGTTTCTTTCTTCCACCAGGGAAGTAAAAACACACCACTTGAACATGTTTTTAGGTGTGTGAGGCTAATCGTCTGTGTTTTCTCTCTCAGCTCCAGTCTTCCAGCTGATGTGTTGCTAAGGGCCAAGCAGGAGGGTTTCTCAGACCGGCAGGTGGGCCACGCCCTCGGGGCGTCGGAGGCGGAGGCACGCTCCCTGAGACTGAGCCACAACATCCAGCCCTGGGTCAAACAGGTCAGGGCATCGTGCCCTACTCATGCCTGCCGTCGCTCTCAGACAGCCGGCCTAACGATATTCATACACTGCTCTGTGTTTCAGATCGACACGCTGGCTGCAGAATATCCCGCTGTCACGAACTATCTGTACTGTACCTACCACGGCCAGGTGAGGCACCTCGCTAATCACATAGTCACATACACCTCAAGAAACAGTCTAACTGATATGATGAATAATAGTAATAATAGTACACCCTGAAGCATTTCCTCTTTTATACCACAGCAAATTACCTGTGATTGCATTTTGGTTTACGAATCGTAATTTTAATCCGTTTATAGTTACATTTACGTCCCCAAACAGGTGAGTTCCCATAATCACTGTGTGCATTTTTTTATTTTTTTTTAAGTTAGAAAGATAAATAAGGCAGACTCTGGTTCGTTCTGAAGTTTATTTTATGTTGGAAAATGTCAAGCTACAGTTTTACATCAGACTCTTACCTCAGACTCTTACCTCAGACGCTTACACCAGACGCTTACCTCAGACGCTTACCTCAGACTCTTACACCAGACACTTACCTCAGACGCTTACCTCAGACGCTTACCTCAGACGCTTACCTCAGACGCTTACACCAGACGCTTACACCAGACGCTTACACCAGACGCTTACACCAGACGCTTACACCAGACGCTTACATCAGACGCTTACACCAGACCCTTACACCAGACCCTTACACCAGACCCTTACACCAGACCCTTACACCAGACCCTTACACCAGAC